>VZSC01012353.1:195450-213335 GCA_013398225.1 Steatornis caripensis | reverse complement strand
AGTGAGCGAGCGGCTGCGTGGTTCTTTGCTGCTGGCTGGGCTCAAACCACGACAGTCAGCTTCTGGAGTCTCACAAACTACTCTGGAGGGCACTTGCCTTTTCTAGAGCTGAAGTCTGTCCTCACAGTTTAAAGGCACCCAAACATGTACCAGGAGCTGCTGACTTGACAGATGTTCATATCCAGGTGGTCTGCTCTTCTGGCGTTAGTCACCTTCAATCATAAGCCACTCTGTTTCCACAAGAGAGATGACCTCCCTCCCTTCTTGTGTCCTCAATATACAGGTATCAATATGCTCACAAGCAATGATTCATTTCACATGTGTCTCTTCCAAACAGCATACACAGCAGACACATGCACAAAACCCATTTCCTGCATACTTGTTTGTGGGGACAGGGAGTGAGGTCCCCTCAGGAAGTAGTGGTTTGATAGGTATGGTTAGGATTAGAGTTTTTACAGCGTATATGCAGGACATCATGATTGTCCTGAGAGACAACTCTTCCAATTGCCTTTGCAAGGGAGTAACTTAACCTTCCCATTGAAGCCCATTTAGGTATGAACCTGTAATTGAGGTTCAACACTCATGAAATTTGAAGATTTTTGCCATTCACAAATTACTGTGATACAGAAATATTGAAAAGAGGGACAGGACTCTTATGACTGGCTGTCTCCCACTCTGAAATAATGACAGTTGGCTTTACACAAGACATTCCTCTGAAAGGTATGTATCTAGCACACTCTCCAGCAAGACCTTCATCATCCTTCCACCACTCCATCCCAGTACTCTACTAACTTTGCTGTAGAATGTTTTTCTCAAGTCTAGATTTCTCTTCTTTCAACTTAATCCGTTCTTCATAATTTTGGGGAAGTCACAGTATTTTAAATGGAATTCCTACCTGTGGTTTTGGGCAAGCTATCCTGGTTATGTCACCTGAGCAACAATAGAAGACTTTGGCTCTAAGACCAAATTTTAGTTATTCCATTTGGACTGGGTCAACCATAATGGAGCAGAAGGTTTTGGATCAGGAAACAAGACATAATTATGTAATTGTCAGCCTTGCTTTGTCACAGTTGTTAACTTCTGCAGTTGGCGTTTGGGTTTTTTCTTTTTTTCCATTCTAATTTAATTGTTGGTAATCCGAAAGCCATGGCAATTACCTAACATATATAGAGAGAGCCTTAATTTTATTTAGTACAAATGCATCATACGTAATTTTCATAACACAAATCAAGTTTTTAGTTATGCCATTATGTCAAGTTGTGTTTGAACAGAAATTGAAATTAATTAGAAGTCTGCAAAACAGCTTTTGAAAATCCACTCTTATTTATATTGTCTGCCTTAAGTCTCTTGAATGTGCAAAGGGAAAAAAGTTAATCAGAACAGGTTTTTCATCCTGAAATTGATTTTTTAAACAAAATAAACACAACTAATCAGCAAATGGGTTTAATTGTTGAGTTGCAGTCACTATGGCTTTCAAGATCTCAAATTCAGTTCCCACTTGAATTATACAGGAAAAAATACCTTCTCCTGCTCTTTCTCCCAACTTCAGTGAGTCCCCTCAATTCCCAGTAAACCAGTCACTGAAATAAATTTGTTAAATAAAGAAAAACCACAAGGACATTCTTACTGTAGTATGTACATGGGTGTCAGGCAGCGTCTGCCTTCCTACACCAATATGGCCAGGTTTTTCACCAGAACTTTTTGCATGCTAGGTTTAACCAGTGTTTTGTCCCTGAAAATGCACAGTAGAAGTAAATTGTTATAGCAAACACTAGCAAAGATAGTTACCTCCAGGGTTTATTATAATATGAAGATTATTTTCAAATTATTATTTCATTTTAGTGAGTTTTTATATTTATATTCAGTGGTTTTACTTAAATGTCTAAGAAAAATTGCATTCATATCAACCTACAAAGCAATATAGTAGCCTCAGGAAGATAACAGAGACATCTTCTCTTCAGGCAGGATTATTTGTCTTTCTCTGCAGATACAGAGATTACACAGAGCAGCAGACCTTTATAAGTCACAGCCATTCATAAGGAAATGACGTATCCAAAAAACACTGTATAGTGATAGATCATTTTTCTGGTACCTTTGCTTTTCTCTGCAATTGTTAGATCATGAAGTCATGATGCCTTTTTGGAAACCTTCTAACAACCATTATCAAAATCCACAGTCACTACAAAATTCTCATCTTGGTTTATGTGTTTTTGTGCGGCCATTTTCCAGTGGAGTTTTTTCTCATTCCACTAACACCATCTCCATGTCTCTTTCAGGATGTCTCCACATTTAGCCATGAGAATCACAGCTGCTTTCAGTTTCCAAGTGACCTTGTAAGAACTATTAGCTAGTCATGCAAGAGAGAACATAAAAGAGCATCCGAACAGTCTTACAGTTTCTTGACACAGAAGGACAAAAATAGATACGCTTCTTTTTCTAAATATCTGCACTTCCAAACTTTTTAACATGATGATGTATTTCAGGAAAAAAACACCTTCAGCTACAGGACCCCTCTATATCCCACCTTCTTTTAGCTAGGTTTTTCATTGTTCATTTTCAGCTTTAGAAACATGGTGAAGTTTTCTGTATTGACAAGTCTATCCTGACACCAGGTCACAACCCTTCTGGAGGCACTAACAATGATCAATAGACTGGAAGTCCAGCATATTTCATGTATTTTATGTACTCTACTGAGGATCTTTTAAATTTTCTTGTTAGAGAGTTAGAACGTATTTGAGCTTTTAAAATCATGACATTTTAATAAAAACTATGAGGGCAATGTATACACCGCAGCTACTCAGGATTTTTTCCACCACAGTGAAAAACACTCAGCATAATTATTCAGAAAACACTGTATTTTCCTATCATCTGTCTATCAAAAAAAAAAAAAACCCTGCATTTTCTCTTTATGTAAATGTTCTGTCTTGATTCAGCAAGCCAAAATTTTCTTCTCTGAGCCAGTTCTGTTTGCTCTGTTGTTTGCATTTGAGTATGGCAATTTTTCAGATGTTTAGTTTGCTCTCAGCTTGTGATTCTGCCCTGTCTCTCTTACAATTTCTGAGTAGAATTCCTTGCCTGGATTACGGATATCTCACTCTGCAAAAAGATAGTTCCTTGTCTTAGGAATCTTTATTTGCAAAATTAGAGAAAGTAGTGTTTATGTAACATTGCTCAGAGAGGAGTCTGACAGAATGAGTATTAAATTTATTCTCTGTTCTAATCAATTCCAAATATTCCAGCAATTCTAAAATGAAATGCTGAGAATCTCTTTTTTAAACAGAGTCAAAATATTTTGACCCATCACTCTGATTTGCTGTAGAATCACATTTCACAACATTGACATTTCCCACAGGATTGACTAGAGAAAAATGTAGGTTGTGAGGGACTTCTAGAAGTTTCTAGTCCTGCCTCTCTGCTCAAAGTAGGGTCAACTGGGTCATCTTGCGGATGGTCTTCTCCAGTGAAAGGCTGGATACCTCTAAAGATGTATAGATCTCCCTCTCTCTCTTGTCCCTGTTTCAGGGATGCAGATTTGTCAAAGGATAGAAGTCTTTCCTTATACCAGGTGAGAATTTCCTTTGTTCAGTTTCTGGTCATCATCTCTTGTTCTCTCACTGTGCACTTTCAGAAAAAGTCTGTGCCGATCTACTCTATAGTTCCTCTGTGAGAGTGACTACACACCCTCTCCCATCCACCACACATCACCTTGGCAAGACTGGTAAAATACAAATGTGAGTCTAAACAGTGTATGCACGTGATGATCCACTCAAAATTGCCCGAGATTATTTTTGCCCCAACTGATACCATTGAAGAGGAGGATGACCATTAGCCAGATCAAACTATAACCAAGGGATCACCAAGAGACTTTTGAACACAGGGAAAGACACATAAAAGAGCAGAAAAGAAGTAAGAAAATGTGATAGTGGGGGGTGACTTTGAAGGGGAGCAATGAGATGAGAGCAGCAGTCAGGCCAGGTTTGGCAGTGCAAGAAATGGCCCTGCTGGTTTGCACCCTCCATCACAGATGGAGGGATCATCACAATCTGGCAGACCAGCTTCCCCACAAGCGTTACCAGCAGCTGCACTCCAGCTTGCGTGGTGCTCAGTAGGGTGCAACACGTGGGGACCAGCCTTGGGTATGCACAGGTACTGCATGGCAGCTTTCCCACTGGTGTGGGCATGCATGGACTGTACAGAGCAGCCTGAGCACATCTAAAGCTTAAATACCTGCATCTCGTATAGCGTGAAGAGGAACTGTTGTAGGAGAATCATGCTGCCAGGAAAGGGAGGTGCATATAACTCACATGTCCTAAGTGCTAGAGGTGGCTGCATATAACCATGTGAATGTGGAGGGGGTGAGGGCTTTTTTGGCTAAGTTATTATTTTGGAGATTAGAAAGTGTTTATTAACATTTAGTAGTTTATTTGTTGTAACTCTGATCATAGAATCACAGACTCAGAATGGCTGAGACTGGAAGGGACCTCCGAATATCTTGTGGTCCAACACTCCTGCTCAAGCAGGGCCACCTAGAGCTGGTTGCCCAGGACCATGTCCAGACAGCTTTTGAAGATCTCCAAGGAGGTAGAATCCACAACATCTGTGGGTGACCTGTGCTGATGCTTTATCACCCTCACAGACAAAAATTATTTGCTAATGTTCAGGAGGAACCTTCTGTGTTTCAGTTGGTGTCCACTGCCCCTAGTCCTGTCACTGAGCACCACTGAAAAGAGCCTGGCTTCACCTTCTCTGTAGTCTCCCTTCAGTTCTCTGTGTGCATTAACGAGATCCTCCACCATGCCTTCTCTTCTCCAGGCTGAACAGTACCAGCTCTCTCAGCCTTTCATCACCTGAGAAATGCTCCAGTCCCTTAATCTTCTTAGTGGCCCTTTGCTGGACTTGTCCCAGTATGTCTATGTCTCTCTTGTATTGAGGAGCCCAGAACTTAACACAGTACTCCAGGTGTGGCCTCACCAGTGCTGAGGAGAGGGGAAGGATCCCATCCCTCAACCTGCTGGCAGCACTTCTCCTGATGCATGCAGCCCAGGGTACTGTTAGCCTTCCTTGCTGCAAGGACACACTGCTGGCTCATGTTCGACTTGATTTCCACTGGGACCCCCAGGTCCTTTTCTGAAAAGCTGCTTGTTATCTGGGTGGCCCCCAACATGAACCAGTGCCTGGGATTGTTCCTCACCCCCGTGCAGAACTTTACATTTCCCATTGCTGAACAGCATGAGGTTTCTGCTAGCCCATTTCTGCAGCCTGTTGATGTCCCTCTGAATGGCAGCACAACCTTCTGGTATATCAGCCACTCCTGCTGGTTCTATGTCACTGCAAGGTGGTATGCTCTGAGCCATCATCCAGATTATTAGTGAAAACATTGAAAAGGATTGGACCCAGTATTGACCCCTGGGGTACACTATTAGTTACGGGCCTCGAACTAGAATTCACGCCACCAGTCGCCAGCCTCTGAGCCTGGCTGTGCAGCCAGTCTTCTGTCTACCTCACTGTCTGCTCATCTAACCCATACTTCATCAGCTTCTCTATGAGGATCTTACAGGAGGCAATGTCAAAAGCCTTACTGAACTCTAGATAAACAACATCCTCTGCTCTTCCCTCATCTGCCAAGAAAATAGTTTAATCATAGAAGTTTATCAAGTTTGTCAAGCATGACTTCCCATTGGTGAAGCCATGCATACCGCTTCTGCTGACTTTCTTGTCCTTTACGTGTCTGAAAATGATTTCCAAGTTCAGTTACTCCAACACCTTCCCAGGGATCAAGGTAAGAATGAATGCCCTGTTGTTCCCTGAGTCCTTCTTCTTGCCCTTTTTGAAGATAGGAATGACACATGCTTTCTTCTAGTCCCTGGGCACTTCTCCTAATCACCATGATAAATCAAAGATTATAAAAAGAGGCCTCGCAGTGATGTCAGTCAGCTTCCTCAGTACTTGTGTGTGCATCCCATAATGGCCCATGGCCATCTGTATGTCTATTTTGCCTAAGTATTCCCTGACCTGGTCATCTTTCACCAAGGTATTTCTTCCTTGCTTCAGACCTTCCCCCTGATCTCTGAGGCTTAGGATTCCTGAAGGCCAGTCTTGCTAGTAAAGACTGAGGCAAAGAAGGCATTGAGTACCTCAGGTTTTGCCATGTCCCTTGTCAGCAGGTCTCCCACCTCAAGCAGCAGCAGGCCCACATCTTCACTGGCCTTTCTTTTGTCACTGTGTACTTATAGAAGCCTTTACAGAAGCCCCAGACTGGATCCTGAATGTATTATTCCCTGGCTAATTATGTATAGTTAATAAATCAATAAACCACTTGGAACTTGATTTGACTGAAACGAAAAGAATTGATCAGTTTGCCCTTGAGATACCTGTCCCGGTAGATGTAGCGGCAATAAGAGCTCCCCTTCACTTCCTCATCCCTAGGCTGAACCCTTCTCTCCTGTCTTCAGACATCACTCCAAGCCTGTTCTCATCTCAGTTCCCTCCAATGACTTGCCATGGGAAATGTGAGATGTCTTCCTACTTTCCTGCTGTTTTCCAGCTAGCAGATCTAAAGCTTACTAAAGCAGATCTCTGCCCCTATACCTGGACACCCATGTTACCAACCCCCCATATTACATGAGTACAATTTTAAGTCCTGGGAATTTGCAACTGTTGGCAGAGCGTATAGCAATACTGAGTACTTCATTGTCTGCTCATTATTTTTGCCGCTCCCTAGGAAGTGGAGCACTTAACATTTCTTGTCTCAGAGAGGCAATTTTATTCATAATAAGGCTGAAGGTTTGAAGTGTATTTTACTCTGTCAACATGAGAGTTATAACAGACATTTGCACCAAATGGGAAAAAACACAAAAGAAAGCACATAAAGAAGATACAGGTTATAAAGAAGACATTTTAAATGCCTCACCCTAAGCTTATTCCTGTACCATCTCACTACTATTAGATAGTCTTCCATCCTTCTTCCAGGAGTAGGAGTGGTAGGAATCACAAAGCTCTCGCTCTTTGCTGTGCCGTAATAACCTTCTTATTTTCAGTTCCTTAAAAAGTCCGAACTTTGTGGTGTTTGTGATGGGTACGGGATGTCACATGACAATCCATACAATTCTACTTTTTCCTTTTTTTTCTTGTTGAAGTTTCTTCATTAGTGCACTCACGGTAATCTTGTAATAATTTTTCTTCCTCAACTGTAGCTGTTTACTGGATTATCTTGTAAGGATCTCTGACGACAAAGTATAAAAACATGGTTTCTGACAAACAAAAAAACAATCCTTCTATAAATCACCTGATTTAACTCCCAGACTTTTGTGAGAATTCTTTAAAGAGCTGTCACAGAGGAAAATATGATGAGCTCAGGAAAGGAGTATTTTCAAACTGTCATACCTTCTCCTAACTTTGTATTTTCTGTATGTCTTGCTAGTGTTCTTGGGAAGGTGGAGAGCTAGAAGCTGAACTATGGAAATTATCATTAAAATAGTGTTTGCAGGTTCTGACTGTTTCTCCATATGTACAAGTTAAATGTCCAGAATGTGAAGAACTGGCAGACAAGTCCGATGAGGGTACTGAAGCAGCTGGACAACTAGTCCTGCAAACCATTGCATACAGGTGTAAGCTCAAGGCTAAAACGATCAGTTCTAATACAAAGGACATGATGAGATCTCTGAAATCAAGGCCTTCTTTATAGACTGAGTTGATCTGATAAGTCACCCTGTGTCACTTTGTTTATTAAAGTGTTATTCTTACTAAAATAATGTGCTTCCCAGAGCTGTCCAAAGAGTCAGAAAGAGGCACAATTTTCCTGCCTTGGTTTTCATGTTTTTTCTCCAAAACATCAGTGGCACTTGACATTTGACAGATATTTAATGTGCTAATGCGTGCACGCCAGAAGAAAGAAATTTTTGAGTGGAACAGGGAAATTAGGCTGGAAGCCATGCTTTATGGAAAACACTACATGAAGGCTTCAGTAAAACTCTGTGAAACTGCACAAAAAGATTACAAAGTGAAGGAGACTACCAACTACCAAAGCAGTACTCAACATCATCATAAAACTAAAATTATTCATTGTCCTAAATCCAATGCCCAGAGCCTGCAATGAAGAACTGAAAGCAATAGAGACTTTAATGGGAGCAATTTGGGGTAGAGTGATGTCACTGACATCCTGGAGAACTGAAGACTTCCCCACAGTAGAGGAGGATTGGGTCAAAGACCACTTGGAAAACTGGACACCCGCAGATCTGTGGGCCCTGATGGGATGCACCCACCAGTGCTGAGGGAGCTGGCAGATATTATTGCCAGGCCACTCTCCATCATCTTTGAAAAGTCATGGAGAACAGGAGAGGTGCCTGAGGATTGGAAGAAAGCCAGTGTCACTCTGATCTTCAAAACAGGAAAGAAAGAGGACCAAGGAAACTACAGGCCAATCAGTCTCACCTCCATCCCTGGAAAGGTAATGGAACAGCTCATACTGGAAGTCATCTCAAAGCACATGGAGGAGAAGAAGACTGTCAGGAGTAGTCAACACAGGTTCACCAAGGGGAAATCTTGCTTGACCAATTTGATATCCTTCTATGATGGCATGACTGGCTGGATAGACAAGGTGATGTTGTCTACCTTGACTTCGGTGAGGCTTTTGACACTGTCTCCCACAACATCCTTATGAGTANAAGGGCTGGTGTCAAGAGGATGGGGCCAGGCTCTTTTCAATGGTGCCCAGCAACAGGACAAGGGCCAACGGGCACAAACTGGAGCACAGGCAGATCCACCTGAACATGAGGAAGAGCTTCTTTACTGTGAGAGTGACAGAGCCCTGGCACAGGCTGCCCAGAGAGGTTGTGGAGTCTCCTTCTCTGGAGATATTCAAAACCCGCCTGGATGCATTTCTGTGCAACCTGCTCTAGGATAACCTGCTTTAGCAGGGGGGTTGGATTAGATGATCTCCACGGGTCCCTTCCACCCCCTACCATTCTGTGATGATTCTGTGATNTGTACCCTCAACAAGTTTGCTGACGATACAAAGATGGGGGGAGTAGCTGACTTGCCAGAAGGCTGTGCTACCGTTCAGAGTGGACAGGCTGAGCTGGGTAGAGTTGGGCAGAGAGGAACTTGACNTGCTCTAGGATAACCTGCTTTAGCAGGGGGGTTGGATTAGATGATCTCCACGGGTCCCTTCCACCCCCTACCATTCTGTGATGATTCTGTGATCAGAGCGAGGAATTTGATCCAGTATAACAAGGATCAAAGTAAGCAAGAAAGATTTTCAAAAAATGTCCAGTCTTCGCCCTTGGCACAAGACAGGATGGGACAGCAATATAGCTGGAACAACTCCATGCAGTATTTCCATATTGGCCACAAGCAATCTAGGTCAAAAAACATCTTCAAAAACAGCTACAGGACAATGTCAAAGATCCCTCAGACCACGCATCACTTAGAAATATGTTGAGTCTTTTCCTGTGAGTGCTAAGCTCTTATGAGTCACTCTCAGAAAGATGGTATGGGGACCATCAGTGAAACGAACAAAGTTCAAAGAACGAGGAAACTGTCTGTTCCATTGGCTAAAGCTGCTATTCAAAGCCTAGTGAGATATATCCTTGGAATTATTTTTATTCCTATACAAAGTCTCGATCTATTGAAATCACAAAGGAAAATATTCATCGGTTTTAATTAAGTCAATTATTTCCTTCACCCTTCCACATAACTGACTTAACAGAGTTTAGCATCTAAGCAGGTTGCTCTTATGTTATCCCTTAGAACAGCTAAGCCACCCACTGGGCAAGGCAAAAATGGCAACATCACCATGTGACCAAGGGCTACTGTGCTGTTTTTGTAACAGCTGCACCTACAAGTATCATTAGAACAAACTTGCATAGTATGTATGCTCTGTCTTCTAAGGAAAAACCAGAGGGCAGAGGCAATTGCAGCCACGAGTCATGAGAAGTTTACAGCTGACCTGCTCAAAGTGAACAGCAGCCTGGGAACTTCGGTGTAGAACCAGAGGTGTTTACCCTCTTAAAGACAAGGAGACCATATTCTTACCATTCAGTTCATGCAGCAAACAGAGTTAGAAGAGGAAAGGATATGAAATCCTATGTAAAATCTTGGGTTTCCTCATTAAAACCAGCAAATACTATTTCATTTAAAAGGCTAATAATAGGTTAGAGACAATATAGCACCCCTTCCCTAAGCCAGCAAGAGTCCTGGCAGCAGCACAACTATGAGCATGATGAAAGTTAAAAAGAGCTGCCAAAGATGTGCTGCAGTTGTTTGTGCTTGTGAGAAGTAATAATGCAGATCTTTCCCTGAGCAAGTACCTTGGGATCTGTCATAGTTTAAAGCTGGGCTGGCTATTAAGCAAACAACAGACGCTCTTTGTTAACCCCCTCCCTCCCCAAAATGGGGGAAGAGAAAAGGGAAAGAGACTTACAGGTTGGAAAAGTTAAAACAGCTTTAATCTAAGTGTAATAATAAGGCATAATAATAATAAGAAAAAAAACAATATATATATACAAGTACATACAAACCCAATATAGAACTTCCCCCACTAANAGCAGCCTGGGAACTTCGGTGTAGAACCAGAGGTGTTTACCCTCTTAAAGACAAGGAGACCATATTCTTACCATTCAGTTCATGCAGCAAACAGAGTTAGAAGAGGAAAGGATATGAAATCCTATGTAAAATCTTGGGTTTCCTCATTAAAACCAGCAAATACTATTTCATTTAAAAGGCTAATAATAGGTTAGAGACAATATAGCACCCCTTCCCTAAGCCAGCAAGAGTCCTGGCAGCAGCACAACTATGAGCATGATGAAAGTTAAAAAGAGCTGCCAAAGATGTGCTGCAGTTGTTTGTGCTTGTGAGAAGTAATAATGCAGATCTTTCCCTGAGCAAGTACCTTGGGATCTGTCATAGTTTAAAGCTGGGCTGGCTATTAAGCAAACAACAGACGCTCTTTGTTAACCCCCTCCCTCCCCAAAATGGGGGAAGAGAAAAGGGAAAGAGACTTACAGGTTGGAAAAGTTAAAACAGCTTTAATCTAAGTGTAATAATAAGGCATAATAATAATAAGAAAAAAAACAATATATATATACAAGTACATACAAACCCAATATAGAACTTCCCCCACTAACCCCCCCACCCTGATGACAAATACGTCACCCAGACGCTGCAGGGCAGGCCCCGGACAAGTCCTGGTCTCTACTCAGCAAGAGGCAGGAGCTGGATTCAGGAATGCACAGATTGGGATCGAAGGCAGAAGAGTCAGACAGAGTCCTCCTTGGACGCCAGCCACAGAAGAAGAGACAGTGGCCCTCGTGATCCCTCAGCTTTACACTGAGTATGACATATATGGGATGGAATACTGTGTTTGGTCAGGTTTGGGTCACCTGTCCCACCCGCTCCTCCCCACCGCAGGGTCACAGGTGTGACCCCTTTTCCGCTCTTTCATTTCGGGTGCATAAGAAAGTCAGCAGAAGTAAGCATCAACCTTGGTCTCCATAGGGATAACTATAAGCAGGAGTTAACTATAAAAGGTGAAGTTACTAAAAGAAAATTGGTTCTGTCCTAGCCCAAACCAGGACAGCATCCCAGCTGACATCTTCACAGCAGAGAGAAAACAGGAAGAACTGTGAAGGAAGCTAGTGACAACAGATTTGATTAGTCATCCAGCCTGGCAAGTGGTAACACAACTTCACCATAAATCAGCTATTTTCCCACCTGAACAGTTTTCTGCAGATGACTGGATTTCTACTGTTTCTTTTTCCTTCTGATTCCCAACCCAGAGAATCTTCTTCATGTAACTCAGTTCAGACTTTCTTATTGTTCTCTGGTCGTTCTACATTGGAATTATCAGTGGTCAATCCTTTCCACTAACTCTTGTAAAATAGCACTTCAAGATTTGCAGCCTTTGGTGAACCTCTTGGTTAAGGTAAGACTGGGTCTAGCCTATAAAGACAGATCTTTCTAGAATTAGCTGAAAACTGAATGGGGTATGTTTGCAGCAGGCTGCCTACAATCCCATGTAATTTGGGGTCCTGGTGGCCTGCTATCTGCTCCCAGCTCTCTCTTTTGCATAGCCGACTATACTTTTTTCTCCTACCCCTACACCTTCTGCTTCATACTGAGACCCCCAGAGAGCTCTCCTGCTTTTTTTTCCCAGCATCACACTCAGCATATATGGGTTTTAAATACCTCTGATTCATTAAGATATTTGTGGATGCTGCTACTAACACCATCTGAAGGGACATGGACAAAGCCCATTAGAAAAGCCAAAAGAGAGGCTCAACACATCAGCGCCGGGTTTTCCTGCACAGAATGTACACTTTTCCCTAACCCAGTTCAGTCATGTGCTGCTAGCAAATAACCTCCTGTAAAGCAAAAGGGTAGGAAAGCAGTGACGGGTCAGCAACAGAGCTGTGGTTACAGCCTGTGAAGGACAAGCAAAGAGACACAGAGAAGATGAAGACAACTGCAGTTCAGCAGGACATTTTCCAACCAAATGGGCTTGGACCCAGAAATGTCCAAAGTACCAGAAGAAAAAATATGATGTGCAGACATGTAATTTCAGGGAGAGGATAAATAGTCTTGAATGGAAATCTGGAAAAAGCCTTTGTGCAATATGTTTATTTTGACCATTCTGAAACTAAGAATCTGACATTTCTAACTGGAACTTTTTTTCACTGCAGAATCTTCTGCAACATTTTTGCAAGGTCAAAACTGAAGCTTAATTCACTTCTTCCCAGTGGTGTCTAAAGTGCTGTGCAGGAGAAAAGTCTCTGTCATGAAAAGCATTCATTGCTTATGGTAAGTTGAACACTAAGAACAATTCATAGGAACATAATGAAGCAGAGAGAGAGACCTCCCTCAAGGTGCTAAATCTCAATTTTGAGTGCTTTTGATCCATTTTGTGACAGAAATCAAACATAAAAAGAAACAAATTATTCTTCCCACTCCAACAAGCCACATATTCAGCTCCTTTCCAGCACCTATAGCAAATAATATCTAGGAAGAATTGCAATGAATATATGTTTTCCAAAGCATTGAAGACAGGACAATGGGAGGAAGGCTATGAAATGTTTGGAGATTTCCTGTAGGTCCAAAGCAGGGTCAACACACTACATGGAGCAACCAACAAAACAAAATTCTGTTACTACACTCAGTCTTTCTGCGTGGCAATACAGGTGTTAGAGACACCACAGAGAGAAATTATATCTAAACAAAAAATGGGAAATGTGTTCGACCCCTCATTATTACCATCACCATCATCATCATTATAATCATTATCTTTACCTGAAACTAAAATATTCCTGGGCAAGTGTACAAGGAGCTGGACTTTTTTGGCCTGAAACTTTTAATTTCTCCTGTTCTTACCTGGTGTTGGAAAAACTGAACATCAGTTTTAGCAAGATAATTCTGAGAAGCACCTGCCACATACCTATGCAGTTTTCGAGCCACTGACAATTCCACTTGATGTGAAGGTCTCAGTAATAATGGAAATGCTGACAGATTTCACTGTTTTCACCACGTTTTTTCTTTGCACTAGAGTCAAACGAAACCTGGAGGAAAGTGACCCTTCTCAGCCGATCATTCTGAGAAAAGGGAATCAGATCCATTCCTTTTACTTTGAGGACAGTAATATCATAACACCACTGTTCCTGGCTGGATGAAGACTACTCCCTGCTTTGTTGCAGTAATGAACATCCATGTGGCTATGAAAGAGGCAGTATTCACAGTATTGAAAGAACCTGATACAACAATTTAAATATTGAGTCTGCGTACTGAAGATCTCTGTAACATCCAAAGCTGGTAGAAAACAGAGACAATCTTTTCTAATATCTGATCAAACTACATAGACACAACATATCAAACACAGAAAAGGAATTTATTGCAGTGAAGATTAATGGGCTGCCACCAAGCAGCTGTGAACACAAAACCAGCTTTCTTGAATCAAATTAAAAATCTGCTAATTGCGTATCCTGTCCCCAGTTGCAGCTTACAACAGATGTGTAAGTGAAGTGCTTCTTTTATTACATATCCTCAATGTCCACCAAAAGTAGCCTTAAAAATCTTCCTGCATTGAAATGTCTGGACTATCATATCTACCTCTGTTAAAGTACCCAGGAATAAACATGTGCTTCACTACAACATTTAATCCCTTTCTGACACTACTTACAATTCTGACAAAACCCTGTGAAAGTGAGTTCCACAACTGAATGTGTTGGGTCTGTGTGTTGTTGGGGCTTTGGTAGCAGGGGAATGGGGTCCAGGGGCGGGTGGCCCCTGTAAGCAGCTGCTCGAAGCTCCCCCAGCTCCAAGTCGGCCTCATCTGGGGCTGAGGCCGGGCCGTTTAGGGACAGTAGATGTGCTTCTGCGCTAAGGGGTTTAAGGAGGGGACGGAACAAAGGAGCGGTCGTTGACACCTGCAGCAGAGGGAGGAGGGGGAGATGAGGAAAATGCCTATGCAGATACCGGGAGTCAGTGAGGAAGTCAGTGAGGAGCAGCATGCTGGAGTGGGTGGGGAGAGGGCAGGCTGTGCCCCTGCAGCCCATGGAGGATCGCAGCGGAGCAGCCCCTCAAGGCAGATGGACCTGCAGCCCACGGAGGACCCCACGCCAGGGGAGGTGCCTGCTCCCAAAGCAGGCTGTGACTCTGCGGGCAGCCCACGCTGGGTCGGTGCGTTCCTGAGGGACCGCACTGTGTGGGAAGGACTCCTGTCAGAGGAGTTCGTGAGGGACCGTCTGCCGTGGGNAAAAGTAGCCTTAAAAATCTTCCTGCATTGAAATGTCTGGACTATCATATCTACCTCTGTTAAAGTACCCAGGAATAAACATGTGCTTCACTACAACATTTAATCCCTTTCTGACACTACTTACAATTCTGACAAAACCCTGTGAAAGTGAGTTCCACAACTGAATGTGTTGGGTCTGTGTGTTGTTGGGGCTTTGGTAGCAGGGGAATGGGGTCCAGGGGCGGGTGGCCCCTGTAAGCAGCTGCTCGAAGCTCCCCCAGCTCCAAGTCGGCCTCATCTGGGGCTGAGGCCGGGCCGTTTAGGGACAGTAGATGTGCTTCTGCGCTAAGGGGTTTAAGGAGGGGACGGAACAAAGGAGCGGTCGTTGACACCTGCAGCAGAGGGAGGAGGGGGAGATGAGGAAAATGCCTATGCAGATACCGGGAGTCAGTGAGGAAGTCAGTGAGGAGCAGCATGCTGGAGTGGGTGGGGAGAGGGCAGGCTGTGCCCCTGCAGCCCATGGAGGATCGCAGCGGAGCAGCCCCTCAAGGCAGATGGACCTGCAGCCCACGGAGGACCCCACGCCAGGGGAGGTGCCTGCTCCCAAAGCAGGCTGTGACTCTGCGGGCAGCCCACGCTGGGTCGGTGCGTTCCTGAGGGACCGCACTGTGTGGGAAGGACTCCTGTCAGAGGAGTTCGTGAGGGACCGTCTGCCGTGGGGGGACCCTGCGCTGGAGCAGGGGAAGCGTGTGAGGAGCCCTCGCCCCCTGGGGAGGAAGGAGCGGCAGGGATAATCTTCGGCGCNCTTTCTGACACTACTTACAATTCTGACAAAACCCTGTGAAAGTGAGTTCCACAACTGAATGTGTTGGGTCTGTGTGTTGTTGGGGCTTTGGTAGCAGGGGAATGGGGTCCAGGGGCGGGTGGCCCCTGTAAGCAGCTGCTCGAAGCTCCCCCAGCTCCAAGTCGGCCTCATCTGGGGCTGAGGCCGGGCCGTTTAGGGACAGTAGATGTGCTTCTGCGCTAAGGGGTTTAAGGAGGGGACGGAACAAAGGAGCGGTCGTTGACACCTGCAGCAGAGGGAGGAGGGGGAGATGAGGAAAATGCCTATGCAGATACCGGGAGTCAGTGAGGAAGTCAGTGAGGAGCAGCATGCTGGAGTGGGTGGGGAGAGGGCAGGCTGTGCCCCTGCAGCCCATGGAGGATCGCAGCGGAGCAGCCCCTCAAGGCAGATGGACCTGCAGCCCACGGAGGACCCCACGCCAGGGGAGGTGCCTGCTCCCAAAGCAGGCTGTGACTCTGCGGGCAGCCCACGCTGGGTCGGTGCGTTCCTGAGGGACCGCACTGTGTGGGAAGGACTCCTGTCAGAGGAGTTCGTGAGGGACCGTCTGCCGTGGGGGGACCCTGCGCTGGAGCAGGGGAAGCGTGTGAGGAGCCCTCGCCCCCTGGGGAGGAAGGAGCGGCAGGGATAATCTTCGGCGCACTGACTGCACCCCCCATTCCCTGTCCCCTTGCGCTGCTGAGGAGGAGGAGGGAGAGACATCAAGGGCACAGGGAGTCAAGCCCAGGAAGGAGGGAGGGGTGGTGGGGGAATAGTGTTTAAGATCTGGCTTTCGTGTCTCCTTATCCTGATCTGCTTTGATTGATAACTAATTAAATTGGGGTTTTTTTCCCCAAGTTGAGTCTGGTTTTTGCCTGTGACCATAACTGGTGAGTGACCCCTCCCTGTCCTAGTCTTGACACTCTCATTACATTTTCTCCTCATCCCAGCATCGGAGGAAGAAGAAGTGCGGTTCTTTGTTGCCAACTGAACTCAAACCACGACACTGAAGCATGAATTAAAATAATTCATTAGATACAAGTGGCTTTCATTTAACAAACACAGAGAAAAAAAGTAAGTAGCTGGAATACAAGGAAGAAAGATTTTGATGGTTTAGCCATGACTTTAGTAATGCTAAGAAAAGAAAAATATTTGTCACTGGTAGAAACTAAATGCATATTTCCATGTTCAATTCAGTTAAATTTCTGCTGTGTCTTTGTAACAGTCTTCCAAATCTGTGAAAAGTAATCATCTCTGTATCAATAACTTAGGTTTTAATGAGATGAAAAACTCTTTTTCAAAACCAGTTTAGTCAGTCTGAAATTAATTGTATGGGAGGTAAACCAAAGAAGTTCAATTTGAGGCTAAATAGATTTTAATATGTTCTGAAGAAAAGGTTTTGATGCATTTTGAGCATTTATTTATTTTTTTTAAATGCAGCGTGTTGCAAGGTAACATTTTGTTTTGAGCAACATCAGTACTGATAATGATGCATCATGGGCTTTTTGTAATGCTTTGTCTGTTCTCATCCTGTTGAAAATGAAGCCAGAAACAAATCACATTTTTGAAGATCCTCAAAATTATTTTTTCCACCAGTTTAAAAAAGTCACTTAAAATTTTATCTAGTTAATATTTCTTCTTCTCTGGTGTGAGGAGTCATCCTTTCTTTTTTAGCGCCTTACATGCAACATTATAATGCACTAACAAAACATGGTTGGAAAAGTTCTTTCCACAAGATCCTTTCTTTCTCCAGGTTTCTCTAAGGGTTTTGCTGGTTTCTTTGGTGGTTTGTGAATAACCGGGCCCACTTCCATATCCGTTTTGCATTTTCTGCAGACCCAGGAGCTTACATCTTCTTTCCTTACTTTGGAGTCTAGTATTGCTTTAGAGGTGTCCAGGCTTTTGTGTTGGACTATGCGGAGAAACCAGTCTGGATATTGCAGTCATATAAGATAAATTTCTTTTACAAAATTCCAGGATGTCTCATTTAAAAATTGGTGACTACCAGTCCCAGTCCAAAACAAATCACAAAGATAGGCCAATGAAAAGTGTTCCTTGAAGTGTATCCCATCACAGACTAAAACCACACTGTTCAGCAATCAGCCATTGAAGTACTATGCTGCTTGTATGTAAACCTCACTCACAGGAGAGGTAGCAGTAAGAACAAAATCTCATTATCTTCTGATACCAATTGGCAGTTCACTCAAACCACATAGGGAATGGTTTGGTTGTTTTTCCTCACTCTGCTTGCAAGTCCTCAGTAAAACCAGAGAAGGCAGCTGCCAGGTAGGGTGTTCTTCCTTCCCTTCTCATCTTCTTTGCTTTTTTTTTTTTTTTTTTTTTTTT
>VZSC01012353.1:126718-176609 GCA_013398225.1 Steatornis caripensis | reverse complement strand
ATACTCTGTGAGTTCTTAGAAATAACTGAATTTGCTTTTCTTAGCAAACTCATTCTTGCTAATAAATAATCAAACTGTTGCTCTAAATTACAAAAGATAGGGGCTAAAAAATCATAAAGGTTCTCTGAGAAAAGATTGTGGTATTTTTTATGTAAAGACCGTGTAGGAAGTGTGTAGGGAGTATTAGAATTCTGTTTTTTAATTTTTTTTTTCTGGAAAAAGCATCTTTCAAAGAAAATAAAATAATTTATAAATATGAAAAGTATTCTTTACAAAGAGAGAATGACAACTCTTTTTTGTTTTCTATACAAAACAGTAATGATGTACAAAGTTTTTTCATGTTGTTAGATTTTCCACAAGCACAGTAATACAGTTGAATTGTAGTAAAATACATTTCATGGTTTTATAAAATTTTGCATCCTAAAAGCAAGTCCACTACAACTATTTCAGGCAAACATCTGTAGTAGCAAAGGAGGGTAAGTAATCAATCTCCATTTATTACTCTGTTTTCAGTCCTTTTTTGTTTGCTTTCCTCAGGACATTTGTATGTGGGAGTGATGTGTGTCCATGTGCTTTTCGGACCCAACAAGTCTTGCAGTTATTTGTAGACCACCTTCTGTTAACCTACCCTCTACAGATTACAAACACTCTGATTCTGATTGTTAGAAGCACAGGCACATTCCAAAGCAGCAAGTTACTTACCTGACAAAGCTGAATCACCTAACAGGCTATCGCATCCTCCTACTCCAAGATTTACAAAAGGCACTTAAGTTCAAATGCGAATAAATGCCTTGCCAAAGGCAAGGCAGAAAGCTCAGGAATGGGAATCAAAACACATCTTGTTGTTCAATCAGGGTTTGCAAAGTGGCCAGTTTGTTTCTTCCTGCTTTCTTTTCCTTATTTACTTTTGATTAGCATAAAATTTAAGAAAATCTTTAGCATTCAGAGGATGCTGCCAGGTCCAGGCCCTGTCAATATCTGAAGAGGGATTGTTGAGGTTAGATTGCACTCACTCCAGCAGAGCTGAGATTCATCTCTTTTTATTCCCCACCTCTCAATGGGTCTTTTACAGTGAGCATTCAGTGATTCTGATTCATCCACTCCAGAAGCCCTGGGTGACCCTTAGGAGGCTGTCATATTTCAAAGACAAGCTGTTGGTTGTCTGTGGCACAAGCAACAGGAGACATGCTCATTCCAACAACCTACTCTTTACCTTCACCAGTACACTGTGTGCTAGGCCATGAGGCAAAGGTGCCACGGAACTGGCTTACTACAGACCTGCTCATTATATTCCCTATGATGATCACTTTTGTAACATACCAGTGGGATATGCACTAGGAAAACACCCCACTGTCTCTCTCCTATCACTGTCAGCTCACAGCCACCACCTGCAATTAACACTAAAGTTGCTCCTTTACTTTCTGTCTGAATTTAGTTCTGCAGGAATGGTTTTTAGATACCCTTGTCTTCCCAGACGTCAGTCTGTTCCTACTCACTACTGTATTATGTCATTTTCCAAACCTCTTTTGGTGCCTTTCTTAATTCTGTGCATTCAACAGTAGTACTGAGAGTGGAACAGACTTCCACGAAGAAACCTTTACTTCATGTCCAAATGTTGTCAACAAGACATACATAACTGCTTGCTAAAAACTAGCCATTGCTCCACAATTATCTGATTTTGAGTACTTTTTGCAAAGAGAGAATAGAAATCATAGCCTTCTCTTGTTTAAGAGGCCTGCCTGATAGGCCCTGAATTCCAAGACTGAACTTCCAAGAAAATTCAAAAAGACGTTTTCAGGAAAGTGATCAAAGCCTCTGAGAATTTGTCCAGTTTGGGATTTCAGCAGGGTCTCTTTCTCTGTTGCCAGAGATGTTTCTAATTGCCCTCTGTCCCCCCCTTTCACCTCAGACTGGCATGAGAACAAGTAGTGGTCAAATCCACTCTGAAATGGTGAGTAAGACCAGCCACAGCTGCTGGATGCTTTCAAAGAAGGGACAGTGCTTGACCTGCCTCGTGCAAGGCAGCTTCTTCTACCAAGCAGGAGACTCAAATGTAAGCTACCTGTGGAAGAAGGTGATCTCCTCTGGACATATCTCTCCCTTTGAGAAGGGTAATAAGTTCCTCAGAGTTTTTTTAATTTAGTGGTGTTTTTTTCATCTGAGACAAGAGCTACTCTTTCAGGTCTTCCACATCTCATCTATTCTCTCTCGTAAGACCCAAATACCTGCTGAAGCCCACCATGCCATGGCAAAAGAGTAGCATTATCCTACCTGCATGTGACTTACCAGTTATAGGGCACTTTGCTTTCACTTCCTAAGCCAAACAAAGGAAAACAATACACTTGATACACTGTATCAGCAGAAAGAATGCTGCCCTGGCCATCTAAATCTGCTGTGACTTTCTGTTTAGCTATGGGACAGGTTAAGAAGGCCAAGCAAGCACAGGACAGGAAGCCATGAGCAGGTAAGCCTGTAGAAATCTTACTAATTACAAGTAGCAATTCCTTACCAGAAAGCAGTCCTCCTATGGGAAGAGAGTTGCCTCTAACACAGAGAAGAGCCCAACAAAGCCTAGAGATCATGCCCCTCCACCAGGAAAAAGATCAAGGATGAGTTCAAGCAAGGCTGGACATGCCTGGATCCACTAGAGGACAACAAGAACACTGTAGTCTGTAGATGTTTCCCGGGCAATCCCAAGGAGAATCTAACTTTGTGTGTAACTATACAGGGCATGGCAGGATTTTCAGCCCTCCCACATGGGACACAGCTCTTAGTGGATGCACAGCTGTCAGGAGGTCTAAGATGGGAAAATACCAGCTGCTTGACAGAAAGGACACAAAAGAGCAAAAACACTCTATGTGGACAAGTACAGAAGGTTTAGAAAACAAGTAACCTTTTCAAGACTAACAGACTTCCAGTGACTCTATGGGTCTTGGTTTCCTGTGTCAGCTGAGCCCTTTATACATAGAATCATAGAATCATAGAATCATACAGGCACAGAGCAAAACACACCTGGGCTTCCTCTGGAAAAAGAACATCTCTGAAACTCCTGGGCATCTCCATGCACCAACAGCACTCAACTAGCAGACAAAGTGTGTGAGCCTAAAGAAGCAATTCCCAAGACTTCTATACCTTCTGCTTACCTGTGAAAGGAGGAGATGGTTGTCTTCAATATGCACAGAAAAGCCTTGTGAGTCTTTGTTTACATAATGGACAATCAATTATTAAATCAGGTAGTACAAATTATATTGGAAGCATACCTCAGACTGTTTGCCAGCTGGGACTTGTGAGCTACACTCCCAAGGACCACAAATTCATGTTCAATAAAAAGATACTGCTATTAAATACTAGTTCCTCCATGTAACATTACATCAAACATGATTGCTCATATGTTTCATTTCCTAAAGTCAACCTAAGATTACTTCATTCCAGACACTTCTTTTCTCTGCTGCCACTTCTTTTCCAGAAAATCTTTCCCATTCCCAAAAAGCTGGGTGCATGTTGCAGGAATTTCTTCCTGGGGGACTGTTTCTTCCCAGTTCCAGATTCAAATGATCTGGTATTACACCAGGACGCCCACTTTCCTACATACCAATGTGCAGTGGACAGAACTGAGTTTCTTGACAATGCAGTGATTCCCATATCTAATTCCAACACTGTTTCTGCAACTTGTAAAGTGGGTGTAATACTGCTCCAGTGTTGGAAGTGCCTTAAGGGCTACTGATGAGATGCTTTGCTTGAAAGGCACAAACAACAGTCACTATTGAACTATTGCTATCCCCAGATCTCTCCTTCACCAAGAAGCTAAAGATTGTCTTGTGGAGATGTGCCAGATACATAGATAGATGCTGAGTTCACATCCGGTGCCAGTTCAGATCCTGGTCAGCTTTCAAACACTCTAAACTCACCTTTAGAACTTGCATTGTGAAACCTACAGAGGCCTCCTCCTTGTAACTGCTGATGTCAGCTTGAGACTTGAGTGTGGATATCCTCTTCTCCTTGACGCCTTACAAGAAGACAAGAGAAGGTAAGAAGACAAAAGAAACATTCTGTCAGCTTTTGAGGAGGAGCTGAATGAAAAGGACTAAATGACAAGCGTGAGCAGACCTAATCTCCAGTCTTTGGGTGTGACAAAAAAACCAGATGTGTCAGAGGAACTACATAAGTCATGGTTGCCTTGAAAGAAATACGGGCACTCAGCTCTGTCCAGATGTCCCCAGAGAGAGAGGTCACCTTGGTCTTATGTTCTTGACAGCTGTTTTGCAGGATGTCTAGAAGAAAGAGGGAGAGTGGTTTTAATTGGAGCAGTCTCTTTTACTGCTAGAAGCACATGTGAGTTCTCTATGTNCAAAAGAAACATTCTGTCAGCTTTTGAGGAGGAGCTGAATGAAAAGGACTAAATGACAAGCGTGAGCAGACCTAATCTCCAGTCTTTGGGTGTGACAAAAAAACCAGATGTGTCAGAGGAACTACATAAGTCATGGTTGCCTTGAAAGAAATACGGGCACTCAGCTCTGTCCAGATGTCCCCAGAGAGAGAGGTCACCTTGGTCTTATGTTCTTGACAGCTGTTTTGCAGGATGTCTAGAAGAAAGAGGGAGAGTGGTTTTAATTGGAGCAGTCTCTTTTACTGCTAGAAGTACATGTGAGTTCTCTATGTATTTGTAGTCCAGCTGAGGAGCTAAGAAGAAGAAGTTCTCTGTTCTCTGAAGAAGATATTATTGGGACCTCACAAAGAAAAGGAAGTAGGAGGATCAACTGGAAGGTGTGGTTACTACCTACTAGCAGCTAGCAGGAATGGTTAACAAAAGCAGTAGCTCTGCTCTTCAGAGTGAACCAAACCTCAGGTGATGTCTCTCAGGCAAACAGCCTAACTAGTGAGAGCTTCCACCACTGGACATCTTATAAGGTCAACAGTTTATGAGCAGGGTATTGATGATGGAAGCTGCAGGGGAGCAGTGTCCTTGCTTTGGCTTAAGCCAGCAAGCTGCTCAAGAACTTTGCCAGAGGCACTGCAATTCAGTATGTTGAACTGGCTACAATCTCTAGCTCTAACACAAACTTCCAGGATAACCTTGACAGGTCACTTAATTTCCCATGCCTCATGGTTCAAATATTGGTTACCTGAGCTTGGATTATTAAGTCTGTGTTATACCATTTCTAGGCCTGGGGCAGTCTTTGTTGGGACAGTAATAATATAATTCATATCTCAGCCTGGCCAAAACCTCTAATCTTGAATGTTGTAATCTGCTAGTTGTAGGATATGTCTAAACTGCATGCACTTTACAGCATGTCTCAGAGCCCTGATTTCCTGATTGTCCAAAGCATGAGCACTGCTGCTTCCTTCCATGGCATACACCTCTTTGGACTGCTTGGCCCTTCAATTTAAACATTACATAAATTCGTTCTACCATTTTGTCTGGGTGAAACTGATAAAGTTCCAAAAACAAGCCAAAGATACATTTGCTGTATTGAACATAGGGAAACCCAGCTCCTATTTTCATCATAAATTGTCATATTTTACTTTTTACTTAAGCATAAGCATGCAAGTCAGTATTAGTTCTGGCACTATGACCTGGAATTAATGAAAGTTAAAAACGTAACAAAGAAGGAAAATCCTACAGGTTTACTTTTCACTAGTATTTTTTTACCCTTCTGTGGTGTGTTAATCATTAACTGATAAGTAATCTCCCTGTCTTTATCTCTATCCATTAGATTTTTCATCTTATTTTCTCCCTCTGTCTTGTTGAGGAGGGAGAGTGAGAGAGTGTCTTGCTGGGGATCTGGCAGCCAGATGGAGTTTAACTCCCTGTATCTTCAATTTGATTTCTTCACAAAACCACTAACATTTATTTGATTGATTTTCCAATCTATCCATAAATGACCAAGATTTATTCATAGCAAATCAATTCCAGTGTTAGAATGTAATTAAAAACATAGTGTTAGTACAAAATAATGATGCTTCTGTTGAACTTATTAATTTAAAAGATCATATGTTCTACAATATGCATATTAACTTTGGAAAAAGGGAATGCAACCAAGTTCAGCTAAAAAAATCTAACAGTATTCCAATACATTATACAAGGTTTAATTAGTTCCCTACCACCACTGTGAGTTCAGAGGAAGGGGTTCTGTTAAATACACATTTCAATTTACTGTAGGTTGTAAATGGGCCTATATCTGTACATAAGACATTCCTACTACAGACATGCAAAAGAACACAAAAATGAAGATCAAAATGAAATTGAAGTCAATGGCATTCGCAGGCTTGCAGCTTGTGTAAGTAACCTGATATACTTAGGATTCCTTGCAAGTTTTGCTGGACTAAGTCACAAAGAAAGAATGTGCTTATTTGCAGTAACACCATTACTCTGTTAGTCATAGAGAGGATGTTTGTTGTTCTTCTCTGTTCCTTTGGTCCAAACATAGGGATAATATTTCATAAGCAGCTTTTTATGCTGAGTTAGTCATCAAGACTCCTAATGGCAGCAGACGAGACAATTATCCCATGCACAGTTTTGAGAAACTGCAATGAACTCCACACCTGGTTGTAAGGATGTAGAATAAGTAACAAAACAAGGCACTTGGAAGATGAGTTAGGCACTTTTGTTTTATCTAGCGTGGGGAATATCCATCCTTCCCCAAGACAACCTCAGGACCAGCAACAGCCTGAAACTTGAAGGCCAAATAAACTCTCAACATTGAGGTAGGTCAAGCTCCAGCTTTACAGTTTTTTCACGCTATACATCAGGATTAGAGCCTAAGTTAAGATGAGAAGAAATTTCAAGGGAAG
Source organism: Steatornis caripensis (assembly GCA_013398225.1). NCBI lineage: Eukaryota > Metazoa > Chordata > Aves > Caprimulgiformes > Steatornithidae > Steatornis > Steatornis caripensis. Next base: position 169,817 of record VZSC01012353.1, on the reverse strand, counting down.
AAGATTTGTGGGGAATGGTTGTAGTTTAAAGCAAGAAAATTTTGCCTTCACAAAAACAAAGAATCCTTATGGAGACAAGTGTATCTGCCTGCCAGATTTGTAGGAACATTTGTAAATGGCTGGTGGGACTCAATAGATCTGATATCTAATGTCAGATATTCTACATTCCCTAGGATGACTACTCAGCTCAGACTATGATCTTGTTTGCAATAAGTATCCCTGGCTGGCTAGCAGCTTGGAAGTAGCATTGACACAGAGAGAAGAATATGCTATGCACCTTAAGCAACTTATTGACCTTACAAACACCACTGGCGGGTGTACCAATCCAGCTACTGCACAAAAGAAAAATTAAAATTCATCTGCCTCTGTCCAACAGAGTGTGCTTCATATGTAATGATTGTAACACCTATCTGTGGTGTTAGAAAGCCAACTAAGTATAACTGGAGCTGGAAATATCTGTTAGACTGTCAAAGTTGTGCAGAATAGGTATGTTTTATTGCTGAAACCATAGAGCTTTTATCATCCTGTAGGTATGTAGTAAATACATGCAACTTTTTGTTCTCTCAAGACAGAAAGGAAAAAAAGTTAAAATCACACTTAAGGATCAGGTTGTGACTTGAGAAACAGGTATGTTTTTATCTGCATTTACATGTGCATTGTACATGCAAGAAAAACATAAAAATCTTTGTGTAATATTCTAGTTCAAAACACCTTTTCTGAATTTCAATATGGATTTCTAAAAAGTATGAGAAAGGGGACAAAGAGGGGAGGAGACAGGTTTAGGAAGACTATGTTTGGTTTTGGAGACCTGTTTGGTAATTCCCGAGGAACTTTGCATCTGCACAAGAAACACTAAATAGAAAATGTTGTGAGAATTGGTACAGTCAAAACTAGGAAATTAACCATAAGGAGTATGTGTACCAACAGCCTATTTTGTTTTGAGGAGTGTTTTCCGGAACATAATGGAGACAGTGTCATGGATACACACAGATATTAGGAGGGATATTGATACAGGTAAGGCTAATTTTATCCAATAGAAGCATTGTTGAAATGCTGAAAGGAAAGAAAGTTTCACAAGCACCTTGGAAATCCACACAAATTCTGTTAGTGTTGGGCTCTTAATTCACCATTTGTGATCCCAGTACGAGCATGTAAATGAGGAGAAGATAGTATGCCTCTGTTTTGCCAAATACCAGAGTTTGAATCCTGCCCAACTGTCCAAGCTGATTTATCCAGTCATTCTTTTCTTCAGTTGTTACTTCTTTATTCTCGAGACACTCATGGAAGGGTCACAGAATATGGAAACTACTCCATGGCTTAGAAAAAAAACCACAGGCACTAGATAGACAGATGGGCTTAAGATGCAAAAGCACAGCCTAGAGCTAAGCTGCCATTATGTTTGGCTCTGTTTGTTCTAAGGGGTTGAAAAGCCGTTCTTGCTGACTAGCCTACCATTCCTTCGCCAGGTCTATCCAAGTGAAAAGGTTAGATTTTTTATTTCTTAATTTATTTAGTGATCTGAGTCTTATTCGCATCAATTTCCATGCTATGTCTCCACAAGCATATATAGTTTTCTAGAGGTTTCTGTATTTTATGGCTCATAAAATCCCACATTGTCCAATTGGCCTTTCCCACACTGTAACAAGCACACTGGCATGCACAAAATTAAGCAGAACTAATGACATCATGATACCTCTGCAGTACAGTTAAACAGGACAAAGCTGTTGGCAGAAGGTTTGGCTTTGGAAACAGAATGCAGCTAGAGAAGGGAAATAAGAAAGTATGTTGATCAGAAAAGATGGTCTCAGTGCACAGCACTATAAATACAGCGCACAACACTATAAATATAAGTGAGACCTCTATCTGAGGCACAGCCCCATGGCTTAAAATTTCTTTTTAAGTGCCTCCACTCTCATGCAAAAGGCAGTTTCTGTACAGCAGGACTTAAAGACCTATCCAGCTCCACGCTGAGATGTGGACAGATACAATGCTGCTCAGCCCTCTCTCATTTCCATAGGGCAAAATGGGTTCATGGCATTCTCTAGAAAGATTCTTGACATAGACATTGCTGGGCAAGACCACAACAAGTCCCAGCCCCTTGAGATTTCATCCAAAGGACTTTCTGATTGTGAAACTCTTGAGAATTCAATACTCATGGTAGAATCTAATTATCACTGTCATGAAGGGAAACAGGGGTCTCTCTGGGTGGGATGATGTGCCAAGCACACAGTTTTCTGAAGTTACTAAGAGAGCATCTGACATATTTTCACTCCATTGTCCCATGCCACAGAGAACCATGACACATTGATACAGAGGGTCTCCACACATTATAAGATAAAAACCAAAGACCTTTCTTTGAAAAGTAGGACTCTCTATTGCCACCTCCCATTGTCCAACTGAAGGATTGACTGTTCTGACTTCAGGACTATCTGAAAATGCAACTAACATCTTACCCTCTCTGGCAACAAGAGGAGAAAAACTCCCTGATTGTCATACTGTTGAAACTGGTAATGTGCCTCTCAGAGGTTTTGTGTGTAATAAATTCAAATGTATTTCAGGGGCCCATTTAAAGAATATTGTTTCAAAATTACAAAGATGAGATTGTTGGAAAACTGGAGGCTCATAGGAAATGTTTGTGGAAATCCAAATGATTCTTCCAGGACTCAGAGAACTAGATAAGGTGTTTTTGAGCCAGATGAGTTCTAAATTAGCCTTGAGTAAAAATTCATCCCGGTCATAATTTAACATCACTATAGCAACACAATCACACTTGCCAAGTATGTGATATTATAAAATTACAACAGACTTTGCCACAAAAAATCTGTTTTCTTCCCATTTTTTTTAAACAGATTTAAATCTGTATTGTGGAAGTGGCAGCAGCTGTTTAGGATCAAGATCTGATGTTGCTCTGTGGTTAAGGAAAAGCCATGAGAGTCACATGGTTGTTAATTCTCAGCAGGTATCTCCTGCAATATGGAACCACCATGTTTTCTAAGGGATCTATGAATTTTTACATGGCAGAAACAGATGATACAGGAAGATTAGGATGAAAGTAATGATTCAAGGGGAGTGCATTGAGTCAATTGTGCAGTGGGAGGGAAGACTGAGAAGTGAGGTGTGCCAGGGCAAGTACTTCCCTACAGACTTTCAGCCTTTTGTGTTCAAAGGGAACGGATACATTTTGCGCAAGAGCAGAAATAACACATTTGTTTTGGATTCTGCACAGTTCACCTGGGTACACAGCTGAGGAGCCAGAGCTGCAACATCACGCTACGCTCTGTGATGTACACCACCCAATACCTCAGCTACAAATGAAAATTCCCACCTCATTTCTTCCCTGTGCTTTAAGCACAGAAGAGTTCCTGGAGAAAGTCTTGCAAACAGTTCAGCCACACTCTTACTTCTTTTGATAGCAGCAAAGCTCCACGGGTCTCAGTGGGAACACTGCTGGGAAGATCCCATGTACAGAATGCAGTGCTGAAAGCATGTTAAATGCAGCACCCTTATTGGGCTGGCACACTTAGGTTCCTCGCACAGGAGTTTTACTGGCTTTACGTAACAGCTTTGTTGCAGCCTTGCAGGCATCTCTATCCACTTAACACATCTACGCGGGCTAGTTCTGAACCCAAAGATAACCTTGAACCAGTGCCAAACTTGAGAAAATCCTGAAGACTCTTCTTACATTCAGTCAGGGTATACAGGCACATACTTGTATTTACAGAAACTCTGAGGAGCTCTGAATCTGGTAGGTTCAAAAGAAAAAGGAGGGTCTCAATTTTCTTGTAGTCCTCTAAGGAAAGTCAGCCACAGACCATGGGATAAAATAGCCACATCATTTCATGCGCTGCAACTTCCACCACACTTCTGTCACGTAAGCAACATCGTGTGCACAATAGACTTGGGCAGGTCTCAGACCAGCCTAACCATTGTGTAGAACGAGAAAGGGCTGGGATAAAAACCTATCAGTCTGAAGCTGGATGAAGCACAGATAAATGTTTACGATGTTAGTTGCTCCAACAGAGCAGCAAGTGGCTCTAGACAGAAGTGACTTAAGGAAGTTGCAGGCAAGCTGCTCTGGGCAGAGGACCGGAAGATGAACCTTGACAGCATGCTTTCAGCATCACTGCTAGGAAAGGGAGAAAGAAGGAGAAAACGCCTCTCCCTCACATCCCACTGGTGGCATGCAGCAACAGGCATACCTGGATTTAACACAAGATAGGAAGATCTGTCTTACTTTCAGTGAGACTTCCCAGTGAGGGNACTTAAGGAAGTTGCAGGCAAGCTGCTCTGGGCAGAGGACCTGAAGATGAACCTTGACAGCATGCTTTCAGCATCACTGCTAGGAAAGGGAGAAAGAAGGAGAAAACGCCTCTCCCTCACATCCCACTGGTGGCATGCAGCAACAGGCATACCTGGATTTAACACAAGATAGGAAGATCTGTCTTACTCTCAGTGAGACTTCCCAGTGAGGGGGAGCTGGTGCCATTTGTAGATGTCCCTTTTGCTACACAGCTAATTCAGCAGGTGGTAATTTGTGGCTGGCAACACTATTCACAAGTGCAGCAACATTCAGCTGCTCCACTAGTGCTTCCCTTCCCATCTGTACTGAAGTAACAATCCACATGCAACCTGGATGGAATTGCCTTGTAGTCAGGCTGAACACCACTGCCTGGATCCAAGCATCCTGCAAGCATCTGATGATCTTTAAATTACATTGCTTGGCTCCATTTTTTAACTCCAAGGCCTTTGATTAAGTGGTAAACTTAATTACTCTCAAAATTAAAGGCATTTCAAGGTGTTCGTAGTCAGTCTTCCTCCATACTCCTTTTTCCTGACTACACTCGATGGAATTTGTCTCTTAACACAAACATTAAAAGTGTGAGTTTGCTGTGGCCCTGCTACACAGATGCACAGTGTTGCAGAATGTATCTGTACCTCTGTAGTTACAGGAGACACTGATTCAGAATTCATTGTTGCCCTGATTTCTCTCTTCCGCACTGAAAGGGCTCTTCCACTTCCCTAAACACTCACAGCTTAGGGAATCCCTTGGGATCCCTTGGGATCAGGTGGGATCATCCCTTGGGAAGCTCTGTTTTGCTACTGTTCTCCTCCATGTTTTTGTAAGGGATAACGGGTAGAAACAAGGAAGAAAGCAGAGATTTCTTATTAAGATTTCTCCAGGAATAATAATTATGTGAACAACTTCCCTTGTTATGTGACAGTCTGATCTTTCCATAGACTGACACCTTTACACCACAGGTACCTATCGGAAAGTCTTCCACCACCAGCGTCTTCCTCACAGCCTACCTTGGAGACCACTTGTCTGCAGCACTTAGCTGCAAAGAAACAGAGAGCAGCATTTGCTTTGGAAAGCTTCCTGTCATTCCACCAAGACCAAATTGATCACATTTCAGCTTGCCTTGCTGCAAGCAGCATCCCGGAGAGCAGCAGCGACTAGATGCCCTCCGCCATTACCGGCATTATTGATCCTGAAGAAAAGCATGTCATCAACACCATCCATACAGCCTCATACACTCCTATTTCTTCTCTGTCAGGACACAGAAGAGACAAGTCCAGGCCAGCTGGATGTCAATCATTGATTTATTTATCTCCCATTACAGTACAAGAGCAGTGCTTTTCTACCCAAAATTACACCCAGAGCTGTAGAAAGAGCATTTGTATCTGAGGTTGAGCAGGATTAGTGAGTGGAAAAGGACTTGTCAAAACAGCAATTGCTGTACTGACTGACATGAGGGCCTAGACAGACTCTGTGTCTCCACCTGAACTGGTAGAGCTAAGGTATATTTTTTCACTTTGAACGCACCATCAGCAACCTACACCATATTCCAGCTGCCTGCAGTGATGTGTATGAGCAGGCAGAGGTTCTTTCTGCTTCGTTGTATTTTTCTAGTGCTCAGTCCTATCCCTAAAGCCCAATGTTGGGTGAAAACATGTCACAGCTGCATTTTCTCATACACCACATAAATACAGGAATATATAAGTACTTAAAACTGTTCCTGTGGGTAAGGATGTAACGCATGCCAAACCTGCTCTGCTTTCTTTTGGCAGAGGAACAGCTAGCCCACACAGAAGTGGCAGAAAAAGACAGTCTGGGTCTAGTGCCCTCACACATTACCACAGTCGCTCCTTCAGAAGAAAAGCAAGACAAACCTAGGCATGGCCTACAGTGAACCACACAAGAATTTAAGTCCAGGGCAAGATTGAACCAGCCACCATGTTGCTCAGAGTCCCCACAGCAGGAGTCTGTGTCCTCTGTGGGACTGGGAAACTGTGCTAGAGAAACTAGGTCCATAACAATGAGCAAAAAAGCAAATACATTTCCTAAACAGCTACTAGTAAAAATCTACATGAAGAACAGCCATTTTTTGACCAAAATACATGCTCTCAGAGAAGTGTTTGTTCAGATCTAGCAGCTTTTCTCCTCAAGAGCTAGCAGGACCCTGAGGATTTTCAAGTATCTTGTTGCAATCAAAACACCAGAAATAAAAATGTTTTTCTGTTCAACCTAAAGACCTGGCTAATATAAGCTGCATTAAATATCTCCTTAAAGTAGGTAGCACAGCTCAGCCACTTGAAGTGAGACATGCTCAGCTACTCCTGGTTGGGAACCTGAGAATTTTTAGCAGGATATTGAATAAGGATCTCAGCTGCTATCAACAGTACGAAACCATGGACATCAACAGACTACCTGGCCCAAATAATCCTCTCGATAGTGAAGTGTCTACTGCCTCTAGCTCTTTCTTGTGTTCTTATGATGACAAGCATTTCTCTGCCTTCCTAATAAAGGAAACAACAAATGAGAAGTTTTTCTTAGTTGAAAAGATCTCAGAAATGTCCCTCGTCTTGCCTAGACATTTTACCTCGTTATTAGTACGCCGTACTCAAGCAACCCAGATGGCTTCGCATTGTCCTTTCAGGTTTCGCTAATGTCAAAACTACTTAAGTAGTGATAGCTGGTTTGTACAGTCAGATACTCAGAAATGACCATCATAAACCATTTCACTTCACACCAGGAAATTTTGTCCAACATGAGCAATTTCTGCATGCTTTCATAGTCAAAAGATACATTATCTACTGTGGAAACTCCCTTATTTCTCTGCACATGTCCTGAAAGATTTATGTTGTATTAAGAAACATATTAAAAATGTTCTCCCTAATGTCTAGCTACTGTGGAGAAAAGGTTATTAGGAAGAACGTGAAAAATTAAGTAGACTGCTCCTTCTGCTGATGCCCTTTTCACTATCCGTTTAGAAATACAGACAGCACAGGAACTGTGTTATGTTTGAGCAAATATTTTTGGGCACCCTGAGTAGCCCCAACAACAACAGCCCAGAGTTCTGGTGATCATGCATAAAGTGAAGCGCAGCTGGGCTTGCAGGCAGCACTTCAGGGTGGTCAGCTTGATATGCTACAACACTCCCACGGTTGTGTATGGGGGCAGGATACTTTCTGTATGGGGAATCCAACACCAAACTTCCCACCAAGATCCAAGTGTGCATGAAAGACAGAGAGAGAGGAGTGGAAGTCTGAGATGGCTCCTGTCAGCATACTTGAACAAGCCTAGCTCAGCATATTTGAACAAGATTGGCAAGAATATAATTCATAAATGTCTGTTTGTTCCAGAATGATTTGTATACACTGAATGATTGCTGCATATGTATTTTACATAGTTCAGGATATTACTTCTTCTGAGCACCAAACATTTCACTATCAAGTAAGCTCTGATTTTTAATAAGAATGTTATTTATCCCCTGCCTGTCAGTCTCCATTGAGCTGTATGTCTCTTTCTTGTCACAAAGAAAAGACAATCAAAAAATCAACAATCAAAAGACAAAGGAGGAATTTCACAACGGGGAGGGTGAAATGTTTTGAAGAGGGAGTTTTTATTTCATTTCATCTCATTGTTTAAGAATACCTGTCTGACCAATCATTCACATCAGCCACTCCCCAAGCTGACCTCAGTGAAGAATAGATGTGAAACGAACACGGCCAAATGAACTGCAAGGTGATGAAACAGAATGAGAATATGCAAGCTGTGGGCACGCATGGGTTTCAGAGTGCCAGAAGGCTGAAATGTGTGTAAGAGGCAAAAGAAGCCATTTTCCCAGTTCTAGCATGAAGCCAGTTCTCTCCCGGCTCAGGTGGAGGAGGCTGGCAATGCGCTTGTAGATCCAATGTCCCCTCTGCAGCAAAGTCTGTCCCTTTTGTCAATGTCCTAAAAGATAGAGACATTCAGGTGCTGCCATGACCCTGAATGGTTTTTTTGGATGAGTCAGTTGTGATGCCACGTATCCTTGAGAGGAATACCAGCAAGCATCCTTCAGCAGAATGAGAGTGAAAGCTCCTTTTCACTACACTCTAGCGAACGTCAGTGTCATCTCCTCTGTGACTACCCTCATCCATGACATCTGACACTGTGATTTCTCAGGAACTGATCCAGACAGACACATCCCTGGGTCAGGACAAAACTGTGAATTGTGCTGATGCCTCCTCTGATTGATATTATCACATCATTTGAACCTGCAAATGCTCTGGAGGAGCCAGTCATATGGGCATGACAAATGGATGCCAGTAAGCTGTCACCTCCTTCCCCACATTTTAGCTCTGTATGTGCTTGCATGTACAGCACATATTTGAAAACAGCTCACTGTCTCTCTGCCATGATCAGAGACCTATACTGGGCCTAATGCTTTTCTCCAGCCTCAGTCGTAGTAGCTTTGGATATCCATCTTTCATTTGGCAGAGCTTGCATTCAATCTCTGCTTGTCGGCAGCTCATTGTGGTGCTTCACAATGCACGGGTATGTCAACTGCAGCATGAAGGTGGCAGCAGGAGAGCCTGCCTGCTGCATTGTGTTGACAGCAGGCCCTGCACAGAAGCAGAAGGGGAGATTATGGTTATGTGACTGTGGAGAAAGTCCTCTTCTCCCACCTGCAAAAGCCTGGACTATCTGGTCTGTTCCTTGCAGCAGACACTTTTTAATTAAGGTGAAGAAACTGTAAAATGGCATCCTATAACTCCACTGGTGATGGCTTGTGTGACTTGTCTAGTAGCTGTCCTCTGATGAACTCTGAATTGTCATGGAAATGATAGTGTTCAGCAGCACATACAAATCCATGCGTAGTGCTATTCAAAGACTGGCTACGGACCACCTGGAAATTAATGTCACTGTGCAAAGAGAAGATTGGCAGATTGCAGAGACTATGCAGATAAAGAGCCATAGGGGACAAAGCTTTTTGTTGGGCAAGATTGTGCCAATAGAGGTTGATTAAAGTTGATGGCTTTTTCTGTCTCAAAGCCTATCACAAATTGCAAGGTTTGAGAAAAGCTTTTTACTCTATTGTTTCGCACAGACATTAACTAAAGACTTGGCTTTGTTAAGGAATTATGTACCAATATGTATGTCTTGTTCACCACTGCAATTTTTGCTAAGTGCTGAAAGAAGTAGGCTTTCTCTGTTGTTATTAAATGTGTGATCTTTTTGTCAAATTACTTTCTAGATTCATGACTCAGGTGTAATTTTAGTGACAAAAAGCTGATCCATTTTGAACTTCATTTACTGTTCCTCTCATCACAGCTATAATTCTATTAAGTGAAGTAGCAGGCTGATTATTCTACAAATAACAGAAATTATGTGTACTCAACTTTAGTAGAATAACACTGATTTTATTGTCACCTTCAAGCTATTATTAATATCTTTCCAATATGTGAGATGTAGTGTTTGTTCCAAAGAACCTCTTCCAAGATTCCAAATATGCATACAGTTGTACACAAATGTAAGTTTTATACACAGAGAGAAGAAGAGAGATCCTAAATAAAAACTGCTTTTCAATACCAATTTTTTTTTCCTTTGCAGCAGGGAGAACTGTTCAAATATATTATTTAAATTCTTTTCACATTGCATTACTTTTAGTGTAATGTCAAGAATACCAATGACTGTTTATAGTATGATTAATGCTATTAAAGCTGCTGGAAATGAACTTTGTCACTGCAGAAAACACTTTTGTCTCCAGAAGCCAAGGACCTGGTGTCTGGAGGGATTAGGAGGTAAGTACTGTTGGCCCACGAGAACCAGAAGTTGTCTAGCGTCTGGGAGGCACAGAGCTGACTGAATAGCTCCTGTGGGTAGGCTAATCAGGGTTTAACATACAGTGGTGTGCCAGAGCTTGTGACATATGTGCTAAACCAGCCAGGCTGTAGAACTGGAAGAAACATATTTGTGATCCTTCCAGGGAAAGTCTGGGCAGTATGCAGGAGAAGCAGCTGTCACTGAATGCCATCACAAGCACCCTTGGGTGGAGAGTGAGCGTTAGAGTAAGTGAAGAAAAGGTGAGGGAAAATAAGGTTTAGAACATCTCCTTTTGATGGACTTCTTGTGTTTCCTGTATAACATTATATTCTGGCTCAGCAGCAGAAATCACTAAGTTGTGGCTAGCAGAGAGGTTTTTCTGGAACTATAAGGATCAGATCAGGGACACTGAGAATGGCTTGTACATTCAGGGCAAAATCTTCAGCAACTTCATCTAGTAAGACTTCCTATGGGGGTACTGAGATAAGTAGATGCTCCAACTACACAGACTAAGGAGGCTTGTCAGGAAGGGAAAAATGATGGGGCCCAGGGCTCCTGCTGCCTGCACAGCAAGATAGTATCATTTGAGGGGCAGAGAGTAGTAGTAGACACCATGGGCAAGTTTTGGCTGAAAATCAAGATGGAGTCAGAACACACTTGGGTCTGGACTGAGGAAGCTGAATGTAGACACACACCATGAGTTGTTTGAAGATAAGCTGACTAAAACATTAGCTTTCCACCATTACCTAATGCCCAGCTGCTCAAACACTTCTGCACTGGGATAGCGGGGAGGATTCGTCACCTGCACAGCATTGCCCACTAATCTACAAAACAGACTAAGTGCTGGGAGGAAATCAAGCATTCTTCACGAGCAAAAATATGAGGTTTAGGTGAGTCTTTTTTTGAGTCAGGATAGCTGTTACTTGTTACTATTAATGTCTTAGGGAGCTTCAGATTGGATGTGAAATGTTCTTGACATAATGCTGTTCAGACAGGGCGGCACCTGGAAGGAAGTTAGAATCTACCTGGCAGGAAGGTTATGACTGCTCATGGACTGTAATAAACTGGGTTTAGATGTAATCTATTATCCACTCTGTTAACTGTACCCAAATCAAAACGATCTGGAAAGCAGGATATTATTGGGAGAACCTGGAGATGTCTCTGCTACTATGTGCCTTTGAAGAAGACTCTCTCAACTCAGGTAATATTTCCTTCCTTCAGAACAACTGCACCTTGCTGTGGCTTTATTCCACAGGGTCTTGAGCTTGGCAGAGGCCTGGAGGTGTTGTTGCAAGTAAATAGGAAAAAGAGGGGTTTGTCCTGCCTTCATGCACCCAGGCCAGCAATCCTGAGCTGAGTAATTCTCACAGAAGTTAACAGGAGAGATCAGGCTAATGGTGTCATTACAAGGTGCTGTACATTCTTTTAGAACTCAGAACTGTTTGGCTTTGTGTAAAATGGATTTTCTCCCATTTATTGTGATCTAAGCCCCAAAGGTGTTAGGCAGTGGCTAAAGCCTTGCAGCTCCACAAGCGAAACAGACAATGGCAAACGGCAGAAAAATTATCTATTAAAAAAAAATTCTTCAGCCAGATCCTTCTACCCACTGAATTATTCTTGGAAAAGAAGAAAAATATTTTTGCTGGGTTTAATTCTCCATCCCTGACAAGAACCAAAATCCATTTCAACCAGTGGAGTCACACCTGAGTGAAAGCCAAATTACAGTGAAGAGTCACAGAGGGAGTGAATGTGTACCTATGGATGCACCAACAAATGCACAAGTGCATGAAATATCCATGTGCAAATTCTTCTTCTCAGCTCACTACTCTGTGCACAGCCCGTTCTCCCTAGCTGCAACCTCTAACAATATGCTTTCATATTCACATGAAAATACGATCTGATCCAGGAAAATTGGAGCAATTCACTGTAATTACTTGTCTTAGCTTCACGGTACAGCTAATGCTGGCCTCAAATACATGTTCCAACTCTAAAAATAACCCACCCTAAAAAGGTACAGAGGAAAAGTGCATGATCTAGAATTTAGGCAGTGATTTTGATTAATAAATTCCCAGAAAAATTTTCCCTTAGTGATCGTATTTTGACAAACACAAATAACTCTTGCTAGTCTCAGAATGGAGTAGGTGGACAGTCACATCTAGATGAGCAGATTTATGGTTTGTTTGCCCTGGAATGTTCAGAATGAGAACAAAAGATCCCCAAGAATCTTTCTAAGAGGGTGTACAGCCTTTTCTTGTTGGTAGACTGTTTCCTTTTTTACTCTGGATATCCAGAGTGCAGATTCTTATTCAGCATAAACCAGTATTTTTCCAGCAAAGCTACATTGATTTGAGGTCCCACACATCAGCCCATTGTAAACTGTACACTCCATCCCGATGTATATAAAAGAGTCACGGCTAATACTGGGTGTGGGAAGCACTCTTCCATGATGGCATCCTCTCACATTATTTGTGCCTTTGAAAATTGCTCTGGGATATTGAACCTGAGAAAATAATCTTAAATCCAATTTCCATGGAATTCCATGGAGAAATTTGTTATTTGTCCTGTTACCCACAAAAATTACCCACAAAATCATTCACACATAATGTTTTAAGTAAGGAGAATGGAAGAATTTACCTACTTTATTGTAGGCACTAGTAACGTTGCCAGATTTACAAACTATTGTTCAAGAGTTTGTTGCAAGCCATATTTGCATCAGCCTCCACTTTTTATAAACACCATGAAGTTTCTCTTTCTCTCATATGCAGCTATCAAGCTGTCAAGGAAACCTTGATTGCTCCAGGAAGGGCAAAATGCTGCAGGACTCTTTTGAAACCAATGACACCCTTCCAGAGGCGGACTTGGTGTGCAAGGACCACAAGATTTGCTCCCAAGGCTATTTCGGTATTTCACACCACTAGGTTTGCAAGCCTTGCCTTTTTGTTACCTCTGTACCCCATTCTCTCCTTCCTCTCCCTGATTCTTCTTTAAAAAAAATTAAAAGCAAGTCTGCCATGGTCAACTGAGTGGCTGCAACCCCAAGTCATCACAAACCTTCAGCTTCAAAACCACAAACAGAAAGATGAGACTGCATGGCTCTAGTCTTTGACCTCCAGATGTATATGTCCAGGGAGTGAAAACAAACGTGAGTCCTGAGAAGTACTTTTGGTGGTGAGAATGATCTTGGTGGAAGCTCACCTTCTACCTGTAGTCAGTGCTGCAAGAGGGAAACACTTACTCATAGGGGATAAAGCCAGAGATGTTCTACAAACACCAGAGAGTTGGAGAAGAGTCTTTTTCCTTCAGGAAGATTTCCTTCATTCTCTTGAGAAGATGATTTGCCTGTGCTGTTCTAGCTAGTTTGTTGGTCTGATTTGGGGAGGTTAGCCAGTTGTGCAGTGTTCTGTATTGGGGTACAGCACTGTTTAGCACTTTCTATACATGGGTCCCCTTAAGATAATCAGTTGATATGGCGCACCTTGGCTACAGATACTTCTCTTCATGACCTGTGCTTCTCATGGGGTCTCCACACAAGCTATTTCCTCTGCCAGGTGGCTGACTTCAGAGCCTTTCTACAACATACAGAGACACAGCTGATCACTTCTGGATGACTACTGCATATTCATGTGCTGAGAATGTCATTCCTTGGGAGTTGGTTTATACATCAAGTGAGGATAGCCAAGAAGGGATAAGAGGAATAGCTTACCTGCAAAGATATTTATCAAGCAAGATCTATGATTCTGATCACTCCACTAGCCCATGAACCTCTCCTTTCCTATTAAGCAGGGATCTCATTCCTCAGGTAGGACAATCTGGCAGCAAGAAGTACATGTTGCACAAAGACCTGGTAGTGTGCCCTTGCAGCATTCTCACACTTGCCTGAAAGGACATGTGGTGCAGAGGGGACAACATTACTGGTCAGCCCTCAGTCAGCATCCAACATACTGTTACTGGGTGCAGGACTTCAGCTGCTAAATGACCCCCAGTTTTTCTCTCCCCCCACAAATAGGGGCCTACTGACCATAGGGTCACAAGGCAGGCAAATGCCTGTGCAGGAGGGCATGCAACAGAAGCTTGCTGCAGCCAAAATGAAAACTTCAAACATGAGGACAGCCCCTCCAATTCCCTCCACCCTGAGTGATATGCTGCTAAGACCAGCCACAACATGGCCTCTGTCCTGCTTACTGTAGCAAACAGAGCAAATTAGAAAATCCCATCTGCTGCTTCACAGTGGCAACAGACCAGGAAAAAGTCTATGATGCTGATCTGCACAGGCTAACATTTCAAGAACAGAAATTAGTTGTGGGTATCCCACTGAGACTTCTGAGTCAAATCCCCAGTAACTGAGAGTGTAAAAAGGTTTTTTATTCTGGTGCTGAGGAAAAAAGCACAAGTCTGACTCCATTGTGCTCTGGGAAGTGGTAATACTGAGGATATGAACAGTCCTCCACTGGCCTAGGGTGCACAGAAGTACAAAGGCATAATGATCAGCAGCAGTGGTGATGGTAAGACTGAAAAACAGAGCTGTGGTGAGGCCTGCCAAAGTATTGTGTCTTTTTGGACATGTGTCGGCAAGCATATCTCTTGATGACTGTGGCTGACAGCTGTTGAAGACTGTTTCTTACAAAACAGTCATGACTCAGCTTCTGAGAGAAGAGGCAGCCAGGCAATAAATGTTAATGTTGCATTAGCCACTGGAAAACACAGAGCTGTAAAATAAGGAAGTAAGCCAAGGGCCTTGATCATTGCATGCTGGATGTCTGTCACTCCAGAGTACTTGCAAACACTCCCAGGGACCAGTGAGAATAAATAACCTGGCATTTACTTTGGTTATGTGAGATGAACTCTGAGTCTCTATCATGAAATGATTCCTGCAGTACTAGAGATAAAACATGAAGAAAGTTTAAGAGGATAAAAATTATTCTACTAATGGAGAACTTCAGATCTGTATTACAGACAGGAATGTTAGAGTTCTGAACTAGGTCTCAGATGTGAAGACTACAGTTGACAGCTACAGTTTGACATACTAGTTCTTAAAAAAAGAAGCCTGTGCCTTTACACAAATTGTGAGCATCAGTTGGTGATCCTGGGGTCTTTGAGACCAAGGAGAGATCCAGCCATATACCCAGCAGATTCCACCAAAGAACACACAAAGCAGGAGATCTCACTTTTGCACTTCAACTATCCATTTCTCTGCTTTTAATGACAAGGAAAATTCTCACTTTAACTAATATTCGTGCAACACGCTGACTAAGTAAATAAGTAAAATCTCCAGCATTAGATCCACTTGAGTCCTCTAGCCTGAAGGCTATCTGCCATTGAGATCAACACAGTGATGAATATGCAAAGATGGATTTAACTGGTTGAAATTTCAATGCTGATTTTTGTTTCAATTTCTGACATGTCAGTGCAGCTGCTGTTGCTACTGCAGAGGAATTGCTCAGAGCCCTCACGTATTTGAGACCCCGAGATTTCTCTGAACTGGTGAGCTGCCAAAGTTCTCTGCACAGCTGCAGGAGACAAGTGTTTTGCAAAGATGGTCTGCACACTCCTTCATAAGAGAAAAAGTAGGACATTTTTTCTTATTAAGAATTGAATGACATCTCTCCTGTGACCTGGAGTAACTGGAAGATGTTAAAGGATTTTGAGGACACAGGATTCATTTACAACCTTTGAGACTGCTTTGAGTTGCCCAGACTGGGTTCAGTTTTGTACTCCCACTTACAAGTCTAGGTCCTCTGCCTCTGTAATCTCTAGGTCCTAACAAGGGTGAGGTAGTCTTCTCCAGAGAGTTAGTCATTATGCTTTAGTTTCTATTCTCATTGCCTTACTGAGTCCAAAGAACAACGTGTATCAGAAGAGTTTTTTTTAGAAGGCAGAAGCCTGATCTTTTGTTTTTCTATAAGCTGTGGAGTCTCCTTACATAAGGAGAGCGAAAGCTCTATCCTTCCCTGTAGTCCGTAGTGCACCACGCACAGTTTCACACAAGAAAATCACTATACAAAGTTGAACAACATCATACCCATTTTAGCTTGTCAGATGTCTTGAAAACAGGTAACGCTATAAACACCATGAAAGCCAGGCGTTACGTTCCTGCTCAGTGTTTCATTAACAGACACTGTGATGGACAATGAACTCCCAGAAAGTTCTGTACTGCTTTAGATCCAATCGGTTAGCTGTGAAGGAAATGGACTCATATTACTCAGACAAAAAAAAAGTTTCTGGATTCATTAGTTATTCAGTTATCGTTCAACTATTATTATCAATGAGCATTCATGTATTTTGCTTACATTCACAATACAAATGGATTAGAAAATGTAGGACCTGTCTACAGAGACTTTTTCAACTCCTTTACAACAATCCTACAAAAAACAAGTTGTAAATCAAAAAAAAGTTGTAAATCTCACCAGATGAAAATGCAGGTAGGTGCATTACTGCACGTATAAGCTTGAGGCTCTCCTTGTAAAGGGTATATGTTACCTACAAAAATTCATAAACATTTGCTGCAGTTTCTTAACAAAAACAAATAGAGACAACTACTTGTAGGACTGTATTTTTTGCCCATCATAGATAAGGTTTAATCTGATCAAGCAGAGAAAGGATTCCTATTATTTCCAGCAGACTGTTAAAGAATTCCCTTTAAAAGCAACTGCAAAGTGGGCAGAAGGTAAGTGGGTGAGAGGACCTTGAAATGAACTGGTAGAGTTCACAGGTACCAAGAAACGTGACTTCAACCTTAGTTACAAACAAAAATAGCAGACCAGTCAAGAGGAGAATTTCAAGGACACAATCAATAGTGAGTCTGGATTTTTAGACTGCATTGATTTTTTGATACATTCAAAGTTTGCCCTTGCAAAGCTAGCTGGCTAGCCTAAGGGAAAACTAAGAAGCATACGGGACTTCACCCTTCTGCTGTTTTCTTGTTCTGGTGACCCAGCAATAAACTCCAAAGCTGTCTGCTCATGCTAAGGTCTCACAAGGAGCTATAACTACAGTAGCTGCTGACCCAGGAATCAACACTTTCAAACTTACTGCTTCATCCATCTGCAGGTGCCTATTGACCCCGTTTTGAAAAGACAGTACTAGAAGACCTTGGAGGGATGGAAATGCAAACCTGAGGCTGTTTTCCTGACCTGTCTACTACAGTTACCTGCTTGTATAGATATACCAACAAAAGAGAGGACTTGACCATCCTTGTCAAGGCCAGTCAATGTAGCTGAGTTTTGTACCATGTCATTACTGACACTCAGGCTTCTCTGAGGTTACTCAATTCTTCTGGTTTGGACGAGAAAATTCCACCCAGGATTTGCAGGCACCTCTTCAAAAATGCTTTCTTTAAATCTAGTACATTTCTTGCAAAAACCTGTTATTTTCACACACACATTACCCCTGAAATATCTTCTTTGAACTTGTGCATTCACATGAGCACACAATGGCAGCAAACAGAATGTACGTTAAGGAAACTTCAGCCTCTTGGTTACTGTGGGTTACTTTTTGAACTACAGTCTCAGCTGGGCTAGATATCATCTCTACGCTAAAGAGAGATGTAGCCAGAGCTCCAGAAGGAAGAAATACCAATCGCCTTCGTTTCAGGCATAAATAAGAATATGCAGCCTGCAAAAGAGGCAGTCCTCAGCTACACTGCCCAAAGAACAAAGCAAAGCTGTAAGGTCCCATCTGGCTGTAATGCCCATCATGCGCTGCTCTGCTGACTGCACAAGTACACCTGGGATACTCTACCATGTCCCAACATTTTATCAAGTTTCTAAACCCTTGTGTTTGAACTTGCTGCCAAATATGCCTCACATATTCTTTAGCTTTGACCTTCTCTCAGGCCGAGATGAAGGACAAGAACTAGGCTTCAGCAGAAGACAAGACTGATGTTGAATAAGTAATTGAAAAGAAAAGCAGACAGATTTGTTTCCTCAGTCTCTGCTTCCTGGGTTCTTAATCTATTACTAGTAGCCTGTTGTATTTACTTTTTATCTCTTGGAGAGTAGTAAAACATGTAAGTTAAAGCTTCCTTACAGATTTGGCTGCTCATCACACAAGTAACGCATACTTGCTTTTATTTTTGTCTGAGAAATATTGTGTGCATTTCTGACCTAGCAAGCAGTTTTCCAGAGCCCACTGTAGAAAATGCTAGTGCAATTTTGCAGAATTGTGAAACATCTGGTATGGCTGTGATGTGTTGGCAGTGCTACCCCCACTATTCAGCTCCCAGAGAGAATTTTTTTGTGGTGCACCAAATTAAAGCTGCAGTGAGCTGTGGGAACACTGGAGCTTTCCCTAGCAGACCACGAAATGAGTAATTAGGAAGCCATAGTTCTGAATGAATCTGTATTTTAAGTGGATCACATGTTAAGGGGGTAAGTAGGCTCACTGAATACAGTTTCACGAAAAAGTAAGGATAACATTTCGGTGATTCTGTTAGCCATAGACATGATTTCCCTTGGATTCAGCCTCATCTGTATTCCCTCTTTCTTCCTGAACTGTTCCTAATACTGTTTTTCCCTGGCAGAAAGAATAAATATAATTTACTCTCTGTGATACATCTAGAGATATACCTCTTCTGTCACATCTGAGGCATTTAGCCTAGGAGTCTCGTGATCCCTGTGCTTCATACAGCCAGACCCCACACCCTTCTTGCCTCGTAAGCCTCTACATCAAGTGAGAGTTAGGATGCAGCAACATCCAGTCACAGAGCAGGAGAAAATCTGAGATTCTGCAATGCAATTAGGCACTGTGCCTGCTTGTGTTTCCTGCTAGTGTCCCTATTAGGCAAGATTCAGAAAAAGAGGACTTCAGGCCTCTTGAAAGCCTGCCTGAATTTTCCAACAGCTCAAAGCATGCAAACATACAGAATGTATAAGCAGCCTAGGCTCTTAACATGAGGAGCAAGACAATAGCTGCCCTATCTTCAAGAGAACTCCACATCTGAAGAGGATTCTGTTTCTTCCCAGAGTGCTTTCCACATATGTGGTTCATCCAGTTACTGATCTCTATTATCAATCTCATGTTGATATCAGACAGTCATATTACAGGTGATGTGTCACAGACTGCTTCGGCAAAGGAACAGTCCCTTGCTTTTAGCATCTCATTTTCTGGTTTACTTACAGCAAACAATGGTTTTGTGAATGTCCAGCCCTACCAGCCCTCCACATAAGAGTGGCAAATGATACTCCAAATCACACAGGTGTGATAGCATTGACAAGAGCAACATTGCTGGAGGCCAAAAAACAGAATGCAGCAGGTATCTCCAAAGGCTGCAGACTGCCTATAAATTTGAAAGAAGAATCTGGGTACTGTCTGCATGGACATCAGTGAAGAATCCAAAGACTCAGTTCCATACCTTAGTGCCACAGCTAGCCACCAAAGCACTGCTATGCACAACTGAAACCAATGAGCCACAGATTGAATATGAGAAAGTGCATGTTTGAGTATGCAGCAGCTTTAGCTAACAAATTTAAATGTTCTTCCCCTTGCTTAATTCAATCAAGGATATTACTAATAACTATTGTCATCAATTATAATACGTAAAAGGTAACAGTGAAAGAGCACATCCTTCCAAGCCAAACTCTCCAGTCCACCCAGTATCTTATTAGAGCTCATCATCTTAAAGTGAGATGAGAGCCTTTAAAGCCACCAAAAGCTTTGAGTCAGGCCAGTTCATTTTTCCTTCTGGATTGAGCCTCTGTTCCTCTGCTTGGAGAGCTTACTGACTTGCTCTAGAAAGTGATGGAGGACAAGCCAACACGTAGATGTCTGGAGAGTGGTAAAAAGTGCTGGGAGGCCTTTATTCCTACTTGTGTACTATGTCCAGCATGGCTCTTTCCTAACATTTTTCATTTCCTAACATTCATTCATTGACAACAACCCTGTTAAGTAAGGGCAGTACCATCCTATCTAGCATACCTATTTGGGCAAATCAAGGCACGGTATAACACAACATAATAAGCACTTAGGGATAAGACAGGACTTAATCCCAGGTCACCATTTAGTCTCTCTTTCCCCATGCCCATAGTACTCTGTCTCCCATGGACCTTTAACTACAATTATAATCAAACATTGCATTGCATTGTATAACACAGGAACTGTGACTGAAGTCAGGATCCAAGAGGTGCTTTGGCAGACTACTTTTGAGAGAGCTGACATCTAACAGGGACCCTGCACAATGTCACATCCCTCTCCACTGTACCACTCAGCTTCCCTCCTGCTAGGAATTCTACATTCCATGCATTTGTTGTCCCAAAAGCCACAGACAGATATTGTATGATATTTCATGTTCCTTATCTGGTGCGGAGGGACAGAACTGTGGGATTGTTGCCTAGAGTTTGAGAGAAAGCTCTGTTAGCTCCCCTGGAGTTGGATTGTTGACATGTACCTTATCACACCATTACAGTTTGTAAGTGAGAACAGGGTGCAGCATTAAGCTTTGGAACGTCTTTAGAGCTGTTCAAAGCCTCCTTCCACATGTGGCAAGGAGCGCAGCGTTTCCCAGAGTCCATTCAACAGCTCCCAGTCCTGCCTTAGGTTCGCTGTTTCTCTCCTGTTGCTCTGTTGGTTGACGTTCCCAGCAAATTCTTCTCAAGATGCCACAGATGAAAGTCAGAATGCTGTCTTTACTGATGTCCCATGCACACCACAGTAATGCTGGTGCAGCCAGAGGAGGGACTTCATTCTTGTGCAGTAGATGTAACTATTTCTCTGCTCCCACCTTTGATGCTCTGCAGAGAGCAGAAGTAGATTCAAAAAGTCTTCTTCCATTTCCAATGCAGCACCAAGCAGATCTGACAAGGCAGAGAGAACACATGTGAGAGGGTTTATTTTTAAGTGCAACTTCTCCTAATAGTTCATGCTTCAAGTCCAGCAATGTCTGCAGCTACACAAATCAATGCTGAATATCAGTGTCTTAAAGAGGAGGGGAAGGAATAAGGACCAAGATCATCACTGTCTCCTACACTGCAGTCTGGAAAGGGAAAAGTTTGCAAAGTAAGGTCACTGCCCTCAAACAGCAAGCCTCTCAGCCAGACTCCAGGCAAAGAAGAAAACATCCCCAGCATCAAGCATCAGATGTTTTATCCTATTCTGCCAGACCCTTAGCTGAATCCTATGCCACTAAATGACCCCGTGAACTACTTCTTACTCATACTGCCTTGTTTCTGTCACTTGTAACATACAAGTTTTTTGGGTGCTGCTGGAGTAGCCAAGACTGACAGGATATGAAAGGAGGAGCAGGTGCCTCTTACTATCTGAGCAGTAACAGACAAGTTAGGATTAGCACATTCCACTTGATTGCAGCTCTCCTCACATCCTTGATTTGCTGTGACTTTCACCTTGGTTTCTGGTGTTTCATCTGACAAATGATTTAATTTCTCCCTCTCCAGGAGTGGGGTCGGGATGTGGGAATGTGACCCCTGGGAGGAAAGGTGACAGTTCAAACCCAAGTTTTAAAGTCAGTCCTGCATGACTGCATCCTACTTTTTGTCCTTAAGCAACCCAGTAGCATCACTGCCCTCAAACTGCACAGGCCCTCAGCCAGACCAGACAAAGGAGAAAAACATCCCCAGCACCAAGAATCAGATGTTTCAGCTTATTCTGCCAGAGCTTTAGCTAAATCCTATGCCACAAAAATTAATCTGCAATAAAGCTCATGCCCCAGCACCCTGCTCTGTTTTACTGCCAATTTCCACCCAGGCACAGCTTCCATTCATGCTGGTCTGCTGTCTGCACAGGCGCTCTCTCTCCACTCAACAAGTTCAGGTACAAGCTGGCCAGCCTTCCCTACTAAACACACAGTCAGGCTCTCCTCTGCTCAATTTGAGTCTGTTACACCTGTTTCTGGCCAGTGTCAGTCATGACCTGAACACCTCAAGTCACCCACCAGCCACTGCACAGAAAATTACAGCCTGAAAGTATAGACTTTGAGCACAAATACATGGGCCCTGCTCAAATCATTTGCCAGTTGCTTCTTAATCAGGCCCAGGCCTAAATCTAAGAGCAAGCACTAGGGCAACTCCAATTCTGTTATGAAGCTCTCTCCATGCCATAGGCATGCTTCTTGTGTTACCAATATTTATTGCCTATCACCATGCACAACCTGTATCTTTAGAACCCTAGACAAAGCTGTGGCTATAGCCATCTCTCAAAGAGTCCTTCAGGCCAACCTTGATTCTTTCCCCCAGCTCTAGACCCACAAAAACACAGTCTCAACCTTCACACCTGCATGTTATTATAATCCTGTAGAATGAAAGCAAAAAAAAAGGAAAATAAATGTAAACCAGCAAAGCTCAGGGCTTAGCTTAATTTGAATTAGGATGTAAGCAATGGGACATTAGACTGAAAAAGTTGACCCATGGGCTTTTTCTAAATACATCACATAATTTTCTAGGTTAAGAAAGTCAGGGAAAATTGCATTAAATATCCTACAATAACTTGAAAGAGGTAAAGGATGGCTAACAGAAGGATGTTGTGAATTCAGTTGCCAGCTCCAAGGAACAAACACAAAAGATAGGTCTGCAAATACAAAGTTCAGTACAGGCATTGACTATTCTTTCCTACGAGGCAGAAAAACAAGGGCGGTCAGGAAAAGGGGTTTCCCCTCATCAGTCCAACCTCATGAGGCACAGCTCTGCTGGCAACTTAGTTCTAGCAAGGAATTAAGTGCTTTTAGCAACTGTGTAAATAACAGAAGCTACAAGAGAAGAGCCACATCCTCTGCACTAATTTTGCAGGGATAATTCAGTAGGAAGTGAATATACCCTCCAGCAAGTAGAAAGGTGGCTCATTAACAGAGCCCATTGCAGTTATGGAGCAACCCCCACCTCACTCCTCAAACCACAGGGCTTTAATGTTGATTCAGGCAGTCTTTATGCTTTCAGAAACCTGAAGGGATAATCACTTTGTGGAGATAGTAAGGAGAAGGATCTGGCTCCGAGCAGTGGGTAGTGGGTGTTAGGAATTAATTAAATATACAGAAAAGGGATTTTATAGAAGATTAGCTGTACAAACAGAGTCATATGTTTGTCTTAGGGGAAAATGTAGCTGAAGAAGGGGTAAGTATTTGTCTTTTTATATCTCTCTTCCGCCCTCAAGGCTTTTATCTTACGTAAACGAGCATGTGGTATCTTTCTGAATAAAGTTTATAAACCACAAAAGCAAATAGCTAGGGCAGAAAGAAGTGCCAAAACCAGTCTTCATGTCATTCAGCAAAAAGCATCACAGGTCCGGGGCTCTGCTTCTGGTGGTGCACAGCATGGCTAGCAGCTGCTTATAGAAACACTTGCAGTTCTTCATAGGGTCACCTCAGACTGACATGAGGCAGCTGCTATGGCATCAGAGAGTCAAAGCAGGGCTTGAACTGACTGAACCCTCTCTATTTTCCCATTGCTATATTTCAGTGGAGGAGTTTGACATAAAGACATACATTGTAAATGAATAGCAAGGTGTGAAGCAGTAGAAATATCTGATACAATAGGCTTTCCTTCAGTAGAAAAATTCCTTACCTTTAAAACAGGTGATTGACTACCTTCAATGCAACCACAGGAACATGAAGTATCATTAGAGACTTTCCACGACTCTGATTTTCTTTTACATCACTGCTTGGCAGCTTTGCCGTTATGGAACAAATAATGAGATTCTTTTTAGAAGGGGCTTTGAGAACACATAGCATTAAAGAGAGTCAGAATTTGTTGTGGTGTCAATGGAAGACAAGTTGAAAGAACATTGCATGTAGCATAGTATTTTGTATATATTGATTTGGGATTATCCAAAACAAAATCTTCTTGAAAAGTTACCTTAATCTCTTGAAATGATACTGAATTCTTTCCCAAACGGTTATAAAGAGAAATGTGGCATTATATAAACCTGTATGAAACAGATTCAAAAATCCCTCCCACCAGAAAGTCTATTATCCTATACTGTTCTCATCTTCTATGAATAGATAGTTCTTTTGCAGTGTTTTTTGCCTGTATATCTTCAAGAGCATCTATAAAGATGAAACCCTTTGCTCCACGAGGTGGCATTTCTCTGTGTCAGCTCATTTAATGTATTGCAGTAACTTCTGAGTGACAGCTGCAGGAGTTTACTCAATTGTCCATGTAAAGGGCAGTAAGCTCCTTATCTGCTCTAAGGCGTTATCAGAACCTCTCCCGAGTAAGAAGCAAGTCCATCAAGATCTAAGCAATCAACAGAAAAAAGACAGTACAAATGTCTGCGTGCTGAGAAGCACCCATCCAAATGTCTGCTAAAGCTTAACTAGGTGCTATAGACAGCAGAGACCCCTCTGCACAAAATATACCACAGGAGTTTATATGTTCTCTGCACAAAATCTTCTTTAGGCAATTCTCCCTGCTAATTACTTCCAGCAATTACGCTAATGCATAGGGACACAGACATAAAAGTAAGATAATGTGATACCAGCTTCCCATATATTTAGAGTTTCACTTGTCAGCTAGCGAAAGGAGAGGTAAATAAAAAGTTCAGCAAAGAAGACATTGGTTATCAAGTGTAATGAACCAAGTATGATGAACACAGCACAACACAATTAATGCAACTACACATCTATATGATGTAAAAATGCAAGCCATCCGAGTGGAAAACACCAGCAATTTAAATTCTCTTCAGCTACATTTGCTTCTATTTTTCTCTGTTAAATCAAGTCAAGGTTTGGAGCTTCAACAAAAAGGGTTTAATCAGCCTGTTTATCTGAGGTAAGGAGTAGGTTGAAGTAATGATACCAGCCTGGAAAGATTTCTTCAGTTGCCTAGCATTGTTGTGCCAAATATAGACACGATGTGTCACATTCCAGCCCAAGTGATCCCAAAGCGTCTTCTTCTATAAAGTCCTTTTCTGTTTGGGAAGGCGATAGCTAAACAGACAGCCACAGAAGAGGAAGGGAGAATTACTTTCCACTGATTATGGTGAATAACTAGCTATATGAATTATGCTTCTCCAAAAGATAATTACTATTGAGAAAAGAAGGTGTACATGTTGCTGGAGAGTTTAAAAAAAAAAGTAATTCCGTTTTTGTAAATTATTTCTGGATTTGAAAGGAAAGAACACCTACATTTATTTTAAAAAGCCAGAAACAAAATGTCATTTGTTTTCCTTTTCCTATCAAACAGAAAATAAATAAAATAAAAGCAAAGTTCTTCATAATAAGCTCTCAGAAAGTGAACACATTTGCACTGAAATGTTTACTAGCATAGAGAGTGAAATTTCCAGGCTGTTTAATTGATAATCTCGCAGTAGTCTGCTTCTGGAAGCTGCAGTGAAGAACATAATAGCCAAGAAAGAGGCAGTAGATTGTTTCTGAACACACGGTGAAGGATTCGCCACACTAGCTCAGAAAGATACTGGAGGCTGTCTGTGTCTCAATAACTGCCTCCTGACTTCCAAAACTCCCAGGTATGTCAGTGCTCCGCTCTCAGCCTTCCATCAGCCTGTACACAAACTTCAGAGTAGGATGCTTTTGAAATTCAAAATAGAGTATGACAGAAAAAAATACAGGATTATTCTTTCTTTAGCAGTTCACAAGACAAGTTGCCAGTTACTGACCCACAGCAGATTTTTATAGATGTCTTTGGCACTTTCCAGTTCACAAGATAAATTTTTAAAGTACATTTGAAAAACTGACATCTCTTTCTTTACTTGGATTGTATATAACTGACAAAGCCCAGGTACTGGGCACCACTGTGAGCAGAAAGAATCTAGATTAGCTGGAGGAGGCTTGTATAGGCCTANCAGGATTATTCTTTCTTTAGCAGTTCACAAGACAAGTTGCCAGTTACTGACCCACAGCAGATTTTTATAGATGTCTTTGGCACTTTCCAGTTCACAAGATAAATTTTTAAAGTACATTTGAAAAACTGACATCTCTTTCTTTACTTGGATTGTATATAACTGACAAAGCCCAGGTACTGGGCACTACTGTGAGCAGAAAGAATCTAGATTAACTGGAGGAGGCTTGTATAGGCCTGATAAAATATTTCCTTCTGAACACTCAGGAAGTGTACAGAGGTTCTCACTGTTGGTGAAACAAAATTCAAATTAGCTCCCTGATATCTTCTGGGGAAGAAGAGGAGAGAGAGGAGAAACCAAAACTGAGATCCCCTTACAACTTAAAACATACGTTAAAACAAACAAAAAAGTTAGTTTGTTTTAAAAACTCTCACAAAATCCTCATATGGTGTTCAAACCCAAATTCAGAATCCTGCCAAGGTATTCCAAAACAAGGTTTTTCCACCGCCATCTGAACTGCCACGAGTCAATCACAGCATCACAAAAGGTTTTACAGCTTCCTTTTAACATAATTGAGACATAATTTAACAGAAGTGAACAAGAGGATGATTCTGTCCCAAAAAATCCTTGCAAGAGGCATCTTGTTTTCCAGGCACACAGAAGAAAAAAGATAATTGTAAAAAGACAAGCACTTACCATTTTCATAGGCTGTTGCGAAGACCCAAGCAGTCCTTAAACACTCCACTCCCACTACTGGCCACTGAAGGTCAGCATCTGTGAAGTGCATCATGCTATTGCCAGTATGTTTTTCTACATAGATTTTGTATTTCTTTGGGTTGAAAAGGCAATCTGTCCAAGGAATTCAGGTATTTGTGTGCAGAGTTGGAAACATAGCTCTTGCTATTCCTGGTCCGGTATCTTAACTAACTTCTTTGTCTAGGAACATGAAAATGAAATCAGAGGAAGAGTAAAAAAACAATTCTTTCCAATTTCTTTGATTTATCTTCTAAAATTATAAATTTGTATTTACAACAGAGCCCTAAGAGTTTAGACACTCAATAGATGACCAAAGTGAATAGTTATTTGAATACTAAAAATTAAACTGTTATTTAAATAACCATCTGTTATTTAAATTATCCAAAGCCATTTGTTATTTTGATTAAGAAAATAAAACAAAACATATATGACTAATTTTTGTTTGGGATTTAATCAACCCTCCCAACTTTGCCAAGAGCATTTTAAATAAAACCTCTTTTTATAAATCAGAGATTTTAATAAAGCATTAGTAGCTGCCAGTGTAACTCTTCTAATGACCAGAGACAGAGTTTTGTCTCGTGGCTTCAGAAAAGCTAGACAGAAATTGGTCTAAATTGCTTCTCAAAGCAGGCCTGAAACATCCTTAGAACCTGCTAAGCATATCTTGATTAATTTCCAGAAACTGCCAGGGTAATATATGTAATGAAAAAGGTAAAGAAATTACCAGATCAAAATACAAGTTAGAGGAAGAACAATCCCTGAATGCCACATAGTCCCAGGGCATAATCCTTAACATATCACTTACCACCCATGTCTCAGTGTCGGGCATGGGAAGCAGAGAACTCAATACTCCTTCTCAGGAAGGCACTATGGGGCTGCAGGGGACACAGTGGTACATCATTCTGTTCTTCCATCTTTTTTCCTAAGCAAGACATCCCATACCAGAGCTTCACTGGCCAAGTGGTCAGCTTTTTCTATACCACCTCACCAGGCATCACTCTGAAGTGCTGTTTGCTGTTATCTTCCACATGGGGACCTCTGCTCCCACCACTTGTTTCCAGACTTGGGAACACATTATCCTGTATAGCTTACTTGTTCCCTGCTAACTGTTCTCTGGTGCTGGCACTCCTGCGTCTTTTTCTGCCTCTCTCCTCATGCCGATAGAGATCCAATTACTCTCATGCCTCCTGCTGAGTGGTTGTTACCATGCTGTGGATACGGCATATGAAGATTCCTTTGGAATCACCCAATATTGAAGCCATGAACTCTTTGCCCTCTCCCTATTTTGGAGTCCACATGGTTGATCTGCATTGAAGACATGGAAGACATTTTACTGTGGTATATTGACAATGCTCATAACCTGATACCAGCATTTACGAAGTTTGGTAAAGTAAAGTATTTTTCCCACTCCTATTCCCTTGTATTGCTCTTGCTTTTATTACAACAGGCCTGAGAAATCCAAATGACTCCCCTCTTTCTTTGCATGTTGGGAAAGCTTCCAGTAATATATTTTATGTGACCTCAGTGGGCCAAAGAAGATTGTGTGAACCTCTGAGTACATGGGTCACCTGCAGGACTTGAGTTTTCTGCATAGTTCTAGAGGGTTTAACACTGTTGTTTCTGGTTATTGCTGCTCTTTTGCTAGCATTGCACTTCCACAACCAAACTGAACCACAGCATTCTCTTTACCACAGCAACTCAGCACCTCAGTGGAGTTTCAAAACCTGGGAGGTCTAGGTACATATTAGAACATTGGATAGTAGTTACATGACATCTTGGGTGTCTTTAAGTCACACATGGGGCCCAGGAGACACGACAAAGGGCTAAGGGAGACACTTGCCCTTCTAGATCTTGAAGGACAGGTGGGATACACAAGCCCCTCTAAAGCAGCACTAGATGCTTGTTTTGAGGGGACAGAATCCCATCCACCCAGATCAAAAGCCCTATTTGTTCACTGGCAAGCAGAGATGTGACTCAAGCTCCAAACTTATGCGCTAGAATCTCAATTAGCCAAGAATGTGGCCTCTTCTCACCCCCTGGGCAAGATGAAATTCTGTTCTGTCTCCTTTCTATCACTAATCCATGAGAAGCTCCACATCAGTCACTCCTGAACAGACCTTCCTGGTATCCCTGCTGTCTCTTTGCACCTGCTTTGGTGCTTATAATCACAGCAACAGCTCCCAATTACAGAACATTCTCTGCTGCACCTCACGATCACGCCTTTTGGGGGCTTAGTTTCTTCAAGTTGTATTCAAATACTATCATACATTATGTCACTAGACTTATCTCATTTTTTTCTGATATAATGTCAATCTTTTTAATTCCCAACATTTTCTTTTCATTGTCAAGCTAAATGCCCCTTTTGGCCACACTTGTTACAGAGATCTCAAATAATTCCTGTCTCTTCTGCATCTCACATGTACCTCATGTAGGCATGTTTGTGCCTACATCCTAAGTATCTTACGAGGCTATGAAGCACTAACAAACAAGAGTTCTTTGGCAAACTGCAATTTAGAATGCTTCATTCGTCTCTGTAGTCAGAAACACTTCATTTTGACCTATTCTTTTTCCTACTGGTTTTGGTGACAGTTTTGCAATAAGTTAATTTAGCAACGGCTGCATTTTCTGGGAAGTCACTGACTGCAAAACCAAGCAGGCATTCATGTTGTTGTTCCAATTTGGTGCCTTTGGTGTCATGGCTAAGAACAGCATGATATTAAGAGCTAAGGAAAATTTCTTAGATTCCCCACTAAGTCCTTCCACAAAGGACAATCCAAAGTGTATGTGATCAGTGCATAAGGAAGAATTACTAGCCTTGAGCTACCCCACAGACAGCAGGCTGGTTTCATAATTTTCCCTAGATCACAGTGTCATGTTCTGCCCTCAGACATATATGATCATCCTCTCTGAAATTGCCAGGAATGTGATTTATACATTAAAAGGACACAGTTAACAGCATGGTTAGCATTTCAGTCAAGTGCTTAAGGCAGTGTACTGCAGTAGACAACAGGTCTTTGTTATGTTGTAGAGCCCCAATGAGCTGCTATTCTAGAACTGTTCCTGTGTGGCAGTGAGCAGAATGTATGGGCCATAACCAGCATGTTCTATAGTACCTGGTATGTGCATACAGCAAGTTTTTTCTGACTACTGGTGTATCTAAAGGATACCAATGCTCCAGTTCAGTAGGTTCGCTCTCATTCTAGATCACTCCGAGGCCATAAGGAGTTAAGAGATCCTCCTATTTATTCCAAATCAGCTGTTTCAAAGCCAGAATTTAATTCAGATTTCTTAGTACACTGTATGTCCTCACATGCTGGCATAGAGTACTGCAGGAAATTGGAGAGCTGGTTAGCAGCAGTGGCAAGAGACAGGCAATACTGCCCTTTTCAGACAGAAAGGGAAGGTGGCAAGGAACGATCAGTGGCAGTGGGGAGACCGCAAGGTGGTGGAGAGTACCACAGTCTTTCCCTGTTTTTACTACTCTCACTATGTAGTTCAACCTTAGTCTTTTGAGGATAGGAAGAACGAATACATATAACGCATGAGCTTGATCCAGTGGGCATCCTGGGCTATTTCTGACCTTCAGAGAACCTGCAAAGCTTGTTCAAATGATCCTTTCTGCCTCTGTACTCAAATCCTGCCTGGACATTGGTAAATAGAGAATAGATGCTATTTTTTCAGGTTGCTTTCCTTCTCTCCATTTTCCTTATACTCAGTAAAGGAATACAGGGAATAGCAGTTAAAGGCCTTCAGCATTTGTCCAGACTCACAAATGCAATACTTAGTATGAACATACACTGAAAGCAGACTCCAGTGGGCATGGATGTAAAGAGGAGACACAGCACTAAGCATATGTACACAAAGGCTCTGCTGAAGGGGAAAATACAGTAGTAAACATAAATGCACCTTAGAAGTCACAAAACTACTAAGAATGCCTTCAGAGGGCTGTACGACATGTATTTGCAATACCTTCAGGAGACCTCAGGAAGTTCACCAGACATACGATTTACTGCAGCTCATGACTGACAGGCCAACGACCCCAAGAACCACACAGAAGCTTTTGAGCCTGGGAAGCTCATGGTTCTCACTGGCCTTTGCCTTTCTGGTAAACCTCAGGGTTTTCCCCACCTTGACTCAGATGTCAAGCAGTGAACTGCAGTGAGTTCAGATGTCTTTGAAAGGTCTCTAACAGAAACCTCTAATGAAAGTGAAACACATACCTATCTTCTGCCAAATGTTTGTCTCTGGTTGTGACCAGTGCCACCTACTCCTAGCCCCTAGTGTTATAATTTGCATGATTAGTGCCATCTGGTGAAGCAATTGGCCATTAGTTGTAAGCAATATACCCACTCCTCCTCTAAAAGCGTCCTGGGCACTAGACCAGTCGGGGTGACATACACACACACAAAGGGGAAAAGGGAAGCATAATATCATGTGCACACCACTTACAAAAATGCACAGATGCAAGTCCCAGGTGGGAATATAACCAAGATGCTGCTGGACAGCAGGCCTATGATCCCCCAGCAAGCAGGGACATCCCACCATTGGCTACTTCCTCTGAGGACTGAGCGTCTTTTTCTATGTGTACTTTGAGTTCAAGTTATGACTGATGTGTTAAAGCAACCCAATCCGCAGAGGGTCCAGGTAAAACATTCTGATTGTAACAACCTTGTTGCATTATCATCCTACCGCAGATCCCTAAAGAATCTGCCTGTCCTCATAGTATTTTTTGACAATAGTCTGACAGGAAAGCACTGAGAAACAGGGAGAAGAAAACTCCTACTTAACCTGTGTTGCTTTCTAGGATGCTAAGAAAACAAACTAGTTTCTGCCTGCAACACCACAAGCAATACTAGTGAAACAAAAAAATGAAAGTTGTTGAGAAATCCTCAGAAGTAGGGAGAAGGTGTGAGGTATGGAAAGCAAAGCACCTTCAGTTCCCAACAATTTGCCTCAAGAGGTGTTGTCAGCATGGGAGCAGCCAGAATACTTAAACAGATTTCCTACACTCTAGGAAAATGGAATTTTCCCTACATATGCACCAGGTTTCATGAGAGAAGTGAAAGGCTGAGTTTAGAGTTCACCTTCTAAACTATTTTTGATGTCATGTATAGGATTTAAGTTCCAACTTCCACTAAGGTCCCAGACTGGTGATTTTAATATGCCACTTAGGAGATTGCTTAAATGACACTTCCAATCAAAAGATACTGTTAACATCCTCATTACAATGATGTTCTTCAAGCTATTAATAGATACCAAAGAGGGAGTGCATGTATCTATGGAAAACCATTTGAAGCTAAGAAACACTGTCATTTTTATTCAGTGTCAAAATTAATAGGAATTATAAAATTAGACTTGTGCATAATTCAGGTTATTCCTAATATAACTTGGCCATTTTTAGCCATCTGTAAAAGGAGAGGGCTGCAGTTTAACTGGAAATCTCCCTTTATTTTTTCCACTTTATATATTTGCACTGTATGTGAACACGCTCTACTGAAACAGAGAGAAAACCCACTTTTACCATAAGCAATACCACATGTCCATCAGCCCCCCGGCTCGTGGTAAAATACAAAAGTACAAAATTACTATTTGTCTTAGGCTCGATTTCACACTAGAAAATGCGTACTCACAGCCATAAAAGATAAAGCAAAAAGAGAAGTATTTTTCAGTGAGAAAGCTGAGAGTCTTATCTGGAGGCAAATCTGCTCAGACATTCCCAAAGAGTCTTAATATTAAGAAGGAAAGGGAGGGCAAGCAAAGGTACCCAGAGAAAGGAGCTTGAAGAGGCTGAAAGAAGCCCATGGAATGGTATTCATAATCCCAAATGAGCACTGATCACAGTGTAAAGCGCTGCAGCTCAAGGGGTGTGTCACAGGCTGCTCCAGGTGACTTTTGGAAGTGATAGGGGATAAGGACCTACACAAGCTACATGTTTTGATCATTGTAGCACTCCTGTGTTTGTAAGTCAGCAGTCAGGGTCTCCTACTGACCTGGTGGCAACCAAACTAGTCCAGAAAAATGCTCTTACCCGAACTAGGCTTGCAAAACCAGGGTGATGATTTGATTTAGCAGGTATACTGAGGAACCCACACTAGACTGGCAGTTGCTAATAAAGTAGTCCATCCCTAGCAATCAGATTAACTCTGTGCTGGGGTTTGGTGTGAAGCTGCCAAAGTGCTCACAAACCCTGGCATCTTTACAGACTGCGTAACTGACGGTCAGCACCAGTCTATTCACCAGTCCTCATAGGACCAAGCAATTATCTCTTCCATTAAGAAAGGGAATTTCCTGAATTGCATGGCTTCCTAGTGGTTTCCACACTGACAGAAACTTGTGTTAAGAGATAGAAGCTGAGCCGCTTGCTCTTCTTTATGGTAATTTCCTATTTTCATCTCCTCAGAAAGGTTCAGCCCACTAAAACACCTAAGGGTATGCATAAGAGGCAGAGGCACTAACTCCTTAAGCAGACAAGTATTTAGCTGTCTGCCTCAATTTATTCCAGCCATGGGCAAATCCAAGATACAAAGTTTCTTGAAAATGAGTAGCTTGATAGAGGTTTGCAGTTAGAGTCCTTGCTGCCATAAAACAAGAGGTGTAATTCTAACAACTATTGCTGTTCTGTGAAACAGCCCGTCAACCCGTATGGGTTTGCCAGGCAGTGAATGTACACATCAACAGGAGCTGCCACTGTTCCTGCTGATGGAAAAGCTCATTTTTGTTTTTTAAGTAAAAACAGTAAATCATACTGGCACAGAAGTTTAGATGTCTCTCGTATTACAGACCTAGCAGGACAAGATAGATGTGCAGCCAGTTGGAAAATGAGAATTAGGACCCTGACTGCACCAATAGGCTCTGAAATCTCTTGCTCTCCAAGGGTTTGGCTGCCTGTGTACAAGTCTGACTCTGACATGGTACAGCCTTGTAATCTGGGACTGCTGGGGAAAAGCTGGATAAAAAAGGCTGTGAAAAGCCTCATCTGAGACCTGCACCCATATACTTCACCTTCACCCCTTAGCTAGGGAGCTGCAGTAATCTTTGGCTGAGCTACACTGTAGGTAAGCATGAGACTGAACATTTATGTGGCTGACCTTGACCACATACCTGGTTTGACTTGAGACCTTCCTCAACACTGTGGATTTGTCTGGCCAGCGCTGGATTCTTACCCGGCTCCAACTACAGTTCTCCTTGTTCAGGTACTGTGTGATGTTGCTTTGTCAGGGAGATCAGTGTCTCTGCCTCTGCTGTGCTCAGCCCTAGCTCCTGAATTCCCTTCCCTTGTAAAGCTGCTGTTTGGATAGCAAGAAAGAAAGAAGTATCCTGAAAGTTTCAACAGTTCACCTGATTTACAGTTTCATTTTGCCAAAGAACTTCAGTGACTTATGAAAGCTGGAAATGTGTCTCACATCCTCCTGACTTTAATCTCTCTGGTTTCCACGTTTCCCTGAAGCACACTAGTCTTTCTGTTTACACTGTAAAAAATGTATTCACTTTAGAAAACCTTAACATACATAAGGATGCAGAATACAATGGGAAAAAAACACTGCTTTCATGATGCTTACAGCTGAAATTGCAATTTGGATCTTAGTGGAATTCATTGCTGAAGGATGCTGTAAGTGAGAAAGTGTAGCATATATTTAAAGGAAAAAGGGGTAGGTATTCGCATGAGACTTAATAAATGGAAAAACACATCATTTTCATGGAGTTTCCAAGCTAAAAATAGCAGGAAGCTGGGGAATCCTCAAGGGAAGTATCAGATATATGTGTCCTGCTCTTATTCTCCTCTCAGCACGTGTTTTTGTACATTATTAGAGACATGCTGCTCAGCTAGGAGGGCCTTCATCTGAGTTAGCACTGATATACTTATGTTCCTAGATTGTTATGCCTAGATTTGCAATGGAGAAATTGAATTGGTCTGCACAGACTAGACACATCTAGCAAAACTAACTTTGTTACAGTCAGAAAAAGAACAAAATAATTTTTATGCTAAACCAATATTCCAGTGGAAAAATTCTGACCTTTTCTAACAGCTTGAAGATATGCATCACCAGATGGCAACAACAGCTTAACAACTGATCAAAGTGCTTATCTTTCAGCTTTCCTATGAGGATGATAAAGTATGTAAATGAGACCAAGATATTAGTCATGGTTAAATTACATAAATTTTTATTGGAATAAACCATTGTTGCTCCTGGGAAGAGAGTAATTCCTATTAAACTGAAAAACCTGTAAAATTAGTAACCACAGACCAGAAGGCAGCATATCTGTCTGTCACCAGTTCTCCCTCATCACTGGCAAACTGAATAGGCATTGCAGGCCTGATATAGGACTGAGTCTGCTAAACCACTGTTCACTGCTGTCTGGGCATCTACTAAATACCTGGACTTAAAAACAATATGTAGATTCAAAGGAAAAAGAATCCAGCCTTGACCTGTCAGGTACACAGCTGAACTTCATTTCTAATTTACCCCACAGACAACAGCTTGTGGAACAACACAGTGATCACATAATTATTTGGGATGTTTCCACGTGGTTTCATCATGCCTCTCCTTAGTAGTGGACAGAGCACTACAGCAGGTCACCCACTAGGAATTCCTGAGTGGGTGCTGATCCTGAACAAGGTATCAGCTCCCAGTTGAGAGACTGAACATACCAGACAGCCTGCAGAGTGTTCACTGAAGCCTCCCAAAGGCACAGCCCTGAGAACGACCAGCACATGGAAAGCCAATGTCTTTCTCTGCCTCATTTTTGTCAGTGGCCCAATTGCTGCCTTCACTCACTTGAAATGCTAGCAGAACATGGCCTGAATATTCTCTCTTGGAAGGCAATGACCATGTGCAGGGAGGAAATCAGGCCAGAGACAATCACAACTCCAGTTTCCCCATAAATAATAGGAAATTACAGTGCAGCCATAACATCACTACCATCTTAGCTCATTCCTCATCTCTTGCCACCTGCCCCAGAAATGTATGGAGTGTGCTCAGAGACACTCTTCTTACGATTAAAATACCTAGTGCTGGCATTTCTCAAGATCTGCTGCGTCTGTAACTGTCCAAGGGGGCACATACACATTTAATCAGTCATCTTCTGTTTGAGCTTACTGTGGTAGAGGAGCACAGGGATTCCTCCTCAACACCGAGTCAATCTCCATCCTGTGATGCAATATTTCTATTTCTGGTCCTGCTTCAAGGTCACTTAAAAGTCAAGCTGGGAAACAGATCCCATGATGGCATCTCCTTTGCCTACCCACTCTCCCTTATCCCATTCCCCAAAATTTGTTCTGCTTTGCTGACTCCAGACAGTATTAGAAAGAACACAGCACCCAGCCTAACTCTGGCTGGCAGAGTGATTTCAATTGCAGTAAAACACCATGAGGATTTGTTCCCTGGAGGAAGCAGACACAAAGCAAGATTAAATGATTTGAGGTGGGTAGCAAGAGTACAAAGCAGAATTTAAAGGTCTAGGAGTTTAATACCTGTCACCTGCAAGATTCCCAGCAGGGACTCTGGCTGCTATGATAACAGCATAAACATCCTCAAAAAACAAGTATGGGAATAAATGAATCAGAGTAGCAACTTCTATGTCACTAAGGGAAAAAGAAGAAAATTGTTCAAAGTATTCCCAAACTGCAGGACTAACTCTTGCTGCTTACTGCATAAGACTGTATAGAGATCCTCACTCTGGTGCAGACTCAGGCATGACACTGTGTCATGTGAAAACACATTTCTAATGGATGGTTCTTGTTTAGTTACTCTGCAGATCTATTTGCACATGGAGGAAAAAGAAGCAGAGAAGCTATTTCCATTCCTAAAACAGCTGTACTCGCTTGCAGTCAGTTAGCTGAATGACTTCACTTTCCAAAATTTTCTTTTCAGAAAGCAGAACTTGTGTGTGTGCATGTGTATTCGTGGTGTGCATTTGCCTATACACATACGTGCATACCTAACTGAAAAGATGCAGGAGCACAAGGTTTGTTAGATGGCTGATCAGATGCTCAGCTAACTTAACAGCACATACTCCTGAGGTAAATTTTCAGGAAAGATGTTTTCTTACATTCCCCCCATCCAAACCACTTTTGAAAAAAAAAAAAAGAGAAAGAGTTTCATAGAATCAAACAATGGTTTGGGCTAGAAGAGACCTTAAAGATCATCGTGTTCCACCCTCTTGCCATGGGCAGGGATACTTTCCACTAGACCAGGTTTCTTAAAGCCCAGTCTAAGCTGGTCTTGAACACTTCCAGGGAGCAGGTGTCCACAATTTTCTGGGCAACCTGTTCTAATGTCTCACCAGCCTCACCATGAAGAATTTCTTCTTAATATCTAATCTGAACTCATCCTCTTTCAGTTTAAAACCATTGCCCCTATCCTATCACTCCATGCCCTTGTAAGAAGTCCATCTTCAGTTTTCTTGTAGGCCCCCTTTAGCTACTGGAAGGCTGCTATAAGGTCTCCCTGGAGCCTTCTGTTCTCCAGGCTGAACAACCTCAGCCCTCTCTCTCAGCCTGTCTTCAGAGGAGAGGTGCTCCAGCCCCCAATCATCTTTGTGACCCTCCTCTGGACTCGTTCCAATAGGTCTACAGCTTTCTTATGTTGAAGACCCTGGAGCTGAACGTAGTACTCCAGATGGGGTTTCACAAGAGCAGATTAGAGAAGGAGAATCACCTCTCTTGAGCTACTTGCCACGCTTCTTTTGATACAGGACAGGATACGGTTGGCCTTCTGGGCTATGAGCATGTATTTTTGGCTCATGTTGAGCTTCTTGTCAACCAACATCCTCATGTTCTTCTCAGGGCTGCTCTCCACCCAGCCTGTCTCTGTGCTTGGGATTGCCCCAACCCATGTGTAGGACCTTGCACTTGGCCTTTGACTTTCATACCATTTACATATGCCGACCTCTCAAGCCTGTCAAGGTGCTGGATGGCTTCCCTTCCCTCCAGCATGTCAACCATACCACACACCTTGGTCTTGTCAGCAAACTTGCTGAGGGTGCAGTCAATCCCACTGTCCATGTCACCACGAAGATGTTAAACAGTGCCAGACACAACACCGACCCCTGAGGAATTCTACTTGGACATTGAGTTGTTGACTGCAGCCCTTTGAGTATGACCATCCAGCCAATTCCTTATCCAGCAAGTGGTCCTTCCATCAAGTCTGTGTCTTTCCAATTTAGGGACAAGGATGTCATGCAGGACAGTGTCAAATGCTTTACACAAGTCCAGGAAGATGAAATCAGTTGCTTTTCCTTTTTTCACCAAGGCTGTAACTTTGTTATAGAAGGCCACCAAATTTGTCAGGCACAATTTGCCTTACTGAAGCCATGCCGGCTGTCAACAATCACCCCCTTATTTTCCATGTGACTTACCATATGTCACAGTTTAAAGCTGGGCTTGCTATTCAATGGACAACAGATGCTCTTTGTTAACCCCCTCCCTCCTCAAAAGGGAGGAAAGAGAAAAAGGAAGAGACTTACAGTTTGGAAAAGTTAAAACAGCTTTAATCTAACTATAGTAACAAGGTAGTATAATAATAGGAAGAATAATAATGAAATATATACAAATCTGTACAAAAACAATATGGAGCTCCCCCCTCCCTGATGACAAATACGTCACCTGGATGCTGTAGAGCATGCCCTGGGAAAGTCCCAGACTGTACTCAGCAGCAGGCAGGAGCTGGATTCAGGAATACTCAGATCAGGATCAAAGGCAGAAGAATCAGACAGAGTCCTCCTGCACTTGAGCAAGGAGCTGGGCAGAGCTGGAGAACAGTATCCTACAACATTACCAAGACTTCACTAGCAGCCCCGTGCTGGGCTTAAATAGGCTCCTGGGCTATGCGTGTTGGCAGAAGCACCAGGTGAGGCTGCTTAGGGCCGTTAGAGCCCATCAGTGCCCTCAGGCCCTGGCCGTAAAAGGAGAGGGAGTCACCCTTTTGATCCTTCAGCTTTATACTGAGTGTGATGTGTGTGGGATGGAATATTGCGTTTGGTCAAAGTAGGACAGCACAGTTTCCAGGAAAATCTGCTCCACGATGTTGCCAGACACAGAGGTGAGGCTGACTGTCCTGTAGTTCCCTGGGTCTTCCTTTTTACACTTTTTAAAAATGGGGGTTATATTTCCCCTTTTCCACTCAGTGGGAATTTCACCATGACTTCTCAAAAATTACAGATAGTGGCTTAGCAACTTCATCCACCGGTTCCCTCAGGACCCGCGTATGCATCTTATCAGGTTCCATGGTCTTGTGCAACTTTGGGTTTCTTAGATGGTCTCAAACCTGATCTTCTCCTACAGTGCATGGTTCTTCATTCTCCCTGGTCTCCTCAAAGTCACCTTTGCCTTCCGCAACTTGCGCAGTGTGGCTTGAGCACTTGCTGGTGAAGACTGTGACAAAAAGTTGAGTACCTCAGCCTTCTCCATATCCTGGGTAACCAAGTCTCCTGTTTTCTTCCAGAGAGGACCCATATTTTCTCTCGTCTTCCTTCAGTCACTGACATACCTACAGAAGCTTTTCTTGTTGCACTTCGTGTCCCTGGACAGACTTAATTCTATCAGGGCTTTAGCTTTCCTAACCTGATCCCTGGCTGCTCAGACAATTTCTCTGTATTCCTCCTTTGTGCAGACAAGAAAGAGTAAGATGGGTTTACCGTGACCCCTACATCCTAAACTCACCTGGTTTTTTTCCCATTTGTTGCCCACTTAGGGCACCCATACAGAGCTCATAGCTGCTTATGCAATGCCATTTGTTCTGCACTAGCAGGGCCTTGGGTGAGAGGGGCAGGGATGGTGCAGGTCTTTTTCTGGATCTCAACAAGAAATGTGCACCAACAAATGGTGTAATAAAATATCTGTCTCAATAAGTCAGAATAAAAAGACAAATAAAGATAGTGAGTAAATCTTACGTTCCTTCATGTTTTGAGAATCTCACGTTCATGCAGCATTGAATGGGCTCTGCATGGATTTTCCCACAACACACTGTGTAGGTCCCATCTGTGGAGAGAAGTTTTTATCTTTTGGTCATTTGAAATATTACATTATTTTCTTAGAAGAAAACAATTCCATTTGTAAAGGATTTTCTCATGAGAACTTCTTGCCATTTTGTTAAAAGGCAAGGCCATGAAAGTGTAGTAATTACTGGTGTCAAGTGGGAGATACCTACAGTTACAATGAGCTTATCCTATAGTTTGGTAGGATAGCACAGTGCTCCCAACAGGCAGCTCAGCAAAGGAGACAGGCAGAAATATCCAAGGCCTATACTTCACTGCTCATCTGCAGATGATTGCAGGAAGGATACCCAGTCTTACTCTCTCTATCAAAGACCTCAATTTCAAGCCGTGGTATTATGCCAGACTCACTGTAGCACTGGAATTTGACCTGAGGTTAAGGGGCCATCTTTCATACACATACTGCTCTTTGCTTCTTTAAACAGTTCCTCTGCTCCTACCACAGATCCCTATTTGGATTTCTCTACTGACATATATGAAGCAGGAATATAGGCTGTGGAGATCCCAAGTTGCTGAGGTCCCAATCTCCTCTTTGCTTTTTAGACAAAGAGCATAACTGTGACAGATAGAAAACTCAATGTTTCAAAATTCACTTGCAGAAGTAATCTCTCTGTGTAACTGAAATTACAAATAATCTGAGTGTCTTTTATTTTGTATATACACTGTTCTCAGGCAAGCAACGGTGTCCTGTGAGGAAGACAACTTTTAGTTCTTACACAGGCAGCTAGATACAGTCCATAAATGAGGTGTTTTGTATTCAAAGGAATTTCACATATCAACCGAAGTATCAGAAATCACAACCATAGCAGGATGTTAATGCCCTGGATATAAAAATACAATAAGATATGGTGGTTGTCATGGTGAATTTCCATCACACTGGGCATTTGCAGATACTTAAGAATAATGATTCAGAAGTTGAAATGCAAGGTGCTGTTTCAGACGGAGGTATTTTTAAAAGCTGCTTTTTCTCCTCATTGAAGAAATTCTTTTTTGAGATTGTCTCTTTTGGTCTACCATGGCAGCTTAAAAAAATAGATTAAATGTACTTGAATCCCTTATTTGTAAAAAAGAAAATCCTCTCTTTATACTTCTGCCAACAGATCTCAGCTTCCTGAGTCTATGAGTTTTCAGGAAGTTTACCAGAAAGATTTCAGACATCCCTGATATTCCTTGGGCATGACATAAAACCTGTATGCATAGTTCACTTGAAGAACTAGAAAGAATAACAAATAACAGTTCCTTTTATCATCAAGAATCATCAAGATTTTTTAACTTGGAAAAGTAAGAGGAATCCTGAGGAAAAACTGCCTTCAGAGGAAAGTCGGATTTATCTACAAAGATAACAGGAATCAATTGTAACAGTGATAAGAGTGACCTTTTCACTCATCCAGACTTGTGTGATGACGGCATCTCCTTGCAAAATTCACAAAGGTGTTAGATGCCCTCTAAACAATTTCATCAAAGGCATATAACCTTCCGTGTTACCGGGACTTTCCAAGCTATGACTTTGCTTCCTGACAGGCAGCTGAAGTATGATCAGAGCTAACGTGATAAGCTGCATGCATGAAGAGGCTCCTGCCAAATGCAAATTTGCACTGCCATAGCCATAACAGCTGCATTTGCCAGCATGGTTGAGGATGTGATCAATCCGCATGGGCAGACCACAGTTTTTACCTTGTCCTGCAGGAGGATGCTACTATCAGGAACACAAATACAGCACAGGAGTCCCTCATCAAATGTAGTAATTAGGGTCACTATTTGCTAGTCAGTGTCAAGCTGGTACTTTTTGTCCCAACAGTTCTGCATAAACCGGTGCTCCTGTGGTGCTCCTCTGAGTAGCACTTGCTTTCCTCTAGCAAACATCCCCAGCACATGTAGCCCCTGCACATCCCATAATCTTCCAAGTTCCTAAGCCAAAGACATGATGAGTGGGAAAAGGAGAGCCTCACTTTCTCTTGTTTCACCCAGTGCTGGGTGAGCAGTGCAGAGATGAAATGAAAGATGAGCTCAGTCCTTCGTAGAGCTGTTATTTTTTTCCTGAAGTCATCTTCAATAGCCATGTCCTTTCCTGGCAGAGATCTACTCAGGGACATACAACAGGTTGTTGGCATGTGTGGGAGCAGCTGTTTCCCAAAATATCCCCAAACTGAAGCATTCACTCTTGAGTTGCCTCGGCACTTGACTTGTCAAGATGCATGCATCCAGGGAGATTTTTCAGGCTCCTGCAGGAAGGTGGGATAAGCCCATCCCATTGCAAAGGGAAAGCTAAGGGATTCATCCTCCCACAAACAAGTGTCTCACACCAGCAACAGAAAGTCAGATAGAAGAAAATGAGATCATCCTATAGTTCCATACTGGCATCCCGTTCTGAGCACTATCTCCAAGCCCTGCCTGTTTCACCAATAGCTGAGTCACAAATCGGTGTCAGGACTACATTTAACTGAGGAGTGATTTGCCAGGTCCAGCTCTTTGCTCTGGCTAGTGTCTGGAGAAGTAAGAGGCAGTGGGGGACACGGGCTTGCCAGGAAAGTCTCAGTCAGAAGACAGCCAATTTGGGAGATTTTGGGAAACACTATACAGGACAACTGCCCTCATAGCATAGCAATGCCTTCTGTATGACATCACAACATCTAATAGTATTTCACCTGAACAAACAAACCTGCCGTACAGGTCTCTTCTCCACAGCCCTGTAATAACCCATAGTGCCAAGGCAGAGAAGAAAACTGCGGCTAACTAGATGGCCTTGTGACGATTTTCTACTGAACTAAGCCTGAGCTATCCTTGAGGAAAAGAATTAAGACAAGACCAGGAAGCAATGATTTTGCAACA
This sequence comes from Steatornis caripensis, assembly GCA_013398225.1. Classification (NCBI taxonomy): domain Eukaryota; kingdom Metazoa; phylum Chordata; class Aves; order Caprimulgiformes; family Steatornithidae; genus Steatornis; species Steatornis caripensis. The sequence goes on along the minus strand of VZSC01012353.1, from coordinate 127,411 downwards.
GAAACAGCAAAAGCAAAAACCACCCAAGAAGATAAAAGCCAAAGGGGTGGAAGCCAAAAAACAGAAGGTAGAAGACGGAGCTTCTTTGAGAAATGCACTGGAAAATACCTGCGAAGTACTAGTTGGAAAAATGCTGCTTCCCACGTAAAGGAATCACATGTATAAAGGAGAGAAATGTCCTGGAACAATTTCTCAGCTAGGTGGCTGTCTTACCAAAAACAAAAATTTGAGATAAAGTAGAAGACAGAGTAGCAAATCAGCCTCAACAGGAGAAGGAAGCAAGACCCTATAGGATGAAATAACAGCTAGGAAGGGCTTGTTTAAAAACTCAGCTTCTAATTCAGTAGGAATTCAACAGTGACCAGTATTCTCAGACAAAGTGTCATAGAATCATAGAATCATAGAATGGTAGGGGTTGGAAGGGACCTCTAGAGATCATCTAGTCCAACTCCCCTGCTAAAGCAGGTTAGCCTAGAGCAGGTTGCACAGGAATGTGTCCAGGCGGGTTTTGAATATCTCCAGAGAAGGAGACTCCACAACCTCTCTGGGCAGCCTGTGCCAGTGCTCTGTTACCCTCACAGTAAAGAGGTTCCTCCTCGTGTTCAGGTGGAACTGCCTGTGTTCCCATTTGTGCCCATTGCCCCTTGTCCTGTCGCTGGGCACCACTGAGACGAGTCTGACCCCGTCCTCTTG
>VZSC01012353.1:115132-125832 GCA_013398225.1 Steatornis caripensis | reverse complement strand
ATCCTGTAAACTTCCTTCTTCCCTTTGAGTTTTTTTGCAACCTCCTTGTTCATCCATGGAGGTCTCCTGCCTCCTTTGCTCGACTTCATCATAGGGATGCAAGTGTCTGAGAGAGGCTAACAGAACAAACAGAGAAACACAGTTAGGAAGAGTGAAGAGAGAAAGACAAGACAGAGAGCAGAGAGAGACACACACAGCAGAGAGTGAGATCCAGAGACAGGCTGAGACAAAAAATTAATCTGCCACAGCAAATATTTTGGTGCTCCTTTTTTATCAAGTAATGTCATATCTAGCATTTGCCTACATTTTATCATAAATGTGAGAGTTTATTTGTTATTCTAATTATTTCTCTATATTCCAGCATTCCTCTATAATAAGGTCTGTGTAAAACTATTAAAGTTCAACCTCTTTTCCCATAAATACTCCTGTTCAGCATCTAAACTCAATTTAAAGAGTTTAATTTTTACTTTTATGGGTAGGGATCAAGCATGTCTCTGAAACTCTTGCAAACTCTATCCATTATTTCAGTCACTCAGGGAAGGAAACTCAAATATTCTTATAGCGCCTTCAGGATAGATCAAAGAGGGCTGTGAATATCTGCAGTGAAATAACGTTAGCTAAAGAAAATTCACAAACACTTGCCAAAATAATGAGGATTTCATTATCACTTCACAGACAATTCATGAACTAGAGAGGGAGAAATTAGTGTACTTTGTTATATAAATTTTACACTGTGAATCATTATTTACTCATATCTGAAATATAGAAGCCTGGCAGTGAGAAAAAACAGACAGATTTTAAAGAGCTTTAGAAGGAATATCAGCTCCCTCTATGGATCTTAGCAAATAATTCAAAGTAAATAATACAGATTTTTTTTCTGTTTGCAAATTGCCTTCAACAGTTTACAGTTAATCATAGTTGAAAGACAGATTTTGACCATCTAACCCAGTAATGGAGAGGTCTATTTAGGCCTGGAATTTTTCTTCTTTTTCCTTTTCCACAGAAAACAGATTTGTTCTTTTTTTCAAACATATTTCTCATAATACTTTTAAGATATATTTTAAGCCCTAAAACCATATTTTTTAGAAATGTTTTAGGCTGCCAGGCTAACCTGAAGCATGTCAAGAGTGACTACAGACCTCTGGGGTAAGGGTCAATGTGAAGGGGATGGGTGTCCAGATGGTGTCTCCTCAGTCCCACCAGTAAAGGGGAAAGACTCATTGAGTGGGCCAACACCTGGCTACATAGCAAGTGTCAAAGGCAGGATTGTGGCTTCTATGATTGTTGACTTTCTGTGAGAAATGAGGAGTATTGAGTAAGGCGTTGACGGATGTGACAAAGTGGGGCAAGACTTGTCTTTTTAAGCAGACTTCCTAATCTAGTAGGGAGTGCTTTAAAATAGTTATGCCTTGGAGGGCTACTGTAACGCGAAGGGAAGTGAGGGCACATGGGACTGAGCAAATAAATGTGGGGGTATGACTTGCAGCCTATCTCAAATGCTTCTACACCAATGCATGAAGCATGAAGAACAAGCAAGAGGCATTGGAAGTCTATGCACAGTTGCAGAGCTATGACCTCACTGGGATTACAGACAAAGTGGGATAGGTGAGATAAACTGCAACAGTGGGGTGATACAATGGAGGGATATGGGCTTTTCAGGAAAGATAGGGTGGGAAGGTGAGGAGAAGGGACTGCACTGGACATGAAGGAGTAATTTGAATGCATATTGGTTTGCCTTTGGACAGGTGACAAAGCAGTGTAGAGCTTGTGGGTAAGGATTAGAGGACCAATCATTGAATGTGATGTAGTAGGTGTCTGCTAGACATCACTTGATCAGGAAAAGGAGACAGATGAAAACTTATTTAGGCAGTCGGAGAAAGTTTCACTGTCACAGGCCTTGATATGTTTGGATGCGTTAACCACCTTAATGTGTGCTGGAACAGCAATACAGCTGGTGGCAAGAAACCACAATATGTCTGGAATGTACTGAAGACAACTTCTGATGCAGGTAACTGATGAACTGACATGGAAAGATCCTCTGTTCAACCTGTGACTTTCAAAAAGGGAAGAACTGGTTACAGGTGAGAAGTTCGAGGGCATTCTTGGCTGCAGCACACATAGGACAGTGGAGTGCAAGATCCTGAGGGGAATGAACAAGACAAAGAGCAGAATTACAATCCTGGACAGCAGAACATAATTTGGACTGTTCAAGGACCTGCTTGGAAGAATCCCAAGGGAAATTGTCCTGGAGGTTAAAGGGGCCTGGGAAAACTGATTGGTCTTCACAGCCAGCCTCCTCAGAGCACAAGAATAGTCCATCCCAACATGCAGAAAGTCAAGCAAGCACGGAAGATTGCTAGTATGGACAAACATAGAGATCCTGACTGAGCTCAAACACAGAAAGGCATTACGCAGCAGGTAGAAGCAGGGACAGGTTACCTGGGAGGACTACAGAGACTTTGCCCACTAACACAGGTATGAGATCAGGAGAGTCAAAGCTCATCTGAATTTTGAAGGCCAATAAGAAATTTTTGTATAAGAAAATGGGCAGTAAAAGGAAGACTAAGGGAAGTGTGGGCCCGTTACTTGGGGTAGGAGATCTAACGAAAAAGAACACAGGAAGTGCTGAAGGATTCAGTGTCATTTTGCCTCGGTTTTGCCTGGTACGCCTTGTCCCCAGACTTCTCAGGTTGCTAAGCTTCCCAGTAGAGTCTGTGGGAGTGAAGAAGTACCCACAGAAAAAGAAGATATGGCTAGGTATGATTTAGGCATACACAAGTCCATGGGTCCATATGGAATGCATCCAGCAGGATGCAGATGTCGTTGCAGGGCAGCTCTCTATTACCTTCATTCCCCACTACAAGAAATATTTTGCATCTGGAGCCACTACAGGCCACTAAGATGGTCAGGAAGCTGAATGACATAGCATGTCAGAAAAGGCTAAAGAAACTGGGTGTGTTTAACCCTGCAAGAGAAGGTGAATGTGAGGCTTCATTGCTATCTGCAACTACAAGGTCAGAGGGTACAGAGAAGATAGAGCCAGACTTTTCTCAGATGTGCATGGCAATAGGACAAACGATAATGGCCACAAGTTAGAACATGGGAAATTCTGATCAGATATTAGGAAAAAAGTATTTACAATAAGGGTGGTCAAATATCAGATCACATTGCCCACAGAATTTGGGGGATCTCCACCCTTGAAGGTAGTCACAACTCAGCTACACACAGCCCTAAACATCTTGATCTGTTTAGAGCTGCTTTGAACAGGCATTGGACTACATGACCTCTGGAGGTTTCTCCCAGTCTAAGTTATTGTACAACTCTGTGACCTTTTTGGCCATTAGAACAGATGCAGACAAGTCTTGCAGGTAAGGTCTGAGCTGACTTCCTCTTACTGAAAAAAAAAAGCTTTTTGGCTAGATCCACATGGGTATTTAGGATCAGTCCTGATTAGCCCAGCGCTCAGGAAATACCCTTCCCTCCAATATAGTCACTAAAACTGCAGTAAGGCCATCACATATTGTGCTCATCCTTTGCACACCAGCATTAAGTTGTAGCACAGAGAAAAGAAAGAAGCAGGGCTACGAACTGAGCAAGGGCCAGGTCAACTAAGCCTAAGGCAATCAAACTGCCAGAGCTGTTCAGAGTGAGCCATGGGGTTGACAAGTCTTTGAGGGTATATGCTTAAAAAAGCACCTTTTTACTTCACATGCCTGCTTCAGAAATGTATGTCCTTTCATCCTAACTTTGGCTACAAAGAAAGGCTACAAGCCATGCTGCTCATGGTATCAAGATCAGCCAACAGCATTACCCCACCACCAATGTGTGGTCACAACTCAGAAGAACTGAATTTTATATATGTCATAAAATGCATTTCAGTAACAAGTGATGAACTTGAAAGTCCAGATTCATCAGCAGTTTAGTGAGCACCAAATCTAATAAAAAAAGCTTGAGAAGACCATAGCTCATAAAAATGACTAATACAAATCTGTTCTAAGCAGTTACAGTTGGCCTAAATAAAATTATTTGCTAAAATTGAGTTCACATAAGCAATGACCTTTCTCAGCAGCATTCATTAGCTGGATTCTAGATTGATTCCTCTATCTTTGCTCAATATAGTTCTGTTGGAGTTGAGTGAGGTGAATTAGGTTTAGAGCTACAGAGTATTTCATAAAATCACTGCATGGGAGCATGTCACTCAGAGCAACAATTATCCCATTGGCCTTTTTTAACGGGGTAGGGATATGCTCACTACAGAGGAGAAATATCCTGTTCTTACTGTGAAACAAAAAAATCTGGCTATCTTGAGCACATCATAACTAGTGCAACCATAGGTAAGACAGCTCTCTCCTAACTTTTCTAGTAAGTATTATATGGAGTTTCTTTTTCCATTTGGGAAGCTGCCTCCGCTGGGTACCTTTGGGTCATTTAAGAGCAAAGTCCTTGAGAGTATCTTAAGTGGTTACAGAGTGTATCTTCTAGCAGGAGTTCTGGGAAAAACTGCCACCTACTTTCTTTTTAAGACCTGCAGTTTCCTTTCCCTCTCCTGGCAGGGAAGTGTCTGAATTGTTGCATAGCAGGGATCCCAAGGGACCATGTCTTCCTGGATGACAGGAGAGAATTGCTCCTGGGAAGGCCTTTTGCCGAAAGCATGCTCCAGTATCTCAGCCCTTTCTACTCATTTGCCTACTTTCATTGCACTTAAGACCTCGCTGATGACTACGTGGCTCTATGGCAGAAACACAGATGAAAAAATGCTAGTTTCCTTATGACTCAAGAGAACACATGAAGAAAGGAGCAAGTTTGAATGTTGTTTCTCTACACCAATAAGTGAAAAACTACAATGAACATTGTTTACCTTGACTTAGATAAGCTTTTGATACTGTCTTCCATAATATCCTAAAAGAGAAACTGGCAAAAAAACAGGTTAGGTAAGTGGGCACTGAGATGGATTAAAAACTGGCCAAAAGGCTGGTCCAGAGGGTTGTGAACAGTGACACAAAGTCCAGCTGGAGGGTGGTCACTAGCCATTTACCCCCTGGGGTCTGTACTGGGGCTAGTACTCTTTAATATCTTCATTAATGCTCTGGACCATTAGGTAGAATGCACCTGCAGGAAGTTTGCATAAGACACAAAAGCGGGAGAAGTATCTAATACACCAGATAGCTATGCTTCCATTCAGGAGGACATCAATAGACTGGAGAAATAGGACAACAAGAATCTCATTGAGTTCAACAGAGAGAAATGTAAAATTCTGCATCTGAGGAAGAGTAACCCTAGGCACCTGAGGAGGTTGAGGGAGGTGATACTACCTCTCTGCTCAGCACTGCTGAGGCTGTATCTGGAGTACTGCGTGCTCTTTGGGGGTCCTCAGTACAAGAGAGACACAGACATACTGGAAATACTCCAACAAAGGTCCACAAAGATGATTAAGGGACTGGGGTGTCTGTCATGTGAGGAAAGGCTGTGAGAGCTCGGACTGTTCAGCCTGGAGAATGGAAGGCTTGGGGATCTTATCAGTGTATATAAATATCTCATCAGAAGACAGATTCAGGCTCTTCCTGGAGGTGACAGGACAAGAGGCAATGGACACAAATTAAAATGAATGACTCTGTTGGGTCTGTGTGTTGGGGCTTTGGCAGCAGGGGAAGGGGCTCCACAGGTGGGTGGCCCCTGTAAGCAGCTGCTGAAAGCTCCCCTGGCTCCAAGTCGGCCCCACCTCGGGCTGAGGCCGGGACATTTAGGGACAGTGGATGTGCCTCTGTGATAACGGGTTTAAGGAGGGGACGGGACAGAGGAGCGGTCATTATNGCTTTTGATACTGTCTTCCATAATATCCTAAAAGAGAAACTGGCAAAAAAACAGGTTAGGTAAGTGGGCACTGAGATGGATTAAAAACTGGCCAAAAGGCTGGTCCAGAGGGTTGTGAACAGTGACACAAAGTCCAGCTGGAGGGTGGTCACTAGCCATTTACCCCCTGGGGTCTGTACTGGGGCTAGTACTCTTTAATATCTTCATTAATGCTCTGGACCATTAGGTAGAATGCACCTGCAGGAAGTTTGCATAAGACACAAAAGCGGGAGAAGTATCTAATACACCAGATAGCTATGCTTCCATTCAGGAGGACATCAATAGACTGGAGAAATAGGACAACAAGAATCTCATTGAGTTCAACAGAGAGAAATGTAAAATTCTGCATCTGAGGAAGAGTAACCCTAGGCACCTGAGGAGGTTGAGGGAGGTGATACTACCTCTCTGCTCAGCACTGCTGAGGCTGTATCTGGAGTACTGCGTGCTCTTTGGGGGTCCTCAGTACAAGAGAGACACAGACATACTGGAAATACTCCAACAAAGGTCCACAAAGATGATTAAGGGACTGGGGTGTCTGTCATGTGAGGAAAGGCTGTGAGAGCTCGGACTGTTCAGCCTGGAGAATGGAAGGCTTGGGGATCTTATCAGTGTATATAAATATCTCATCAGAAGACAGATTCAGGCTCTTCCTGGAGGTGACAGGACAAGAGGCAATGGACACAAATTAAAATGAATGACTCTGTTGGGTCTGTGTGTTGGGGCTTTGGCAGCAGGGGAAGGGGCTCCACAGGTGGGTGGCCCCTGTAAGCAGCTGCTGAAAGCTCCCCTGGCTCCAAGTCGGCCCCACCTCGGGCTGAGGCCGGGACATTTAGGGACAGTGGATGTGCCTCTGTGATAACGGGTTTAAGGAGGGGACGGGACAGAGGAGCGGTCATTATGACCTGCAGCAGAGGGAGGAGGGGGATGTGAGAGAAACACCTATGCAGATACCCAGAGTCAGCGAGGAAGGAGCGCGGGGAGTCGGCTGGACCGGAGATTCCCCCGCAGCCCGCGGGGAGAGGGCAGGCTGTGCCGCTGCAGCCCACGGAGGATTGAGGTGGAGCAGCCCTTGAAGGACTACGGTAAGGCAGAGAGGGACCTGCAGCCCATGGAGAACCCCACACCAGGGGAAGTGCCTGCTCCCAAAGCAGGCTGTAACTCTGCGAGCAGCCCACGCTGGGTCAGTGCATTCCTGAGGGACTGCACCGTGCAGGAAGGACTCCTGTCAGAGGGGTTCGTGAGGGACTGACTGCTGTGGGGAGGACCCTATGCTGGAGCAGGGGAGGCATGTGAGGAGCCCTCCCTGCCTAGGGAGGAAGGAGCCGCAGAGACAGTCTCTGGGGAGCTGACTGCACCCCCCATTCCCTGTGCCCCTGCACCACTGAGCAGGGAGGAGGGAGAGACATCGGGATGGAGGGGACTCAAGCCCAGGAAGGAGGAGGGGGGTGGGGGGAAGGGTATTTGTTTTTAAGTTCTGGCTTTCGTGTCTCCTTATCCTGCTCTGCTTTGACTGATAAGTGATTAAATTGATTTTCTTCTTCCCTGAGTTGAGTCTGGTTTTTCCCCATGCCCACAACTGGTGAGTGAACCCTCCCTGTCCTTGTCCCAACCCACTGGGTTTTGTTACACTTTCTCTTCATCCCACCAGGGACGGAGGGGTGAGCGAGCAGCCGCGGCTGGCTTTGTTGCTGGCTGGGCCTAAACCATGACAATGACATTCCATCTGCACACAAGAACAGACTTTTTTACTGTGAGGGTGGTCAAAAGTTAAGATGAGTTGCCCAGAGAAGTTGCGGAGTCTCAGCCCCTGGAGCTTTTCACTATCTGACTGGACACAGTCCTGGGCAACCTGCTTTAGCTGGCCCTGCTCAGGCAGAGGAGTTGGACTGGATGATCTCACGTGGTGTCTGCTGGCCTCAACACTTCTATGAACAGCTAGGGATGCTGCAAGGAATCTGCCAGCTTTGACTGTAATTTTGTAGAAAGGTGTTCTGCTGCTTGCATATAACTCACAATTGTCTCAAAGCGAAAAGGAAAAGGGATAAAATCCACTGATGATCAGACAGTGGTCAAGTACTTGCCTGATGTTGCAAAGGTAAATTAGCCTGTGTACAGCACAGTCTAACCCCCGTCTTCCTCAAGGTTTGCAAAGTTGTTCTGGGCAGCTCTGTTGTACATTGCTATAAATCACAATCATTTTACTCTTCTGCTACTTCCTAGGGATTATAAACCGGGTACAGCTAATTTAGGGGAGTCATTTCCTTTGCACACATACTGTTCCTAAGATCCAATATTTCATCCCCCCAGAAATGTTTTATGCTTGTATAATGCAACAAATACAGACAGCACTTGATTCCACAGTTCTCAGGAGACCAAAGAAATCTCTTGCTCACAGTTTGCCTTGGATGGCTGAGAGAGGTGTGAAGGAACCCAAAGAGATTGTTTGTGGAGCTTGTGAGTGTCATGTTAACTGCACCCTGTAGTTCATGTCCCTGCAAATACACTAAGAGCGGGCAGGGAGGGGATGAAGGTGGCATTCATGTGAAAGGGACTTACTTCCCGAATTTATTTAGTGGCCACAGGATGTCACTGCTACTCCACAAGAAGCGATCGCCCGCACAGTACAGAGTGCCGGTAATTCCAGTCTGGAAGTTCAGCTGCGCTGCTGCTGCCGGTGGCGCAGGCGACAGGGACGAGGCAGTCCAGGGACTCCTGCTCAAAGCAGGTATCTTTTCTAGCAGGACTGTGACCGCTTGATGAGGGGTGAAGGTGGAGCTGGAAGGAAGTAAGGCCTTGCGAAGAAAGGGAGCTCCTTATGAGGTACGAATGGTCTAGGGGGATGCCCAGAGAGCACTGAGGTTCAAGGTGGGGTAAATGTTAACCTTAGTTTAGAGCGGGGGCTTCAAGCAGGTGATCAGCAGAAAAGCTGGCTGTCTTCTCAGGGAAGAAGAGCAAGTCTGGACAGACACACAGTTTAGGAGACTGTAGCCTTGCTGTTAGCATTACACAGTTTGTCAGCTTGGCCTTTCACTCCAGCACCTCTTGAGTTTTATTTATGTACAACCTCTGTCAGTATCTCTCTGCTCTGACTGGAGTGGCTACCTAAAACGTAAGGCCTTGCCAAATATTTCCCTTAGGATAAGAAAGGACGTGGAAAGGAAAGTAACTCTATGATCCCATTTCCAAGGGAGGCACAAAGCATACCAATTCTAGACCACAACAGGAGGTAAGAAATGGGAGTGTCAACCTAAATCTCTTACCTCAGCCAGCACCTGAACCATAATCTCTCAGCGTCTACTTGCCTTTCCCCCCAAGATAGGACTCTGCACAGCTCTGCCATTCTGAGAAATTGCTGCCTGGACTAGAGTGGGAATGAGTCCCTGACTGGGGTGGATGCCCTTTTTTTCCAGTTTTATGACTGCATCAGGGAGTTTGAGGCCATCAAAGATGGTGACCAGAATTTTCCTTAGTCCCAGCCTAGCCGTTACATGGTTTGCAAAGAGCCACATTCCAAGCCTCTTTCCTCCACCTCTTTCTCCACAGGCAGGCAGCCCAGGGAAGGAAGGGGCTCTCCGCTTGGCTGAGCTGTCTGATTTCTGTACCCCCTTTGGCTTGGTGCCCTGTGTCATTACACTTCCCCAGACTCAGTGTAAGCTGAACCTTCCTGCTCCTCTTGGCTGCAGAAATGAGGATTGCTTGCTTGCTCCTTCTTGCTGCAAGGCAAATGAGCCATCTCCAGGCTCACTGTGCTAAGGGAGGCTTCCAGCTGGCACGAACACAGTGATTTTTATTTTCCCTTGGCTGTCATATGCCTCTTGCAGTGTCCCATTTGCTGCTCTGTCCCATCCAGGAGTCTCTTCTCTGATTTACATGCTCATCTCCAGACATTTTCCCTGGCTCCCCACCCTGGCTCTATAATCCCCATGTTGTTCAGTGCACTCAAAGACAGCTAATACTTGGAGGGAAGAGAACTGCCTTCTCCAAGGACAGAACCAAGAAACACAGCACTGCTTGAGCTGACCTGTGCTTCCTCTTCTCTTTTGACAGGTTGTAGCTGTGATGATGGCAAGATCTGAGTGCACATGGCTCTTCTGTTTTCCCTCTAAGGGAGGACTTCTCTATGCTGCAAAAAGGACTGGCGCTTTACCTCCAATAGGAGCCCTCCCTCCCAAAATAGGACATAAGACTTTTCCTTTCTGTTTTCACTCCTTTTTGTGCTCTGGCAGTTGTCTCCTGGAGGTACACAGCATAGACAAGGCCCTACTCTGGGCAGTGCTGAGAGATGGAGCTCAGTTAGGGCTACAGGAAATGCTCAGCTCCTGCAAGGTGAATGGTGAGCTACTGCATGTGCTCCATCCCCGCCTTGGCTCTGTTGCAACAGGAGCTAGACCAGACCACAGACCAGACCAGCCAGCTGTCCCTGGTGCGCAGGGTCCAGAAGTAGAAAAGGCTGCTGTACTTTGGAGCTGCAGAAATAAGAGGAGGTGGGTTGCTGAAGTCTTGTACTTGTTGCATTTGCCAAACGTGGCAGTTTCTAAGCAGAAATCTGGTCCCATGGGGCTGGCAGCAAGGAAAATCAACCAGAAAACCAAAATTCAGTCCTGACTCAGCCTCTGCAAAAGCGGCTAAGTTCCCTCCTCTTTCTCGTAAAGAAAGTGTTCCAGAAAGGCCTTTCAGTGCAAGTAGGGAGATTAGACTGTGGGACACATACTCATATCCTGCCTGGTTCCCTAACACAAAAACCTTCAGCTGTCTGCAACTAGTATCCCAAATACTATGAATTTTTAAGAAAACCCCAGGCCCAGTATGGAGAACAACTCTGCTTTCTTTAAAAAAAAAAAAAAAAAAAA
>VZSC01012353.1:92891-115006 GCA_013398225.1 Steatornis caripensis | reverse complement strand
TTTAAAAAAAAAAAAAAAAAAAAGAAAGGAAGACAAGATTTCTCACAGCTGGCAATGGAGAATAAGCTTCTGAGGGATCAGAATCAAGTGGGGCTGAATGCCTTTTTTGAGTACTTTTCATGTTTTTTTGAAACCCTGAGGTGGGTGGACCTATGTGTTTGCCAGCTAGGCAGGAAGTCAGCTTTCCCAAAACAAAAAAGTTTCAACTTTACTGTCTTGACTTCTAGCAAAAAACTGAAAAGGGCAAAAGCAGTTTTGCTAGAATTACCCCTTAAAAATATTTTAAATTCAATGTATGCACATTTAAACAATCTCCATAAAGAAGGGAGCTGAGAAATCTCTGAAAATGCTCTCTCTTCCACTAGTTCACAGTAGAGAGGTTTGCTGACTGCATCTCCCCATAGGTCTGGCATTTCTCAGGTCAAAACCACAGTGAACTGATGAATCCCCACAACTTTTGGGGTCTTTTGCACTGAACACAGCTAGTTTCTATCCATCACCTGCCCCCATGAAAGGAATTTGTTCACATTCCGAGGAGATTGTGCAGTTTTCCCACAATTGCCAAACTGAAGTCTGTTAGATTCTCTCCCACCACCACACCCTCATTGCCCTGCTTGTGTGGACAAACATTTTTGCTGCCGCGTGGGCAGTAACGGCCATCCCTAGTGATACCTGCAAGGTTGAAAAAGACTGACACTGGTTCATAGACTCGCACAGTAAGAAGCTATTTTGTGGGAAACATCACTGCTGTTTCGTCTCTCCTTGTGTTGGAAGAGTCAGATGGGATGCAGGCTTCCACAGGTCTACTTCCTTATGGTTATTGCCTTGTTTTGATTAGATTAGGAGAGTGTTTGTGATATCAATAACATCTAAAACTTACACCAGGCCACTATAGACCAGTTTAGCCAATTTAATTACGACAGCACGGTGCATGTGATACTGCCACGTGCTCTGCACACACCTCATGCTCTTATCTGTGCTAAGGCAAGCATTAATTACTTCAGGCATTTTCTGCTATATTCAGCACAATTGTATGCCATCCCTGGCCTAAAAAATTCCCCAAGTTTCAGTCGCATTTATGATGCAAACCTATAATAGCAAACACAGTTGTCTGCTGACTTAGTAAGAGAAATAAACTGCCAGAGAAGATGAAGAAGGAAGAAAGTATCACTGAAAACAAGACAAAGAAAGACAAAATCATGACCTAACTTTTGTAACATTTTTTTTAAATATGATTTTTTTCATTGCAGAATTCAGTTTACAACAAAAAGGTTTAGCATGCCAAGGCGATCAGATATTTAGAAAGAATCCCACTACTACACTTAAAAAGAGGAATGGGGGAAAATCCAATGAAAATATAGGTACCTAGCTCTCTCAGGACCCCTTGAAAGACTAAAGGTGGTACCCACTGAGTAGGCTGAAACTGTCAAGTGACAAGATAGCTGTCTGTCAAAAGGTGAAACTAGCCTTGTCTGTTTTTCTCACAGATCCACCTGGATAAACACCAGTGTCCTGCCTACAAAGGTTAGCTTTTCTCTGGTGCTGTTCCAGATAACCAAACATTTCTCCTTGCAACTTCTGATTTGACTATACATATGAGAAATATGGTGATTTCCTTGGAAAAAGGAAAATAAAAAGGTTTTGTCCTGTGGAGGACCTGTTCAGTTTCTGTGTCTCAGAAAACTATTCACACGTAAGAAGGTGTGGGTTAGGTGTGGCAATTCACTGCCGTCCACCAGAGAACACTAGCACCAGATTACTGACAACAGATTCCCCATGCACAGCAGGAGGTCTCCTCCCCATGCTGTGATGTTTTCTCTGATGAGTTTAATTTAATCTTCCACCTTTGGACTCTTGTAATCTCTTGAAGAAGCCTGCAAACTCCGCCTTCAAAGTACAGGTGCCAAACATCAGAAAAGTCTCTGCTAAAGCCAAGGGTGAAGCCAGCACTCCAGGACTCATGGTTGTCAGGATCACCCTAGAGACATGACCATCAGAAAGCACCAGTGTCACTTGTGAAATACCACCCAGGCTCTACCAGCACAACAGACTCAACATGTTTGTACCATTACCATCACTGTCTAGCCTGTCTGCTTTCAGCAGAGCAAGGCAACCAGTGACAGCCTCATTCTCTACCTGAGTAGTTAGTCGGAAATTTCATGCTGCGTGCTATTGCATAATACTGTGAATTGATTTTGGCAAAGAAGGAAATACTGAATGCTGTAGACTCAGCACAGAAGGCTGGGAAGAAAGGAACAGTAAGCTTTGCCTGAGTGTGTCCTTATTAAAAGGACTTCAGCCTTTCAGGGCTTAAAACTGAAATCTGCATTAAATATTTCTTGCAACAAGTAATATTTCTTGCAAACATGCTGTTACTTTACTTTGAAGCACTGTACGATGAAGTGTTTCACTGGACCTTCATTCCTAGGAAAGCAGGTGGACTTTCAGGGTACCCTCCTCTACTGACATGCAATGGGAAGAAAAGTCCCAACTTGAGACAGAAAACATCAATTTTGGAACACACTTTTTTTCTTTGTTTCTTCCTATGGATTCTAAGGACTTTCCTACACTACTGATCTGCTTAGCCTAATTTCTTCAAATGTACCTAGTCAAATAAAACTGATTCACATGGAAGGTCACAGCTTTTAGGGTCAATTTTTATTTAGATTTGATTTTCTTTAACTAAATGTTATCGACACTATAGCAATTTAGTGGATCACTTTGACTCCTTCAAAATTTTATTTCCCAGAGGGTATTACTCTGATAGAAATGTTCTATCCAGCTCTACTCGGTGGCCTATCAGTAGAAAAAAAGCCACAAGCAAATGTATCTCTCTTCCTGCCTAGTCAACACACAGTGACATTCAGCTAGAAACCTAAGCCTCCAAACAAACTGATTTGATCCAGCAACATAACTGATTTCTTAAGGTTGATGTCATTATAGTGGCTTCAGACACAACCTTAACACAAAACCATGGGGAAGCATAGCTCAACAGAGAGGGTGGTAACTGAAGTCTAGAAATGCAGGACATGCGCCTGGTGCGATCACTGACTTTTTGGGCATATCGTTCACAATGTCTCTCTGGCTTTATGTGCCTCCTGCTATTCTGCTTCTTTTTTTTTCTCTCTTTCGAAGCCAAGCATCTTATGAAAGGGCTAGTTATATATATTTATAGTATCTAGTACAGCAAAGACAGACTTCTGTTGCAGACTTCCAGAAAAATATACTGTAACAGTGGAGATGTTCATAAGATCGCATAAATGATTCGCTGGACTTGGTTGGACAGATGAGTTCCTGGAGAATTCCTAATCTGATTGCTGATCTGGTTTGGTGAAACCATACAACATGCTCAATTGATTTTGGAGACAGACTTCTTGGATCACTGTTTATTCCCCTGCAAATTCAAGGACTTCATTGTTTTTCTTACTGCAGTATCCAATCCCAACATGTTCTGGTAGACTGGATGCCATCACAACCTGCTGTGACAGAAAGGTTGCATTGACCCGTTACAATGCCTGGATTGCTTCTGCAGGACAGATTTCATTACAGGGGGGAAAACTATTTCCAGACATCTCCCATTGCCTGTTATCTGACTGCATACAGACAGGGAGACAGGCAGTCTTTCAGCTGGAGTCTGCTGTTTGTCAGGGAGGCCTTTGCTACGCTTTTCTCTTTTCAAAGAGAGCTATCGAGACAAAGGTCACCAAGAGAAACAGTTCACAAGCTCCAGCAGAGAGGTTCAACTCTGGCAGTAAAGATTCTTGCATCCACATTCCAGCTTCAGTGATAATCAGAGTCTTGGTCTTAACCGATGACAGAGAGACCTAAAATTGCCCCCACACACACCAGGGCATCCCCCGATGGAGGGAATCCCACTTATGTTGCTGGGAAAATCCCTTGCCCACCCCTTCTAGACTGAAACATGAATGAAGTTGTCAGTGAAGAATGTAGGAGGAATGGAGGACAGAAGCAAAACATCAAAGAGTCTAGTCCTTCCTCGATACCCCCACTAGCCTCTGTACACCACCCCTATGTCTGCAACAGCGTATGACTCAGGGGATTATAACAGTGCGGTTACAGGAATGAGGCTTAACTTAGAGAAGCGGATTCCTGTTTCAGCTGATGTGAAAATGTACAAGGGAAAGCTGGCACTATTCTCCATTTTCCCTACAGACTAACAGCAGGGTCACCTCAGCTTTCTGTCCAGTCAATGCTGGGAATGTGGCAGGATTTGGTTGGGTTTTTACCACCGTCAAACAGGAATTTCTGCCCTATATATATAAAGGAATGCTTTGTGCAGAGTCACTTGATTTGTGGTTTATACAAGCAACCTCTGAGGCACATTGCCCATTGAGCAGATAACTCAGGCCATTCCAGGAGCCTGACGTGGAACATCAAATACACAGTTGGTAGTGTTTGAAAACAGAAGATTCAACTAACTATACTTGCAAGCACCATGGTTTTGCCTAAGGTCCCAGGTCTTGAAGTCACATCATCTGAATTGTTCCCTATTAACAAAAAATTAAGGTTCTGACCTTCACAGTTGAAGATAAAAGTTTGAAAAAAGGGCACCCAAAAAACTCAAAGACCCAAAGAAGACAGTAAGAAGGTGAAATGTATTGCTTTATGTTTTAAAGTAAATATCAGTATTTTTTGAATGCAAAGGATTGAACATACTTTTCAAAAGCAGAGAATTTAAAATTACTTTGCAAAATAACTGAGGTTTTCTGAACTCTTGGGGATTAGAGGTGCCCAATTTTGCCTAACTTATTCTTAGTAGGAACTGGATGTTAAGTTCCACCAGGAAACTTTGTAAACTGACTCTCAGTTTATAGATAACAGTTTCTAAGCTGAATTTAGCAATACCATTTGAATAGAACATGATAATTAAGCATAGTTTAGATGCCCTTTCAGAGCGCTTGAAAATGTCTTTCCTCTGCTGAATGACAGTCTACGACCCATTCACAAGCTTTCAGCAATAGAGTATTTCATGGCACATGCTGTCTAGGTTAATTATCAGTAGTGAATGTTACTGGAGCATCTGAGGTGCAAACCAATCCTAACACTAAAGAATCATAAACTACACTGAAACTTCTGTATTGTTCCCCATACCATCAGAAGGTGAAAAATTCAAGACAAGCTTCCTACCTGGACTTGGAGAAATGAGAACTTGGAGAGAGGTGTTACCAACATAGTGCTTGAGATTACAACAGTGTCCTTCTTCACGAGCACTTGCAGGACTAACTTCTCAGATCGCAGCAAGGCTGCAAACCTCCTGCAGGATTTCCACTGCAGGAGGATGGAGCACTTCCTGAAGGACTATCAGGGTGCTTGCTGCACCTTTTCCCAGATCCAGCAAGAGCAGTGGAGATTGTTACAGCTCCTATGTGACTTTTGGCACTATCTCCCTCACCGTGTTACCCACTCCTTCAATCCACCTACTACCGCAGGACCGCTCCCTCACTGCAGCAGTCACAAAGTGTCAACTTAACCTGGTTCCTAAGTAAAACTTTTTAACACTTAGTGCAAAAAAGCACAATGGTTCACACATCTGTTTCCCCTCAAGAATTTCTTGTTGCTCGATGTGAAAGTATAACCAGTGTTTAGCCAGGATTTGACTACAGGATGAGGGAGGAAGGACCTGTACCTGGCCAGGTACTACCAAGACTCTATCATTTTTCCAAACAGTCTCAGGCACTGGAACCTTCTCTGACCTCCCACTGTCTCACTCTGTAGCTTCATCTCCTAGGGACAGCAAATCCTGTGAGATAACTGCATAGGTTTGGTTTGGTTAATTACACATGGTTCTTTTCACTGTTGAGATGGAGCTTTTTATATGACATGACTCTCCATGAATTTACAGAGACTAGAATATAGCTCAACAAGCCAGATTTGCCATGCTAGGCAAAGGATTTTAGTAGCTATTCCCAGAAGGAGGTTGTGAATGTTTTCTTAAGCTCCAGTTGAGAAGTGGAGTGGTATAAAAAAATTCAACTGACATCTTTTTACTGAGAAATGACAAGATTTCAGTGAAACAATTAATTTACTTAAATGTGAATCTGTCTGGTCAGGAAGAAAGAAATGTTTTGGTTTTCTCCCAAAATGTCAGATATTCATAGTTCCAAAAAAAAGTTTCCACTTTCAATCTGTGACAATAATTCGTTAGTTTAGTTCAGCTGGATCTTAAACAAACGAAAATAAGAGACATGTTTTGCATTTGAATGAAACTTTTTGTCCCTGAACAAAACCCTTACAGGCTCTGGGTGGTCAGCAGATCGAAATTTTTATTTGGTTGGTGAGATTTCAGGTCACATTTCTCAGCTTGGCTGGCATATTAAAATAAAAATCTCTATTGATTTGTGAAGATGAGTAGTAATTTTGCTATGAAATACTCTGTTTCTGGTAACTTTCACCAATCCCAGGTCTGCCATGGTTGGTTATATACAAGTCTGCAAGCTAAAAAAAATTATTTGCTCAGGAGGTAAAACGTCATTCTGCTAAATCCCAGAAATATTATGGGGACCTCAAAGGAGCTGAAGCAACTACAGTGAGGATTGAAGTGTGAGCTGAAAACAGTACAAAGAGAAAAATCTCATCAAATGGGAAATCAGCCATATGGGAATACATTAAATAGATGAAAAGGGAAAATACATGCCCTGGAGCTTTAATGACTCGACCTCAGCCAGATCTGAATACCCCACCAAGGTGTGATCCGGCCTACATGGGAAACAAGCAACATGCAGCACTTCTGTCTTTGGTTGGGATACGCCAGCCTGGGTGTTTCCCAGGCACAGCCAGCCTGCTGCTGCATATGCCCCTCACCTCTGCTTTGCTTGGCATGAGATAGGAATTGTCACACTCCTGCCCTCCTACCTCCAGCACAGGCAGAAGATGTGAGAAAGGGCTACTACTTGTAGGCTGGCACAGGCAGGCTGACAGCTGAGTTTCTGCTGCCTGCCTAACACAGACTTGAACACCATCTCATCTCTCTGCACAGCCAGGAAAAAGTTGACAAAGACCCAGGTTCAGAACCAGAAATTACAATAAAACTTTTAAATTAACATTTGCACAGAAATAATGACCTTTAAAGACCAGCTAAGTTTGGCTTGCATAGAAAGTTTACATGCATGGCTGCCATCAATTTGAGAAACACCTTTTAGCTACCTTGTGGAAAACAGACTGCATTCTCAGAACTACTGCATTGTGCTTATTTTTAACTCACAGAGTTCAATAATTGACTGCTCTGATCTGGTGGTTAGAAAGATTCACTTCACTAACAGTAGCAATCAATCAGGACTATTCATTAACCACTCCAGACCCTGGAGCAGCATGGCCTGGTGAATACAAGAAGTACCAAGGCATCTTCTCTTCAGACAGCTGTGACTCTAAACTAGATCATCTTTGTAACAGTTGAACATTACTTCGAGGTGGGAATGAACTGTACAAAATCTAGCATTTTGGGGCCGTTTCACACTATTTCTAGACAGGTAGTCATTGTCCCCATTGCCTCCTGCAGAAGACCTAAGACTTTTCCTGCCAAGGTCTATGCATTATGTCATTCTTCTGTCCTCACCGTCTGGCCTGTCTGCATTATGGTAGCTCTGATATTGAATCTGTTTGCTGCCTGAGGTAGGAGTTGTGTCCTGAATTTCCTATATATACACCTTGTATCACAGGACACCATCATCACCTTCAGAAATATGAGTAAAAACCAGACTGGAAAAAAAATGTAGCTCTACATCTAAAAGTGGGGCTGACTAAACAATGCAAAAAAGATAGAGGTAAGTAAACATCTGAAAGACATCAAGGAAAAGAAATTTTATGGAGGAGGAAAACATTTATTGCCTCAACATGTTACAGTGTTTAGCACGTACTAAGCAAGCAAATGCCTTTACAGGCTGTGATGCAGTTTTTGCATGAAGCACTGCTTTGCTAGAAGATAAAGTGACAGTTCCTGTTTGCCAGTCCAAGTTACTCAGGAGAGCTGAATTTAGCGCATATCTCCACAGTTCCATCACTGCTTTGCTCACTAACTGTCCTGGAAACAGTAGGAAGGTGCTGAGGAAAAAAGAACCAGGCTTTACAGCGCATCGGCTCCAAGCACACATCGTTGCACAGAGAAGCATCCTACAAGCCCTAAACCAGTATCACTGCAGCTTTCCTGTTCTGCAGTGCTTGCAACTGGAGTTGGAACAAAACCTTGGACTGGCAGATCAAAGGAGCAGCATTAGCAAAATGCTTGAGTTACTCCATTGTCAGTATGCAAGCCTCGCAGCAAGCTGCACCTCTCAGCATACCAGGCTCTGAGCCTAAGCAGTCTGCTAATGAACAGAGCTTTTGTCCACCTGAACCACGTGATGTTTCTTCCATATCAGAAGTACATGTATCAGAGTTCCAAAGGTCCAGCATGTGGATTCTTATTTTATGTTGAAGGCTAACATCCGCTTCATTCAGGCCTGGAACACACAAGTCGGAAATGAGGATTAGTCACCCAAGAACAGAAATAGAACAGGATCACAGAAATGTCAATCCTAGACAGATTTTTTTTTTATTATTTTAGTCCTTTCCCCTTACCTTCAAAGAACATTTCTCACATTCCAGTCACAAGAGCTACAAATTCATTTTCTTGCTTCTTTAAAGTCCAAATTCAGAGAGCAAGTACCATGAGACTGGCAGTTACATTGCTAACACTGACAACACTGCTTCTTAGTAACTATCCTTGGAAGCAGCCCCTTGCCAAACCCAACTCAAATTTCCCCAATATGAAAGACTCAGCTTGATTCAGGTGAACCCTCCCTTGATATCTGGCCTTCTTGTCTGTAACCTGCCCTTTCATCTTCGTGTTTACCTTGATGTGTTATGATAACCATGTTGACTTCGAATGTTGTACCTATAGCAGTGAGACAAAGAGCTGTGGTGAACTCTCCCAGGAAGACTCGATTAGCGTACACTGATCTATGTTCAGCCATGTCAAGAAAGATGTAACAGTGCCAGAGCTAGCCAATTTAAAGGGGACTTGGCTTTCTCTACTTAAAATCACTTCTTCCGGGTTCCTTCATTGCTGCTGCAGATGAATTCTGGACACTTGTCTACAGCTTTTCTTGGTCCTTGGACGCCTCAGCTCCACTTTGACCTCTTACATTCTAGCACAGTTTATTTGGCAAGACCTGAATAAAACACACCATGAAGCTTCACCAAGTGAGACAACCCAGCCGACCCATCAGTACTTCCCTTGCTACTTTGCACCAGTTTATTCCATTGCACCAGCTGTTGTGAATAGTTATAGAGCACTTCGTACAGACAGCGAAGTCCATGCTTTATCCTATCCAGAGCATTTCTCAGAAGCAATCTTTCCCTGCAAAAGGCCATGGTAAGATGTTCATGGCCTTCCTAACTGTCCCTAAGTTTAGTCCGTTAAGGAATCACTGAAGGACTCCCTTGTTCTTGCAACTGTAGGTGTGCAAACTTCCAGTATACAGCACAGGTTTTCTCTGACAGTCTCCTTAAATCATCGGATCCTTGCAGTATCAGGAAATGTATTTGTGTTTCTCCTCCCAAGAAGAAACTGCACTCAAATGACTGAAAGAGAACAACTGAAAACAGAGAGAATCCCAGGTACTTTATTTTTATTGTCCTATTTCCCAAAAAGGTAATGGAGGATTTTGGTACCATACATTTTAGATTTGCTTAACTTCTAGAGAGAAAATCCCTCCCTGATCTCTGTTAGAGATTCTCCTGACCCCTTCTGAAAGATGTACTGAAAGAGACACACGTTAAGGAACTAACACAACATATCCTGATTAAGGTACTGATTGACTAACAACAAACATTCAGGTACAGCTGTGTCTCTGCTGAACAGGAAAAGTGAGTCACTTTCTGTTGACATATTCAGGGCAAGTAAAACTTAAGTCTCTGGATAGTAGGCAAATAAAGGATAAATAAAAGGAAGTTTCTAGTGCCAGTATATCTAGGAGGTGGAAGGGAATGATATCACTCCTTTTCACCTGTCTTGAAGAAGCAACATTCATTTATGAATATCCTGCTCATGTGGTCATATTAATTACCTAACTAAATTTGGGTTCAGGAATGAATTATTTTTCCGTCTGAAATGGAAAGGGACTATCAGGACTTGGGAGGAGGGGGAAGAGTACAGTATCTCCTGTAGAAACGTGGGGAACAGTTCCTTGTGTTGCTGCCTCTGGGAGGTTTATTCAACAGATCTCCTATTGCCTTCAACAACTGGGAGTCTTGGACTTAGGTATTAAACATTCTCTGTAAACGTGTCTATAGTTATAAAATACTCCTATAATTCTGACATGAATGATATAATCTACCAATACATTCTTCTCTATGAACACAGTGATAAAATTAAATGAAGAAGGGAACATTACACACATACCTTCTTGTCTATGGGTTTCAAAAGCCACATCCTACAGTTATCCAATTGCCTTAGGAGGAGAATCCCTAGGGGCTGAGAGACACAAGCAGATTTAAAGTTGTAAGGTGTTCTCACACTGTAGCTTTTCAAAGCTCTCTCAAAGAAGAGAGGCCCAACAGTACCACTGGAATGAAAATGAGTGAGCAACAATAGCCAGGAAAATAGCAAGGTGTGGGTTTCCTCCACACTGATTTTGATGGGTAATAAGTATATACTTAAATTCAAGCAGTTAAGTTCAAAAGACTTCTACTCATTCAGTCTGGCCAGTACAACTCGCAGGTGCAAATGCAGGCAGATGGGTGTCACACTGATCTAGGGTTAGCTTAAACATGTGTCTAAACTGGGTCATACGGATTTGCTATGCCAAAGGATAGCCACCTACATAGTGGTGGTGGACATCCTGGGTCTGATGGAGAAGTGGCTGGAAGTTACCTGATCACCAGCAGCCAGAGCAGAACATCTGACCAGAGTCCTGCCCTTTGACCTGCTCATTCCTAAATGCTTGAAGCAGGTTCTGTAAGCTATTTTTGACTTGTTCTCATCTGTATTGCTCAAGAAGAGAAAGACTGGTCTGTGTCAGGTATTATATGCTTCAGATTTTAGCCAAATACTGGCAATCTTGAGTTGTTTGGATGCTAGGCATGCCATTCTCTCTTATTACACCTTTCTCTCCCTGACTGCAGGCTTTTGCCATAGAGCAAAGCTGTGCTTAGGCTTTGCTGTTCCTTCATTGAGAGATGTATGTGCCCTCGAGTTTTGCGGCTTAAACAGAGCCCTAAGAAAAGCCAGTCATATGCAAGGAGTAACAGTACCTCTCCCTCTCCTTCTATACACTATTAGACAGGCTGCAGAACATATATCAGCAGTTTGCTAAGCACAGTGCTGCTGTGTGACTACATACCCAAGAGGGTAGACATGGGGTTTGGTGTGAGAACTGTACCTCTTTGTTAAAACAACTACATGACCTAAAAGGAAAGAAGGGAGCAAAAGAAGTGCTGCTCACCGTACTCTGCCTCCTGCTGTGCCATGACATGCCACCCCTGAAAGTCCTCTCACACAAAGGAAGAGGCAACAGCCCACACAGGTGGGGCCAAGTCTCAAAGTCCTGCCAACCCTCCTGCAGGTTTGTTAATACTTTCCCTACCTTCAGCCAGGGCTGAAGTTCAGAATGACTGCACTCTCAGTTCCTTAACAGCCTCAGAGCTCTCTGCTTCAAGACAAAGCTGGACATCACACCGTCAGCTTCTCTAATACGCTGTGGTCCCTACCAATAGAGGAAGCTCTGGTTGAGTTAGATCCCAGCTGGCTAAATACTAGATGGAAGGGGAGTTCTGAATCTCAACACCTTCCAACGCATATTCAAAAATCCCAGTGGTATCTTTCTACATTTTAAGTGCCAAGTAGCTTTAAAAAGTTCCCCTTCCTCAACTAAAATTCAGCAAGCCCTAGCTGTTAAAAATTACTTTCAAAACCAGGCTGAGAAGAATTCAGCTAGGCCTGCTATGTGTTTCAGCACCCCTGACTTTCTTCATTGTGCATAACTTGCTCAAACAAAATCTTTCAGTGTGAAATGTTCTAGTCTACTACCTCAAAGGTGGTTTATTTTACTCCTTTATGAAATATTTCAGCTTGGTTATTTTGGGTTAATTAAAATACAAAGAATAAAACATTTTAAAAAACTTTTCAGATACTAGAAAGCCCATACATGAGTAATGGCAAAACATATGAAGCACTAAAACTTTTCAGTAAGTTTAATACTACGAATGCTTGAAACTTGTGCACTCTACACATGCCTTTTTATCCTTTCTAGAAATATGCATGATGTTTATGAAAACGGACACCCAGGGGCACTTGGAAAAGAGTCTCTTTGGAAGGCTTAGAGGGGGATTTACCTCAGGACTCTCTCTGTGCCTGGGTCTGTACAGCAGTCAATGTCAGAGGAGCTTAGTAAAATCAATGAGGTAGGCTTTCACTGCAGAATTTGTGAAGACGTGTCTCTTATATCCTACACCTCTGCTTGCTAAACCCTCCCTCTACACTAGGCTGCTGGCCTCACCTAAAGAAAGGAGTTTGCTAAAGTCCTCACTTGAACTAAAAAGCCAGTGAGGACAGAACATAAACCAGAATATCTTCCAGAGCCTTCCTGTCTCTCTGTGGCACAGACAGGTAAGATCTTCCTCAGCTCAGCAGCCAACTGCCACAGAGCAGCTCAGGTGCAGAGCTAGGGTTTCTTCAGTTCTGCCTCAGAAACAGGTTTCAACAGATGTTCAGAAGGGGGGAATGAAAGCACTGGACTGGACTGCTGCAATGAGGAGCTGTGCTGTCAGTTTCTGTCACAGGCCTGTGCAGGAAGGACCCAGGAGGAAGCTTCAGACCAACACCTCTGTCAAAACAGCTCTGAGAGGCAGGAATGTGTCAAAGAACAGTGTTAACAAAGAAGTGCTTGCAAATATCACAGGAGGTGTTCAGTTGTCTCATGGGCCTGGGCTTTTATTCGGACACCACATCTTGCTCTTGGAGCAAAAGTGATACAAGTGTATGTCACACCGGGACAGTGTATGACGTGTACTCACAGAGCCGCACTCTTGCCAAATCACTTTGATGGTACACTATCCTGCGATTTCAGATGAGCAAAGTGCTGAAGTAGGCAGGGACCTCACTTGTTCTTGAGGTGAACTCAAAAAAACTAATCTCAATATGTATGCACGTTTTATCTTTTTCTTGTATAAGAGTGTCAGCCCCATATTTCATTGCAAATACCTTTGCCAGAAAAGAAAGACCTGCTCTGTCCCCTGATCATCTCAAACATAAAGTATGAACACACCTTCAGGCTGTTCTCACACAGTATAATCAGTGTCGCTCCCCTTGCATCTAGTGCAAGAATAGCAACTTGCAAGGAGACGGCTTTGCCTTTCTGTTTTTAAAGGAAGTTGCTTAATAAATATTTGGCTCTATTATATGTTCCCTTCTGCATGATGCCCACAAATTTGCCTAGTCTAAACATTACATACAGGAAATCTGCACCATCTAAGGCTTGTTTTCCCACACGTGGATTTTCAAGGAGTTGTTGGAGATGTAGGTGCAATACATTTCAGATCAACACATTTCAGATCCTCACTTAAACTCTTGATGGCAGATTTAGGCCTTCTGGTTTTGGGAGTCATCTAACAGTAAAAAATGGTCATGAAAGCAAGGTTGTCCTGTCAATTATAGTTTGCACCAGGGAAAAGCCAACATCAAACAAAGATCTAAATTTCTCCACAGAAGATAGTCCAATACAATGGTATCTGTTCCAGTAGCTTTTGTTCTTAGTCTAGCTTGTAGTCAGAAACAGGCAGGATGAGATGTCAGATGGAAAACTGTGTGCGTGTAGGCAACTGTAGTACAATTCTGAAAATTTTCTCTCATCAATAAAGGGGCTTTTTCCTGCTATTCATCACACCCCAAATGGACCCCAAGCCTAGCCCCTCAGCTTAAAGATGCCCACGCCCAACCCTGATTTCAACTCTTCTATCAAAGTCTCCTTGCCCAGACCTTCTGTGCAAAAGCATCAGTTTCCAGGCACTTGGCTCAAAGTCACCAAGAATGTAATCTCCACATCTGAAGTATCAAGCAGCAAGGCCCAGATCTATCAACATATTTAGGCTCCCAGACCTTTTCTACCTTGATATTTGAGGCCACAAGTTTCAAATTGACCCTTGCCACCATAAAAGCTAACTACAGACCCAGTTCTACAAGGTTGTAAACTGCCAAACAATAGAATTAAAACCTGACCAAGAGAAAAAAGTTGAAAAAAACACACTGTAAGAAGTTCCTGCTTGGGAAAAAACTGCAGGAATTTCTGCAATGTGTCATTTGACACACCAAATAAGCCAACACCTATAAGTCAAATATCTTCTTCCTCTTCAGCAGGATCCATATCCTGTCCCTGCCCTTCTACAGATACAACACTGAGTGGAACAGGTTTGCTCTATGGAGAACTTACTGCCAAAACACACTCAAGGAGTAATTCAGACATTTAAACATAGGTGTCTGATATAATTTTAGAGACCTTTAAGCATCCCTCATGACCTTTAGGTGCCAGTACCTCACCTGTAGGATCATTTGCATGTCTTCAATACTTCCAGCATCTATCACAGAACCACAGACTGGTTGAGGTTGGAAACAACCTCTGGAGGTCACCTGGTCCAAACCCCCTGCCCAAGCAGGGCCACCTAGAGCTGGTTGCCAGGACTATGTCCAGGCAGCTTTTAAAAATCTCCAAGGAGGGAAACTCCACCACGTCTCTGGGAAGCCTGTGACAGTGCTCAGTGACCTCATAGTAAAAACGTGTTTCCTGATGTTCGGAGGGAACCTTCTGTGTTTCATTTTGTGCCCGTTGCCTGTCACTGGGCACCACTGAAAACAGCCTGGCTCCCTCTTCTTTACAACCTCCCTTCAGATATTGGTACACACTCATAAGATTCCCAGCCTTCTCTGAGAGTCCCAGCTCCCTAAGCCTTTCTTCATATGAAACATGCTCCAGACCCTTAATCATCCTTGTGGCCCTTTGCTGGACTCTCTCAAGTATCTCCATATCTCTCTTGTACTGGGGAGTCCAGAACTCGACGCAGTACTCGAGGCATGACCTTACCAGTGCTGAACAGAGGAGAAAGATTGCACTCTCACTTTGCTGGCAACATTCTTCCTAATGAAGCCTGGGATACCATTTGCCTATTTTGCCACAAGGGCATGTTGCAGGTTCATGTTCAACTTGGTGTCCACCAGGACCCCAAGTCCCTTTCTGCAAAGCCATTTTCCAGTCAGTTGGCCTCCAGCATATACTGGTGCACGGGATTATTCCTCCCCAGGCGCAGGACTTTGCACTTCCCTTTGCTGAACTGTATGAAGTCAAGGTCCTACTAAACAGCAGCATGACCCTCTGGTGTTTCAGCCACTCCTCCCAGTTTTGTTTCAGCAGCAAACTTGCTGAGGTTGCACTCTGTGTCCCATCATCCAGATCATTAATAAAGATGTTGAAACAGTATTGGACCCAGTAATGACCCCTGGGGTGCACCACTACTTACTGGCCTCAAACTTTGTGCCACTGATCACTACCCTCTGGGCCCAGCCGTTTAGTCAGTTTTCCATCGACCTCACTGTCTGTTCATCCAGCACATACATCATCAGATTTTCTGAGGATCTTATGGGAGACAATGTCAAGATTGTTACTGAAGTCACAGCAGGCAAAATCTACTGTTCTCCCCTCATGTACCAGGCCAGTCATTTAATCACAGAAGGTTATCAGCTTCATTAAGCAGGATTTCCTCTTCATAAATTCATGCTGACTAACACCAATCACAATTTTTCCAGGAATTAATAGTCTCCAGGATTAGTCATTTCACCGCCTTCTCAGAAGTCAAGATAAGGCTGACCTGCCTGTAGTTCCCTGGGTATCCCTTATCCTCCTCTTTGAAGACAGGAGTAACATTTGCTTTCCTCCAGTCCTCAGGAACCTCTCTCAATCACCATGATCATTCAAAGATAACCGAGAGTGGCCTCACAATATCTGCCAGCTCCTTCAGCACTCATGGGTGCATCTCATCAGGGCCCGTGGCCTTAGTTATGTCCAATTTACTTAAGTATTCCCTAACCTGAATCTCTTGCTACAAGAAGAGGATAAAGTCCTTCTTTCTTCAGACTTTCCCACAGTCTCCCGGACATCTAAACAAATTAATTCCTACCTTGCTTGATATGCTAACAGCCAAATTGAGGCCAAACTATTCCTTGCAAGCAATGAGGCAGTCATTGCCTACTGACCATAGATCGGGAAGGTGAAGCTGCAGGCCTGCTTTCTGGCTGTTGGTCATGCATGAAATGCATTTTCAGTCTCCTGTGTCCAACTCTGGGCTCCTTGGTTTGTTGCTTGGGACCAAAGTCAAAGTGTTTTGATTGTTCCCAAGTGTTGGGAACTGCACAAATCCACTGGCATCAATAACTCAAACCCTCCTGTGCATGCAACATTAAACAGCAAGATTAGGATAATAGGGAGGGCTGTTTCCTGTCTATGTATGTGTTTACTCACTTCCTGGTTTGAGCTAGGACAGAACTGATTTTCTTTCTAGTAATTTTACTTTTCAGTTAAGTCTCTTCTGAGAGACTGCACTCTGAAATTAACAGTGTGTTTTTCAGACAGTGTCTGCTTCTAGGAGGGATATCGCTCAATATTTAGAGTTATTGCTGGAGTAACAGTATGAACGGTATGCAGAAAGGCTCTTGCTTATAGTTATTCCTATGAAAACCAAGGTTACTCTTTGGTTCTGCTAAACTTCTTACGCAATGAAAATGAAAGAGCGGAAAACGGGGTCACACCTGTGACCCTCCAGTGGGGAGGAGCGGGTCAGACAGGTGACCCAAAACTGACCAAACGCAGTATTCCATCCCGTATGCATCACACTCAGTATAAAGCTGAGAGATCAAGAGGGTCAAGCTCTCTTCTTCCATGGCCAGCATCCAACGAGGACTCTGTCTGTTTCTTCAGCCTTCGATCCCAATCTGTGCATTCCTGAATCCAGTTCCCATCGGGTGTTGAGTTCAGCCCAGAGCTTTCCCAGAGCCTGCCCCGTAGCGTCTGGGTGATGTGATCATCATAGAGGGAGCTCGGTATTGTCTTTGTATCTATTTATATATGTTTCTTTGTTTTTTCTATTATTTTTATCATACATTTGTATTATTGTTACATTAAAGCTGTTCTAATTTTTCCAACTCATAAGCCTCTTTTCCTTTTCTCTTTCCCTTCCCTTTTGGGGAGGGAAAGAGTTAACAAAGAGCATCTGTCGTCTGTTTAATAGGCAGCCCAGCCTTGAACTGTGACAAGTCAGTATGACTCCCAGACAGGGCTGGGAGGAGGCTCATTGCTAACTGGAGTGACCACTAATCTTCAGAGAAAAGACCCATGTCAATTTGGATCACTGTTGTTTTGTGACAGGAACACATTGTTTCTCTTCTCTGTGTGTTCTTAATCAAAACACTGTACGCTCCAGCCCTCAGCTGTCCTCTGCTGCTCAGATATCTTCAGCCGTGGAAGAAAACCTCGTGTTCTCACTGCTCTGACCAAGGACTGGGAGTGAGCAATTGCCAGGGTCATAACAGAGCAGCTGGCTAAATCTTTCTAGGGCGGCTTCCAAGCCTATACATATGCTGCCACAGGGATAAGCCACCTTCAGAGCAGGCACATCTCTGAGACTTGGGACAGGAGAACTCAGTGTCTCTCACTGCTGTCTCAGGGAAGACCTGACAGGGAGCTCTGAGATAACCAGCCAGAGCTCAGACACCTGAACGCAGTACTCCTTTCATGAACAGTCAACTCTGTGAAGAACGAGGGTTTATTGGAAAGTGCTGGATCTTGGCAAGTCCCCCTGCCATACCCCTTCACAGCAGCGAGGGATAAGGTAGGTAAAGGTATCTTCCCCGAGTTTGGTTAAGGGCAGAGGTTGTCTGAGGACCATCCTCTAACAGTGGCCTTCTCTCTGTAACAACCAAGTGCTCTTTTCTGCATGCTTTTTCCTTACGAAAAATCATGTGCCAGCTGGCCTAACAGTCGTGGAACTGTTTCCTGAAAGATTAATTAGACCTCATGACTCCTGCATACGGTCACAGGCCTCCTTAGAGAACATTGATATCTACATGGCTTTCCTTGAGCTCATAACTGAACTCCCTCAAAATATTTGGTTTTATATTTGCCTTTTCTAGCACGAGAGCAAGCGTTGATCTGAGTCACCAAGGTATATGGGGATCTGAAATCTTTCCAGGTAAAACCTGTAAGTAAAATGTGACCCTTTTTTAAATCTAGGACACCAGATGGGCTCTTCTTGTTCTCTAGGTAAGCATTCCACTTCTTCTCCAATGCATCCTATCTCCAGCCTGCTTCCATACATATTTAGCTATATAAACCTAATGTTCGCAGACTCCCGCTTCACAAGAATGCAACAGGGACTGTAGTTCAATGCTGTCTGAACAGCCAGAAGACACCACCACTACAAATACTTCCTTGAACTCCACCTGTGCAGGATTGTGCAGGTCCATCAGAGCTTGAAGTTTTTGTAATTAGAAAAGCAGGAGTAAACATGCTTTCCTCTGGCACCACATAGCTCAGGTACAAAACCAATACTCTGAGAACCTGATTACCTACAGTCACATTATTGGGATTACAACAGAGGATTTAGCCAAAAAGCAACTCACAAGATCTGATTTCACTAAATGTTTTGACAGGCCGTGGACATGCAAATAAATGTGATGTTTTGCTCCTGGTAGCAGAGAGATGCTGTTATATTTCAGATGCTATTGGTTTCATTCGTAATGGGTTGTGGCTAACTAAACGCATTAGCCATTCACCACATGGTGTGCCACTTGCTACAGACACTCAAGTGTCTTTACCGTGTTAACACCCTTGAACTTTTGGGTGGAGCTTTGACATTTTTTTAAATATGAGTGAGCTAATATTCATCATTCATTTGAATCTGAACAAGCTACTGAGTCTTATTTAGCCTGCAATTCTAGGGATTTTCCACACAGAGCTTTCCCATTCACCTCCCTCTCAACCTGGAATCCCCACTGTTGTGGGCCCAGGGTCCTCTTTCCGCTCCTGTCAGACAGCCTGGCCAGGCTTTTTAGGTAGGGGATGAAAAGGGCCAGTGAAAGGCTCCAGCTGGTCTGAGGAGTCCTCAGCCCCTCACTGCACTGGTTGGTAGAAATCATCTCCTTTTCCATCATTTTGGAAGTTCAGACCCTTCCTTTCTCCTTTGGTAACCTTCCTGTCGTAATTGTTATACTGAATTCCTGCAGTGTTTGCAGTGACATTTTTGTAACTGAGCTTGCACGAACTACATTAAGAGCATCTGCTCTTTTCTGAGTGTATTTTGTTCATACGCCCTTTTCACAGGAACAGCCTGGAGGCAAAAAAAGGGACAAAGAGGAAAGCAGAGTAAGACAAGCTAGTGTAGCAAGGTTAATTGCTTAATCAGAGATTGCTTGAAAAGTGCCTTCTATCCCTCCCTTCTCCAAAGTATAGAGAAGGATATCCTAGAAGGGGTCAGAGGAGTTCACATTTACTCTCAAATTCCTGCAACACCAGCTCAGGGCTCTGAATTTCCACACAGGAGCAAAAAAAAAACTTCTGCAAAACTTCCAGGTCAACTTTTTCATTTCTTCCATGCCCAATGCCTCCTCACTTGGGCCATGCAGAGGACTCTAGACTGGATAAACTGCAAAACGGAGATCAAGTGAACCTGTAAAACGTTCTTGATACCCAAGGAAAAATTAGCAAAGGGTGGTGCTACCTGCCTTCCAGTAGAAAAGGCTGGTGGAGGGGCGTGGAGAACAGGCATGGATGTTTGAAGCCATCAGTGTATACCCTATATATCGCTATACTATCCCTCATTTTAATGGCCCATACAGCTGTAGAAAGGCAAAGCCTTATTTTTCTCCCCTTTTGTTACCAGAGAGACAGGCTGCTGTCAGCTTTGTGCCAGCTGCCCAACCTGGCCAGCAATCCAAGCAGCACAGTTTGAGATCACTGTGCAGCCTGTTCCTCAGAACACGCCTGTTCACTGGGGTTATCTCCATGCCCAAGCCACTGGCCTCATCATACAGGGAGACGAATTGAAACTTCTGCCAAATTGATAAAAATTGATCAAAATGTTATCAAAAATGCAATAATTTTTTAGAGTGTAGACTGAGTGGACATTGGGCAACAACAATTTACCAAGACTTGTTCACTAAAGGAAAGTCCAGAAGACAAGGCCAGGCATGGCACCTGAAGGTCTGGTTTTGTGTGAGAAGATAGGCAACTAGGCTCAAACAACTTGTACATCCTTAGGTGAGTCACAAGCCCAGTAAAGATTAGGAGGAATACAACCCTTTTCTGTTTGTCATTTGTGCAGAGAAGAGTGGTGCACATACCCCAGAAATGATCTGTTGCTACTCTGAGCCCAGGGACAGTGAAGAAAATCCTTGTCAGAGGTGCACTTTATACATCCAGCAGCCATCCCTCCTGCATAAAGCCTTACACTTACATGTGACCATGCCTATACAGGTATGTCTGTAGAGCCTGCCCGAGAGTAACAGAGACCTTTCAGCCAGGGGAGCCAGGACAAAGGCACGTAACGCTGAGCTACTCACACTACATTGCTGCCGAGCCTCAAACACCTTGGGGATACTTCACTGCACCACCAAAGTCTGTGGTCACGTTTTCCCGCGCATTGGAGAAAGCACCAGTACAACTTGTATGGCACAAGGGACCACGACAAGAACACTTGACTGTTTCTGAAAGCACTCAAGTGCGCTCATCTGTCTGAACGCTTTTGGTTAGTTTTCAGACCAGGCTCAAGAATGTCTTGGTCGACATCCTGTGGTCTGGGGCTCCTGCTCTTGCAGTTTCGGCAAAAGCAAAAGACAGAGAGACCTTATGCTGGGAGGTAAAGCTAACATGGAAGCGGCACATCAGACACAGTTCCTGGCAGACTTAAGTTTTCCACACTGCTAAAGGAACAAACGAGTAAATTGGCTTATATTCGTATCAATCCAAAACAAAGGCCGTTGTTCTGGAAGTGGATTAATCATCAGGAGAGTAAGAAGTAAAGGTCCCATGCCAGACTAATGATCAGTGAGATTTGGAGAAGCAGGATGACAAATGTCTGCTAAAGTGGAAAAGCACAGTAAGAAGGGAATTGGGCTGGGGAAAGCCCAAGGGAATTTGGGCTTTTCTTTCTACGTATTGTTGTCCCAGGGAAAAAACAGAGCCTCAAGCTCCAAATCTAATGTCCTTTTTTGTCAACAGTGGAGAAATTTTAGAAGCCAAGTATCTGATACAGGGAGATTTGAATACAGCTTGTTTTCTGCAATCTCCAACATCTGGCAAACGTTTAAAAAACGTGTACCTGCATATATATTTATGTGTATGCATACACATATACATACACGTGCATAACGCAGCCCTGGGAGAAGAAAATCTGTTAAGTGAATGTTTCAGTGCTGAGAAGCAGCAGGAGCTGCAAACAGGTGTGTAGAGGACGTGACTTCAGTAGAACAGAGTGTGACAGGGGTGGGTTTCAGACAAGATTGCAGACAGAAAAAATGAGATATTTTTCTGAGGCAAAGAAAGCAGATAGCAGAAGAACTCACAGTTACAATCCCCTGTGAAAGAAGGATCATGTGGATATGTTAAGTATGTGGAGAACAGGGGAAAAAATTGCAGCATATGGTTCACAGCAAACTAACAAAGTTATCTCCTTGTTCTCTGCTTCTACAAGTGATTGTGAAGTCTTTCGTTGCTGCTTTATTGTTCTTCAGTTTCTTGATGCTTTATTTAGCAGCCTGCCCTGTAGATACACAACAGGATAAAACGGGCAGCTAGAAACACACCGTGCTAACAGAACGCAAAAAATGATAAACTGCCACGGCTACAAAGGGATGAATTAAAACAGGTATCAGCACCGGTGCGTTGGTCTCAATTTTTAAAAGGTGTCTCGGCCAGCGCCACGACCGCTGCTGTTGAACGAACTGCTCGTGCGTAGGTGTAAGCCTGGTGACAGGGCGCGCGCCCGCCCAGCACAGCCGGGCCGCCCCGGCCGAAGCCCTGCACCCCTCGCCCCTCCGGCGCCTCCCGGTGCCGAGCACGGCCCCGGCCCGGCGGCGGGCG
>VZSC01012353.1:29760-82722 GCA_013398225.1 Steatornis caripensis | reverse complement strand
GGCAGGTGGCCTATGAAGGGGGTGGGCCTGCGCGGGGCCGCGCGCACGGTCCCGCCGTTGGGGGTGCGCAGCCAGGGCGTGTGTCGTGGGGAGATGGTTCTGTAATTCCTGCGAGCGGGAAGGTGCTCCCGAGTCCTTCCCGGGGGAATAAAGAGGGCGGCGGTGGGCGCCATGCGCGCGCGCGCACCGCGGGGAGCGGAAGGGCCGCCCGCAGAAGGGAGCGCGTGCGCGCGCTTCGGCGGAGCGGAGGTGTGCGGGGCGTTTGGCCTTGCGCACTCACTCACCCCCGTGGAGGAAACGGCGCCGCGGTGCTCGCGTGTGCTGCGTGGTGGAAGGGTTTCCCCGTGCAGAAGCGCGTGCTGGGGTGCACGGCAGGAATGGGGCTTTGAAAGTGTGGAAGCAAGGAGGCGGCCNAGCGGAGGTGTGCGGGGCGTTTGGCCTTGCGCACTCACTCACCCCCGTGGAGGAAACGGCGCCGCGGTGCTCGCGTGTGCTGCGTGGTGGAAGGGTTTCCCCGTGCAGAAGCGCGTGCTGGGGTGCACGGCAGGAATGGGGCTTTGAAAGTGTGGAAGCAAGGAGGGGGCCGAAGGGCAGGCAGGCCCTGCGCTTGGGCGCTGGACGTGTCGGTGTACTCGAGTGGGGGGTATGTGTGCGGGGGGGGTGATCCCACGCACGCGCGAGGAAGAGGGGCCGTGAAGAGGCTGATCCCGTTCATTCGCGGGGGAATATGGTGGCAAGGGTTTTTTCGCCTCGGCGCGGGCGTCACGCGCGCAGGGTGAGAGCGCGCTTCCCACTCGCGCGTACGTGGTCAAGGGGGTTGTTGAAGGACTCGGGTTTGTATGCAGTCGTGTGCGTGGGGCTGTGGAAGCAGGCCCCGCGTGTACGTGCGGCCCGGTGGCACGGAAGCAGTGGCACTGTGGGCAAAGAAGGGCAGCATGAGTACACGCACTAGTATGTGGTGCGGGAAGAGTTTCGGGCAGAATGAACCAATAGCACATACCACACAGTGAAGCAAGCAGGAAGACTTGAGGGACTCCACGAGCATGCATACATATGCAGGGCGTAGAGATTGTAAATGGGATTATTCCAGGCTCTATGGTTTTAGAAATGTGAACGTAGAATATACAGGTGGTACAATTTGTTTGTGAAACACTGGCAAAGGGGTGTCTCATGCACTTGAGACTGAACACAGAAATAATAGCTACTTGGTTGCTGTAAAATCTGGCCCAGAATTCCCCAATCTTAAAAAGTCCTTGAACCCCTAACAGTCCAGAAGCTTTCAGGTGGGGTGCGGGAAAGCAGCAGACAAAAGCAAGTAGAGATTAGTTATTTCAAGGAGTCCCTCATGGAGCACTGTTTTATTTCTTCTCCTTTCTGCTGAAGATTACTAGTCCCAGGAAGGTAGAAGAGGTAGACCTTGAAACAGGAAGATCCCAGACTAGAGAAGGCTGTGTAGATCAAACTCAGTACATCATCAAACACCTAGAAACTACGAGGCAACTGTTAGCCATTAATTATTTAAAATAATTTCAGTGAACAAGTCTGAAAAGAGATGATTAGCCTGCAAAGCCTGTTAATAAATTCTAAAATCTTAGTGACAGCAAACTTAAAATTGTATAGCTGGACATTACAGCTCTGCTTGGAGGAATATACCGTTAATGGTTGAAGGGACTTTGCCGTCACTTGTTGGTGGTGAATGCTGTCTGAAAACACAGAATTATTTTTGCAAATGCAGGCTTAGAGTAGATCAGAGTCAAGACACAGGACTCTAATTTAGAAATACGTCACATGTTTCTTTAGAAACCATCATCTAACTTAACCTGAAAAACAATCAACTGGTTTATTTAGTGGTAAATTTCCCTGGGTATTTAACATTTTCATTGGATTGTTCAGTCCTTTTGCTAGGGTAAGTATTCTGGGTCTTCAGAAAAACACTTGTTAAAACTGACAGCAACAGAAAAACTGTGTCTACAACAAGGCCTGTCTGTGGCTTACTTGCAACTTTTTGAAACTGCGGTGTTACAGAAGTTTAAGGCAGCGCTAAAAATAGTTCTGCTTTGGGGCGTGCTGAAACCTAATGTTAACAGATGTTGAAATGTACAAATAGCACGAATTGCTTTTGATTCTGGTCAGCTCACCGTGCCTTTGAAGTATCTCCACATCTACCTCTGAAATTATTTAAAGATACCATTATTGCAGCCAATAGCAGCTGTGATTAAATGTGATCTTTGTGGCCAGAAAGATGTGTGATCTAGCAATTCGGTTCTGGTAGATCTGTATTTATGATGAACCATGAGATTTTATTTTTTTACAACTAACAGTCTTACTGTTTTATGAGGTGGTATCTTCTGGGTTTGGATTGAAGTGTTCTAGAATTTTAGACACTGCTTGAAGATCAGGTTGGACAGAAAACTATTCTGCTTCTTAAAAGCCTGCTTTGCATAAATGAAGAGAGAACTATTTTGTCAGAGGGGAAGCGGTGGTTCTAGCTCAGGCAGGTAACTTGGAGTAAGCAGGCTCTGTGTAGGAACACCTTCTCACTTCCTTGCTCTGTGCCCTTTTACTTTGGCTTCTCAGTTCATATATTTTATATTGAATATGTATGCACCAGTGGCTGACGTGAAGAGTCTTGTAAGAAGTTTGCGTCTAACCACACTAACATTATTCGTGCACTTTCAAAGACAAGCTTATAGGGTTGTCAGAAGTGGGCTTCACATCTTGAACGTGATTTTATTTGAATTAGTAGCTGGTTTTACATATGCACTGACAGGATGTCCTGCTCAGAACCATCTCCAAAAAGAGGTTGTTTGAGAAATGAGAAAGCAGTGGTTCTGTTAGATCTGGATCTAGCTAATGTGGTTTCACTCGGTGACAGAGGATAACAT
Organism: Steatornis caripensis; assembly: GCA_013398225.1. Taxonomy (NCBI): domain Eukaryota; kingdom Metazoa; phylum Chordata; class Aves; order Caprimulgiformes; family Steatornithidae; genus Steatornis; species Steatornis caripensis. Next base: position 79,837 of record VZSC01012353.1, on the reverse strand, counting down.
GCTTTCTGACCTACCTTTATACAACATTTAAAATGCAGCCAAGTACTCTCTCTACATTTTCAATGTGAAGTACTGAATTGCTTCCATGCATTTAAAATATTTCAAGCCTGTTGGACAAAAACACAGACAAAATTAAACAGCCATCATATACGCACGCAACTGCAGATGTTCTCAGCGTGAGGAAATAATTTGCCTGAAGGATTATCATCTGGCCCTTTGAAAGTGTAAAACAGTAATTAATTAACATACTACTTTTGAAGTAAGGTTCAAATGTAAATTCAAATGAAGGGGCTCAAAATAAACCAAATAATATCTATTAGTTTATGGCCGAATCCGTAGAACTCGGCTTAATTTGTCATGATAGTAATCAAAGGCTGAAATTCCAGGCTGTATCTATTCTACTGATGTTGGTCAGCGTGGCCGTAGCTGCTTTGCTTGAGTGAATGAGAAATGCTATTTCTTACGAGCTTAGTCACGGCAGCCATCTTTTGTTTTTTGCCACTTCAGTTTCATGCTGAAAGGCAGTGTGAACTATCCTTTCAGGAGTCGTGGTTGTTGGAGTTAAACCTGAAAAACATCACTGCCAGTCATGGTTTTGTAGAGCCATAATGGATCGCAAGCGGAGACTAGAGATGTCTCTTACCTTTGACAACTTGGGATCAATTCTGGATCACCCTAACCTGACTATTGACGTCAAAACATGGTTTCATAACATGTGATAAACCCTAAACTACTCTTGTGTTGAAAATAGGGAAATCTTTGAAAGTTGCTGGATTTTATAATTTTCCCAAGACTTGGATGTCACAGTAGCCTTTCTTTCAAAAATCTACTGAAAAAAATTAAGTCTAATATAAAGGGACCGTGAAATTGGATGGCAGTATTGTCATACTTGCATAGCAGCTTCTTAGAAAGAGCTTCCCTAGCTGTCAGAACCAGTAGAGAGATTGATACTGCTCTGTCTGAGTCAGAGATGAGCAATCCTTGTGCATTAATTTGGAAAAAGTTTGCTTGCCATTAAACTGGAGTAAAAATCTGACATGACGTTAGATTTCATAACAAAAGGATGGTACTTACTTAAAAACCAGATATTTTCAGAAGGAGAATAACAAAAAAGTTATAAATAGCTGGTCTGATGCCCTCTGCTACTAACTTAGTAGTTTCTGTTCAGTGGGGGAAATGAAATTTGGGTTACCTGGGGGGAGTTAATGCTCTAGCCTTTTTTTAATAGGCTTTTCTTTCTGTCTAAAATGTTTTTTCCAATTGCTAAATGAAAAAAAACCCAAAACAATGCACAATAAAAACAGCAAGCCAAAAAGGTAAACAGAGGAAGAAGGTAAACATTAAAAATTATTACATGGTTTAATCAGCTACTAAAAAGGCAGTAAAACTGGATTGGAGAAAACTTCTTGTTACAGTAACTGTTGTTGCTTGTAAAAATACTGAGTTTCTGTGTCAATTGTCAGAAACCCTTTTTTCAGTAGCGTCCAAATTTGCCTAGTGATAATCATCCTTATTTATCTGCTTGTCTCCAAAAGCTGTTGTCTTATTGTAACCTAATACTGTATTATTGAATATCTTCAGGTACTTTGGCCTGCAAAATAATATGTAAGGATTCAGAAGTCATTGTTTAACATTGTTAAACACCAAAATGTGTTTAACAGATATATAAACTGACTTAAGCAAATACTTTCTCTTTTTGTTCACACAGTCTGACAGTGGATGTATCTTTCAGCAGTTTGTTCCATTGTGTGGTTTTGGAATATGAGGGTTTTTTTCTTTCATTTACTAAGGCGTCAGTAATTTTTCCACTTACACAGAAGTTTCCATCTGAACAGGAAAAAGTCATTTCACTGTTTCATTACAGTTGAACTTAACAATACCTACGTTTTGTTTATATATAATTTTTATATATTATTTATAGAAATAGAGGTATTCGAATTAAGTGAGATTTAACTAAAACAGCCTCAAAACCTGTTCTTTTCTAAAATCTTCTCATGATAGGTACTGTAAGGTATCAGTTACCTGTTGTCAATGGATGGGTTAGTATGTGTCCACAATTCTGGGCTGCACTTGTGTATGCTATTCATGAAGCGTACCACTTACTCGCTATAAAGATTGTTAATGCTTCTTGCTGGTTGTTTTTTTTTTCCCTGTTATTTCAGGAAGTGTATTTCAAGAATCTTTCAAAACAGAAACAAAAAGAAGTCATGGAGAAGAATGGAAACAACCACAAACTTCGAGTTTGTGTTGCTACTTGCAACCGTGCTGATTATTCAAAATTGGCTCCCATTATGTTTGGTATTAAGGCAGAACCACAGTTCTTTGAACTCGATGTCGTAGTGCTTGGTTCCCACCTGATTGATGACTATGGGTAAGGTGAATTTTTGTATCTCTGCAAATCTGTTTTTGGGGTGTTAGTGATAACATTGTGAATGTTAGGTAACAAATTTCTCGTCATCGTGAATGTACACAACAAAATTTTAAATGTGTTTTCCAGATTTTAGTTCATTTTCCAGCTCCTTCTGACATTGCACACTTCTGGGTTTTTTCAGCCAATCTTGGAATTTTAGCAAGTTTTGTGTAAATGCTGTGATTGAGATCTTCAGCAGGGTCACAGACTATATGAAGTGAGAAACTCAATTCATTCTGATTGGCCTAAGAATTTGGTGATTATCAACTGAAAATGTTTCTAATTTTCACAGAGAAAAGATAATCCTCAGTCATTTTAAGTTGCAGCTCTTCTGCTTTGCATAGTTATTGGAGAGAGAACTTGCATATTCCATGTCCTAAGGGAATACTGTTAGTTCTTACTTCAGGATTGTGGAGAAAGGAAGAGGTGGTTGCCTCTCTCTGACAAAATGAGTAACTGATAGATATATTAGGTATGGTTTGGCAGGAGAGATTTGAGTCCCCTCTACAACACTATTAAGTAAGCAGTCAGATCACTTGCATGGGAGGATGGAATGTCTTGGTCCAAATCACTTCCTTGGGAAAGACTTCCCACATCCCAGGTGCATGTTCTTCTGTTTGCTGAGGAAAAGGCAGAAGGAACAGCATCCATGTTGTTACTGGGGTTGTGGTGGTGGTTTGATTTGTTTTGCTTAGGCTGCATCTGCCACATTGGGCTCAGTAAGTGACATAGACAGAAGAACCCTTCCTTTGTAAGTCAAAATCGGGCTTTAGCATAAGGCCTGCAGCATATCAGCATTGTTGAACTTTTAGAAATGTAATGTGTCTCTTCAAGTGAGGACACTTTTTGGACTTCCCAGCGAGAAGTGTTGGCAGTTTATAAGTTAGGGTGTGAGGAAGTTATGTTACTTCAAATTACTTCAGACGTGAAGTTCCACTGCTGCCAATTCTCAGTACAGTGCTCTGTTCCTTGCTTTGTACTGGACATTGTTTCTGTCTAATAACACGGCAAGGTGAATTCAACACCACAAAACTAACACGATTTTAAAAAGCAAACAGAAAACCCAATCAAACTCTGTGCCAGCTTAGCATGTTGATTTGCATCCTGTCTGATTGGAGAAATAAGGCAATTTCATTTTATTTGCTGAAGAGGAGAAAGATGGCCCTGATTTTTCTCTAGTCCTGAACCCTTTGCTGTCTGCAAGACTTGTGTGAAGTAATAGGAAATACTACTACTTTTCCAGTTCCAAGGTATTTAACACCTGTTTTTCTGACGTAAATGATTTGTAATGCACAAAGCAATAGAGATTTTGATCTGACAAATATTGTTGCTGTTAGTTGCTTTGTGATAAGTATTCTTTAACTTTGGTGCTGCTTGGGTTTGCTGTGGGGTCCTAGCCCTGCACCCCTTAATCAGGGGGATCCTCAAAACGTATGTGTTCGAAGTGATTTGAGCAGGGTCATCAACAGAGCAGAATTCAAATGATAGTGATCCTGTGAAATGCTTCTTACTGAAGTGTTTGGAGGATACTAAAAGAAACAAAACACCAAAAATGCAGTCTTGTTTGTTCCCTAGATCTTGACCTTTCAGAAGGAAAGAATATAGAAGAATAAAGGGTTTTTTGAGATAAATGCACATAGTAGGGGAAAAAGGCAGGTCTATGAAGGGTAATTGTAAGTGGAGTTGGAAATGTAATGCAGTTTATGCTACAAAACTCTGAGCTACTTCATTCAGTCACCTGAAAGGGATTTGCCTTTTAAAAAAACAAATTACCTGACAAGTTACTTGTAGGAATATATCCTGTGTGTTACAGCAGTCAGCAGAATTTAGTAGATACATAGGGTTTTCTTCTGTTCCTTGGAATGGAGATTGCTTCTTTACTTGAGCTGGCACACTTTACAGTCTTTGCTATCTTTGCTCAGCTTTCAGATGTGAGATTTTCACTTGCAGAATGTGAGTAGCAGAGTGGTTTACTGAAAATTAAATCTGATTTAAATCAGTTTAAAAGTGTAATCATATGAATAAGACAGTGAATGTGTCAGATGGGTTGAAGAGAAAATTGAAAAACTTCTGGGTTGTTTTTCTTTTACTCCAGTCAGTGTGCAGACTACTTAGGTCGGGTTTAGTGAATGAGGAAGGCAGGTAATCTTTCATATTCCAAATACATAACCATAAACAATAGTAATTCTCAGTATTCTAGGAATGTTTTAACTTTCTCATTATGGAATGAAGCTGGTAGTATGTGTGGAAAATCTTTCCTATTTAATGCAAAAATCCTGTTTCCTTTGAACTTACGGCCTCTTTGTGCAGTGATTTCTTAAGCCTATGAGTATATAAGTCTTGATACAACTCAAATATGGAATCTGAAAAATGGATGCTAGCTGCAAGATGTCTTCCTTGAGCATACAGGCGTCAGCTTTGCATCATATCTTTTTTATTTATACATTTGTTCAGTAAAGTCAATACATTGGTGAGAAGTCAACATATCTTTCCTGAAAGGAAATCGTGCTTTATCTATTCTCTGAAAGGCTCTGCAAACACATGAACAAAGAGTTTGGTTTCTGAGGGTTGCCAGAACACATTCAGCAAGGCTCCTCATTAAAGGTGTCTAGAAAAACTTGATGCTTGCAATATGCGGGAAGATCTTCATATGGAGGAGAACATCTGTTTAAAAATCTTAAAAACTAGTTTCCTCAATGCAGGAGATGTCATAAGCAGGCCTTTGTTAAAACCCAGTACAGCTATTCTAATATGCAGTTATTTTTGTCAAGCTGTGTTGCTCTAAAACCAAGTTGTATTTACTCTAACCCTTTTCCTCTTACCTTCAGAAATACCTATCGTATGATTGAACAAGACGACTTCGATATTCATACAAGATTGCACACCATTGTGAGAGGGGAGGATGAGGCAGCTATGGTGGAGTCAGTGGGTCTTGCATTAGTCAAGTTACCGGATGTCCTGAACCGCCTGAAACCTGACATAATGATAGTTCATGGGGACAGATTTGATGCTTTGGCCCTGGCCACATCTGCAGCCCTGATGAATATTCGCATTCTTCACATTGAAGGTGGGGAAGTCAGTGGGACCATTGACGACTCTATCAGACACGCTATAACCAAACTGGCACATTACCACGTGTGCTGCACAAGGAGTGCAGAGCAGCATTTGATAGCCATGTGTGAAGACCACGACCGCATCCTTTTAGCAGGCTGTCCCTCGTATGACAAGCTTCTCTCTGCCAAAAATAAGGACTACATGAGTGTTATACGCATGTGGCTAGGTGAGCAGTCCACTTTTTTTCATACGACTTTCAACACTAGACAAATTCAGTAACTAGGTTATAAGTCTGTGGGATCTGTTGACCAGTGTCTCTGAGAAAAGTACAGTGGACTTCTTTCCAGTAAATTTAGGTTTGTTTAATTGGAGATAATTATCAAGCATCAACCTGCTGCTTCTCAAAAAACTAGTGTATTTGGTAATAGTATCTATTATTTACTACTTTCTACACTTTCTTTTCCTTTCGGTCTGTGTTCTACCATGTGTAGCTGGGATGGTACAAATCTGTCCTAGTAAACACATCTGGTCCTTTCGCCAAATCAAAAAAATAACTCCTTAAATGGGTGATTACTCTGAGCTGAACACTTTTAAAAACAGAGCAGTTATTTTCATGTAAAGGATGTTTTTTAAATAGAATCAGAACTGTTCAGGGCTAATCTAAAAAAAGGGAATTTATATTATGAACATTCTTTTGAGGAATGCACTGCAACAGGCAACATGCACCAAAGGCTTTTGGTGTTTCATATTCATTTACTTACAAATAATTCCTGTAAACAATGAGGTTTTGTGTTTACTTCTTATCTTTGACAAAGCAGTCTCCTATATGGCCCATTAACCTGTGTAGTTGGAAGCTGGAATCTTCTTAGTTCAGTAGGTGAATATTTTGCAGATAAACCTTTTTATCGAATGTACTAAAACAAGTATGACTGGTTTGTTTTGTTTTGTTTTTTTTTAAGCAATGAGAATCAAGTCTTTGCTTTGAGAACTGACATAGGCCTGCAAGTTAAGTTTGTTGGGGTTAAGTAGTGGTTTCTAAAGTTATACTGCTTGCTTAAGAGAGGCAAATAACAAGCTAGATCCTCCTGGTACTCCCTTGAGTTTTATTGTAGCACTGCAGTTTTTGTGTTGGATATTCCATTCAGTGCCTTGACTCTTCAGCCTTTCACACTGGTAGTTTCAAAACAATGTCTGCCCTTCCTTTTACTACTCTACGCAAATAAAAAAACTTTTCTTGGGCTCCATTTGAACAGGTGAAGATGTTAAAACCAGAGATTATATAGTTGCTCTGCAACATCCTGTAACCACAGATATTAAACATTCCATAAAGATGTTTGAGCTGACACTAGATGCACTCATCTCCTTCAACAAGAGAACACTTGTTCTATTCCCTAATGTGGATGCAGGTAAGTAAGATACCTTCATGACAGAGGGACACATAACAGATTGTGTTTAAAGCATAGATTGGTTCTTATGGAATGGTTTTATCCCAGAACCTCCAGCCAGATGGAAATAGCGGGTTGGTCTCAGCGTCAGGTGTGTATCCACTGTGGCTCCATGTTCACATTGCTGGAGGACATTTCAGCTTTTCAGTGTGGGAGGAAGATGAAGGGAAATCATGTGACATGTAGAAGCAAAATCAGTAACTCTTAAATTAACTAGAAACGAGAAAAATATTTTTGTACTGTATTTTGGGATCAAACATGGGCTTGTGTGCCCAGCTCTGCAACTTACACTGTGAGGGCAGAAAGAGAACAAAACCAACTGAGAGCTGGCAACTCAGTGAACAGCTATCAGCTCCTTTGCATGTTTGGACTTCCAGTTTAACAATAGAACTTGAATCATTCACTCCATGTTTTTCTGTAGGAAGCAAAGAGATGGTTCGGGTGATGAGGAAGAAGGGCATTGAACATCACCCCAATTTTCGGGCAGTAAAGCATGTCCCATTTGACCAGTTCATTCAGCTAGTTGCTCATGCTGGTTGTATGATTGGTAACAGCAGTTGTGGTGTCAGAGAGGTGGGAGCGTTTGGTACACCTGTGATCAACTTGGGGACACGTCAGACAGGAAGAGAAACAGGTACGTGTTTGCTTAACTACTGTAATTTCCTCATGGTTCTGAGCATTTTTTGTTCCACAGGGTAAAGTCAAATGAATGCTTGACAGAGGCCATCTTGTATTATCAGTGCAATGTAATTTTTGACCCATTTTAAAACTTCACTGGATATTCCTGCACCGTGTTAGTGCTGCTTGTGTGTTTTACGTAAGATAATCAGGCTTTTATCTATAGAAAAGTTAAAATATATCTCTATTTGTAGTGGATTCCATTTAGCAGAATAGGCAAGTAATTGTTTTCGTTTATAGCTAGTTTGATGTTTGATATGTGTTAAAATTTCACTTTAAAAATATGAACTATTCACTGCTTCAGGAAGTAACTGTATTGTGGTATTTCACAGATACGCAAATATGACACAAATAGCCATTTACCCCATTTTCATTTATGTATTTTAAATTTAATAATAGAATTCTGTGGAAGGCTAATATCCTACTCTCCAGTGTTTTGTAATGCATGACAGCGTATCCCAAGAGTCACCACTGCTTTGTTGGGGGCAAGGGGAGGCACGTAAATGATGTAGAGTGATGTCCAGCTGGCTGGAGTCTTTCCCACTCAGAGGAAACAAAAATAATTATTTCTTCATTTCTAAAGCAGTTCTTATCCTCTAATGTAATTTGAGTAGCTGACATGTCATGTTAACTTCTGTCATCTAGGTGAAAACGTTCTTCATGTTCGTGATGCTGATACACAGGATAAGATTCTGCATGCTCTGCAGCTGCAGTTTGGTAAACAGTACCCATGGTAAGTACATTTGTGTTGCTTCATTGGAGCAGGTGTTAGAGCAGTAGAGTAAAAGGCGTTTAGTCCTGAGGCGGTTCATCATATTTGATTGGAGTGTTTTTGATGCACTAAACCAAGGTTACAAATTATTTTTCATTTCACATGCCTCATTCAGAATCATAGTGCAATGTCTGGTGTGCAGGTTAGTATTTGTAGAGCAAAATGTTACTAGTAGTGTTTTGATATAACTAGTAATTTAACATCCAGCAGAAAGTCAAGAGGAAAGAATTTGTATGTTCGCTTAGACCAGCATGATTAAGAGCTTGTTCCATAGGAGCAGCACGGGCGGGAACATCCTGGCTGCCCACCTTTAACTTGTGCGTGAAGGACACACTGCTTTATAGCTGGATTGACCTCAGGCATGATACCTAGAGAGTCCCGAGTGCAAGCTTCCAGAGGAGCTGCAGGATTATAGCAAGATGCTTTTCATTATTCCTCAGCCATACAGTATTGACCCTCAGTTCTTTAACATATAAGGTCTTAGAAACTTCAAGAGATAATACTTGTATAAGGACAAGAATAAAAAGTATATTTCTTAAGAACCTCAACAGAGTGATTAAACTGAATTCTATAATACCAAATGCCTGAGAACATCTATGATGGTATTTTAATACCAGACTTCTATGTTGCTAACTGACATGAATGTACTGTTTATTGTCATGTAGTTGTCATCTGTGTGATTAAGTACATCTTGTCTGGACGTGTAGCACATACATAAATTTTCCATAATTTTACAGCTTTGTTATGTGGGTCCTTTCATTAAACTCCTTGGGTTTTTTTGCATCATTAGCTTTCCAGTTTTCTACATTCCACGTTTTGTATTCCAAAATGGAGCTAATGCTCAACTTGCACAATGTTTTGTGATCTTCAAACTACTGACACTATCCACCATATCCCACAACAGACTCGACTAGTGTGAGCTGCAGTATTGTCATAGTAGGCATATCGTAATTTTGTAATGACACAGTGTTACAGCTTTCTTTCACATAAAGAACTAAATAGGTTGCAGTGTTATTTCCAATAATTGGGGTTTTTTTTCATATTATAGCTCAAAAATATATGGAGATGGCAGTGCTGTTCCAAGGATTTTGAAGTTCCTCAAATCTATTGACCTCAAAGAGCCACTGCAGAAGAAATTCTGTTTTCCTCCTGTCAAAGATAATATCTCTCAAGATATTGACCATATTCTAGAGACACAGAGTGCTCTAGCTGTGGATCTAGGTGGAACAAATCTCCGAGTAGCAATTGTCAGTATGAAGGTAAATGTTATGCTTCTAGATACTCTACAGGCTCCATTGGGCTTTTTGGTTTTGTTCCTACAGCGGAGATATGGACTTGTGATACCAAAGAACTCCAAAACAAAGCAGTCCTCCTAGCTTTTGCTAGGTAAAGTAGATTTTCCCTCACTTGTTGCACCTCTCATACAGTCTTGATAAAATTTGCCTGCTCGGTTGCTCTTCTAAGGCTGCTGTTAAACTAGCAAAGCCCATTTGCTGGTGCATGGTCCTAGCTGCCCCCTCACTGTGGGAAGTCATACAGACCTCGAAGAATAGGACATCTTTCAGATATGTTGGTTCCCCATAAAAGGTGACTCAGTTCACTCTGCAACATTTTTATGTCAAGCAAAAAAGGGAAGAGCAGTCTTTATTTTCCCACTGCCTTCCACAGCCATGTAATGGACACGCAGAGCCATTTGGAGCAACAACCAGCATCTAGCAAAGCAATATACTGAGGGAGAGTGGTGAGTTCATGGTGGGTGGGTTCAGGATGCAGAATTTTGCATCTCTTCTACCAAGAGAAGAACAGCCAGTAATCAAAAATGCTCCCTATTTTCCTGCACAAAAGCATAATCAGTAAGAAAGTACCGAGCCTCAGCTGGAACAGTGTTCACTGTCATGCGTTACACCACAGAGGTGCAGGCCAATTGGAGAGAGAATCAGAAAAACAACAATAGTTATTACAGGCATGAAAAACAGGAAAAAGTTGAAAAAAATAGAATTGTTTAGTCTAGAGAAGAGAAACTGACTGAAGGGGGGCGAAAAAAAGCCTTCAGATATGTAGAAGCCTCCTCCATGAAAAGTCAGATTCACTTGTGCATGAACAAGTAGTAAAGTATTAAAACAGCAGAAGGGAAAAATATTTTTTTTCTTAGTATCTAGCTTAGCTGTCAACGCAAGAGAAGGCTGGACTAGATAGTCTGGAAGGGTATGGTGTCTTCATTGCCAAGATAGTAGGAACTTGTTTAAAAAGGTCTCTTAAAACGATTTGAATTGCAGTTTGTTCGTCTTGCATTGGAAAAGGGTGGTGGATTTGAGTTGTGTGATGATCTTCTAAAATTCCTATCAGGGTTTTTAGTTTGTCTTTTTTAATTGTCTTGACTGTGTTCTTCAATGTAGGAAAAGAGGTGCTTGCTGGTTCAATACCATCATCACAGCAAGCAGAATTTGATACACACACTAGAATTCATAGAGACTTCAAAGATTGAATTTTGAGTCTGAAGTGCCTCTCTTCTTTTAAAAAAGTAATCCATTGGAAATAGGCCTGAAGCTACAGCTTTGTAAAGACTGTATGGAGAGACATTCAGGTTTAGGGGTACTATGTGTTTCAATGGTCCCCATGCTTAGAAGTTCCTCAACCCATTTCTCTGGTAAGGGCACAGCAGGAAGCTTTCCTTTGTCTGTGTCATAGCATTAACAAGTATGCATTGCTCTCATAGCCGTGCCAGTCACAGGCAACGTATTATTACACATGTTTGACAGCTAACTTAGATCAAATTTCATACTTGACAAACATAACAAAAACTGAAGTCTTAAAAAACAGCAAGTGAGGCTACCAAAATGGCATCAGTATCAATCCAGTGCCAGATCACTTGCAAAGGCATCATATAGTGAAACAAGTAAATACACCCATGACCATCAGCTGATTATCTAGATCAATGAAAAAAACACACAATTTCTATTTAAACTTGTCAGCTTCAAGCTTATGGGATAAAAACCTACTTGGTAATGGTGTAAAAAATATTTGAAATCATTCTTACCCGAGGTCATAAATGAAAGGATAGTTAGGATTTATTTAACTCATTTAGATACCTGTCTTCCTATTTGGAGGGGAAAAAAACACCATAAAAATCCTGAACTCTGCAGCACTTTAAAGATGTGAATAAAACTCATGTTGAGAAGTCTTTGGTTTTTATTCTCAATGGTATTGGACACTTAATCCTACTGCTACACAGCATACTTCCAGATAACTAGATCAGTTAGACATAGTTACCCAGAAAGAAGAGTCACCTCCAGAAAGATGAAGGGCTATGTAAATTGACCTGACATGGTTCAGAATTCTTGCATCCATTTAAAAGGAGATGTCTGGCAGATCTTTAAGGTCTTAATTTTTAAAAGTATAGTTTTTCTAATAGCAAAATTGAAACTACATTTTCTGCCAACACAGCTGAGAAAAAGAAAATAGTTTAAAAAAATCCCATCCATCTTGCAGAGTGCAGCTTGAGGTGGCATTTATGAAAGTTGAAATGTTAAAGTCAGAGTGAAAAGGATCAGACTTTCATAATAAAATTTACAATCAGATGTAAGCATTTAACAGAAAATGGCAGGGTTGCAGGTGTAGGGTTTTTTTTTAATGAAGAAAATAACTGAATTTTCAAAAGCTCCTTTTAAAAACTGTTGTGCCTTCTGATAAAGTTTGCTGCAGCCTTGTCTTCCAAAATAACTGCCTCTTGATTCCCCTCACCCTGCAAGCCAAAAGTGAAGAGGAAACTAAACATCACAAAAATCCCCAAATCCTGTTGGTGTTGTGATACTGACATGGTGGGATCTAATACTCAAACCATTGAGGTCTTGGAATTTTCTAAGTTATCTTGGTAACAATGACTCAACCATGTGGCACACAGACTCTTTATTACTCCTTTTTTCTTAGTTGTGTTAGTACACAGCTGTTCACTTAGATACATTGTAGAGCACTGGGGATATAACAGGAGACTAACATCACTAAGAAGCGTATCTTCTGAAAGCCTAATCCTGCAGTATTAACATTACATAAAGATATTTCCTTAGTACCCACACATTCAGGCATGCATAATGAATGCTTTCATTACCACTGCATGACTCCTAGGGTTGAAAATAATGCCTTCCTCCTGGACTTCCCCTCCCCTGTACAACATACATCACAGTAGATGATACTCTAGAAATATTTCAGGTGACTCAGAAGTATAATTGCTTAGAAGAAAAGTTATTTCTGAAATTTCTAGCATTTCTCTCTGGCTGACTCTCTTCCTGCTGTAAAATAGCAATATCTGTGACACCATGCAAAAGTTTCATGTAGTCAAATCGGAAACACTTTATTCTTCAAGCACTGTGGGTTTTCTGTCCTTTTTAGCAATTGCTATTCTCTTACTTTTTTTTTTAACACTTTATAGTATTGAGCTTAAGTGCATTGGTGTATCATGATTTACTCGTAACAACAGTTCCAGTATGGCTCCTGTGGTATTTCCTTACACAATCCATGTGTTCCTTAAAATATGTATTTTATTTCAGACAGAGGAGGTTGATTACAGAAGCAGAATGTAATGCCTAATCTTGCAAACTTGTCCCCCAGAGTTGTCATGAATCTTGCACAGAACAGCCTGTAGGACCAAGATCTAAGGCATGCATCTGGTTTTTTTCTTAAAAAAAAGAAGTTATGACTCTCCATTTTCAAGTTGACCTGTAGATTAACTGGAAATTTCATCATGAAGTACATTTCTGTGGGGCATGTTTTGTTGTTTTTAATTTCTAGGGTGAAATAGTTAAGAAGTATACACAGCTCAACCCTAAAACTTATGAAGACAGACTAGAATTAATTCTAAAGATGTGTGTAGAGGCTGCATCAGAGGCAGTAAATGTGAACTGCAGAATTTTGGGAGTAGGTAAGTTAACAAATACGAACTTTGTCTTTTCACCTAAGTTTTTCAACATAAAATGAAATCACTACTGATTAATTTAAAACACTTTTCTAAAATGAATCTTATGTATTTTAAGCTCTTAAATTACATTCTTAACACAAAAAGTTTTTTAAATGTCTGTGAAAATTAGAAACTGACTATAAAGACTGAAGTTGCCCCACTCTGTAAAAGCAATCTGCTAAGTTATATCTAAACCGTATCTAAAAATGTGTAGTATGTAAATCTTACGGATTTTGAGGCTCCCTGCAGTCTCAGAATTGTGAGTCAGATGCGTGGTGTATATGGAAACAGCCCTTGAAACAAATGCAGCTGGATTCCCTCTAGGGAAGTCTAAAAAGGCTAAAATGTTAGATTAAATTTTCAGCTAGCAGAGACAAAAGCAGCCTTTTTGTTGATGTCCTGTTTACTTACACTCTAGTAGAGTTCCAAGTTAAACTGTGTGTTTATACCAGACAGGACTTCCTCAGTTTAATGATGACCGGGAGCTTTGGTCCTAGATACTACAGTTCCTTACGAAGGTGTCGATCAATGTGTCCTGTATTTTTAAGGAGGACATAAAATCCTCATTTTAGCTGAGAAATGCTCCAAAAGAAAGTTTGCTCCAGACCAAAACTTACTTGAATCACACAGTAGAAAGAAAAGTTAATTTGATCTTCTTCTAAAAGTATTTTTCAAAACAACATTAAGTACACAAAGCCAAAAGAAGAAATGTGTCAGACCTTCTGTCCTGGTTTTGGCTGAGACAGAGCTACTTTTCGTCCTAGTAGCTAGAATAGTGCTATGTTTTGGCTTCAGTAGGAGATTCTGTATGAGAACGACCTTGATAACACACTGATGTTTTCAGTTGTTACTAAGAGATCAAGGACCCCATGTTTTGCCAGTGTGCAGGTGCACAAGAAGCTGGGAGAGAGTGTAACCAGAACAACAGATCCAAATCGGGCAACTGAGTATTCCACATTGTGCAGCACCATACTCAGTGCACAGATGAGAGATGGGCCTGGAAGTGTGCGCTCTGTTCTGGGATTGCGATTTTTGGGATCTCTCTCTCTCCCCTGGAATCGCTAGCCGGGAATGAGCTGGGCCTTGGTTGGTGGGTGGTGAGCAGTTGTGTTGTGCGTCACTCATCGGTATATTCTATTAATACCATTATTATCATGATTATAATAATTATTATTATTCCTATTATTTAATTTATTATAATTATTTTGTGTTAGTTCAATTATTAAATTGGTTTTATCTCAACCTATGAGTCTCCTTACCCCTGCTCCTCCAACTCTTTTCCCCATATCCTGGGGAGGGTGGAGGGTGAAGGGTGAGCGAGCAGCTGCACGGTATGTAGTGGTCCACTGGGTTAAACCAGGACACCTTCAAATCAACTCTTTCAGATAGGTAACACGCATGACACAACGACCCAGATCATTTTATTGTGTCCAGATGCTAAATCTTGAAAGCCTCGTAGTTCCTGCAGAGATGATCGTAAACTCTGCAGTAGACACTATTGCAGGTAACTTGCAGTCAGACACATTTATTAGGATAATGAAACCATACACTGGTTTCTAGAGTATGGGGGGGAAAAGCTTCACTTTTGTTTGTCATTTTACAAGAATTACATTCCTATTTATTCTTCAGCCCCCTTCCTTTTGTGACTGATTGCTTACTGTTCAGTTACTGAGTAATTGGGGAAAAGTTGTGCTACAGAATAAGAAATTTCTTACCTGGATGTTTTTGTTAGCTGCTTTTTCCCTCATTCGGAGTTACAGTTTGAATCGGAATACTAGCTGAAATTGGAAGTTCTCTTTAGAGAATGACATATAATTCCTTTGGGAATAATTAATGTATTAGATTGTAGTCATTTTGTTGATGCTAATAATCATAAGATGGAGAGTTCCTATAACTTTGGAGAAATTTTTACAAGACTGAGCAGAAGGGCTAAACTTAATCCTGAACTTTTTATCAGTACCACTGGCCTTCTTCCAGCTATCATAGATAAGGGTAAAAGTAATAACCATTGGACGCGAATAAGGAGAAAGAGCTACTAACAGAAAGCAATGGAGAAAAGTGTTTTCCTCCTTTTAGTTCTACAGACTGCTGTCAGCACTCAAAATACTAGCTAAATGAGCATAACTTTGATCGAAGAACTCCCACTAATACAAACAGGTTGGCAGAGTGATTACAAAATAGGACTCTGGGGAAAAAAAAAAATCACTATTTTCAATATATTTTGTCTTAATGATCAAAGTCTGCACTGCAACAGCTCTGTGGTTCATTTAAATTTTGTTATTTTTGTTGGTTTTTTTTTCACTCAAAACAAGGCATTTATATTAAAAACAGCTTTATGAAAATGAGGGAAAAGTAAAGACTATTGGGCCCAAAGAACACTGGCACTGATTTTTTTTTCCCCACTTTTATAAAACACAAATTTTAAATCAAAGGAGACCCAGATCTATACACAAATGTTGCACAGGGGTACTCGTGAGAGGTATCTACTTGCTGCTATTAGGCAGTATTTAAGTTACCTTTCTGGAGCTGATAGTAGAGAAAACAGGATGAAGAGATAGCTTCTGCTAATTCACATAGTTCTTTACATCAGTTACAGAATTAGGGCATTTGGAAAAAGTAGCCATGTTTTACTAAGCTATTGCTGAGTTAGCAACTAAGTATTAAATAAGGTTTTGTTGTAATAAACATTTGGTTCTTAAAATCCTAGGGAGACCACCACAGATTGACATTGGGAATGTTACTGTTAGGCACTTGCTGACAGGTTCTCAGATGATTTGTTCTTTACAAAGTGAGATGTTTTGGGGATCTTACAGCTTCAGTGTTCAATTCAGCTGCGTGTGTCACAGCTTTTATGCTTCTTCCTATTACAATGTTAACCCTGAAACTTTTTTTTAACATCTTTAGATAAGTGAGACAATTACATAATCTTTGTACAAGAAAAATAGAAAAATGTTCAAACTTTGTTGTCTAGAGCTAAATACCTCCATAATAGTGGCCTACTTTTCAGAGGTCCTGACAGAGTCCATCAACTTTGGAAGCCTCTCCAGCTGCAGAAGGCTGGTTTGGCTAGTGCCAATTATGCGTTATTCCGTTGAGTAGACAAATCTCTGAACACAGTCTTGATTTTTCTGGAAAACAGTGTATTTTTAAGTAGAAATTACTACTCAAAGTCCAGTGGTTATTTTGAGTCATTGTAAATCTTGAGAGTTACAGCAAATTTCAGGACACTTTTTCAGGGTTTGAACCATTTATTTTGTACAGTTCGCTATTGTATGTCTTTCATACATGACTAAAAAGAAACACAAGTATTAAGTGATTTGCTGCAATCTTGTCTGAAGTGGGAATGTTAACTCTCTCACTAACACTAACCATTACCCATCTAGTTAGTCTTCAGATACTGTGATTGTGATTAGAGCAGTGGAGTTCTAAGAATTATCTTTACATGTCAGAAATTGCACTGCCAGTAATACTTAGAAATCTTTACTTCCACACTGTGCTTCAAAGCAGAGTATTAGAAATAAAACTACTTACCATTGCAAAGAGAAAAACAGGTCTTTTACTTGAAGTATTACACAGACTTATTTTTGATTTTTCTCTTTTATATCTGGGACTTAGGCATTTCCACAGGCGGACGGGTAAACCCCCGAGAAGGAATTGTGCTTCACTCTACAAAACTCATTCAGGAGTGGAGCTCTGTGGATCTCAGAACTCCAATATCTGATGCTCTGCACCTGCCAGTCTGGGTGGACAATGATGGAAACTGTGCTGCTCTAGCAGAAAGGAAATTTGGTCATGGAAAAGGAATAGAAAATTTTGTAACACTCATTACTGGTACAGGTGGGTATGTTATAATTCAATGAAACCCAAAGTCAGAATACCAGCAATATCATTCAGAGGCTCAGCCGATCTTAAAAGCATAAACACCCCCACTGTGCCTGCAAAACCCTAATATGTTACATTCTTAAACCAAAAATCCTTTTGCCACTACATCTGTTTGTTTCTTTTAGAGTCAGGAAAATTAAACCTTTTGCATAGTATAAGCTTCTTGATAAAAGAAGTTCTACTGATACAGGTATGCTGGCAAACCGTTTTTTCAATATAGGGAAAAATCTGAGCAACATCAGCTGGAATAATTTTGTCTTTTTTCAGCTTTATAGCTTGATTCTTTTCCAGCTACAGAAATACAAGACAAATCAGGATATGTATCTAGAAGATAAGCAACTGAATATGAAATATGATGCTTATTACATCTCACATGCAAATGTGGCATAACTATTCTCCTTTGTTAAGTATATAGTCCTTTAGAATGGTGGCAGTAATAACTAGCTGATGAATCCCCACCCCGGGTTTGGAAGTGACAGCAGAGTATTTGCAGACTTAATTGTCCTGGCTCTTTAGCACACAGGTTTAGCTGTCTAAATACAGTATTAAAACATCTCCTCTGAAGTATGAAATTTTAAAGACACTTGAAAGGTTAGTTTTGTACATAAAGGGTACGACTCACAAGCTTAAAAGATATGTTATAGTAGTTCAGTACCATCCATAGACTTTTTAAGAAAGGAGAAGCATTATAGACCATTTTGATACACATGAACAGGAGGGAGCTTTGAGTTTGCTTATTAGGAATGTCAGAGGAGAGTTCTTCAATAACCAGTAATTTTTGGTTTCCAGAAGTGGTTAGAAGACCACTGATGCACATATTCTATCTTGTCTGTATTAGAATAAGCAAATGTCAATGTTCTGTCAAACGGGGGCCTTTAAAAAATGATTATTTGTTTGTTTGTTTTTGGTGATTGTAGAAGGTTTTGTATCTTTGCAGGAATTGGAGGTGGAATCATTCATCAACACGAATTGATCCATGGCAGTTCTTTCTGTGCTGCTGAGCTTGGGCATATTGTTGTATCTTTAGAAGGACCAGAGTGCCTGTGTGGTAGCCAAGGTTGTATAGAAGCATATGCCTCTGGAATAGCATTACAGAGAGAAGCTAAGAAACTGCATGATGGTATGCATATACTTTATTTTTGAAAACACTATTACTAAATTGCAGCATAGGAAGAAATTTGCAAAGATGGGATTAAGAAAAACAGACCTGCTGTCGTCTTCTGGGAGGAGATGAGAATAGGTGTACAGGCAGCCAGACAGAATTCCTGTGTGTGGCCAACCCAGGAGCTGCCACAGCCTGCATAGTACAATACAACTCTTTTTCAGTGATGGCAATACCCAAGCAAGCCACATTTGGAACCACTGGTCTCAAAATTACCATGTCGTAGATTTTAGTCTATCCTTTTCAAGTATGCTGTAAGGTAAACTGAAAGGTATTCTGTGACGTTTGGTTGCACAGTGATTGTCTTTCAGCAATAGCTTCTCAGTCTTAGGTAAGTTTGAGAACATTTATATTTTATTCTGTTAACTTCTGGGGCTGACAGGACTAGTGAATTACCATACTAAATTGTTTCACTTTGATGCCCTGCTTCTACAAGTAGTTCCCTCAATTATATGGATATGACTGCTTTCGCTAAACTTGGGGCTGGACAGATTGCTCAGGATTCAGGGTTCACTGGGCAAGTAAAAGAGATGTAATGATCTTAACTGCCTGATTTTCATCCTTCATTTCTTGACTTAACCACATCACCATGTTTTTCTCTTGGCTTTCTCTCCTCCTTTTCAAACAGCGGATCTGCTTTTAGTAGAAGGAATGTCAATGAAGAAGGAGGAGGTTGTTAGTGCTGCACATCTCATTCAAGCAGCTAAACTTGGGAACACAAAAGCAGACAGCATTCTCAGAACAGGTAAGAATGCAGCCCAAAGTGTGGAACCCTCCCATGATTAGATTTTTAGGGATACAGAAATGGTAATGCACTGTGACACCACAAACACAACTCTACACGTTGAGGACTTCTCTATATAAAATGACTAATCGTAATGAAATAACTATAAATGTTGGAGGAAATGTGAGCAGTCATGTGTATTAGAAGTTGGGGTTCCAATAAATGAGAAGATGAAAAGTTTCTGCAAAGATCAGTTTAAAAAAAAGTGAGGCCTCTACATTCTCATTTTGGAAAATCTGGGGACGTCTCATTGTAGGCAAGTGAATGGATAGTCTGAGCAAGCACAGGCAATTTACATATTACTTTACATGCTATATTTTACTAGCTTTAAACAAAGTCCTCTTCCTCATATGTAGCTGACAGCACTAAAATGGTAGAATAATGCTTTCCTATTTCTTTTAACTTACAAGAGTGGTAATGTATTGCTTTGTCTTTCTCATCTGTATCATTGGATAATGCATTATTGTACAATAAAATTGCCGTTTTTCTTTTTAAAGACAAATTAATGGCAAATTCATATTGTCTGCTAACATAAACTCAAAACTGTCTGCCATATGGAATAAAGCACTTTCCTGACAGTGTAATTTGCTGCCAACAGACCTATTTCAACAACTGATGCTTGGACTGCTTTGAGTATTCTACTTAATTCTTTTTATTTTATCTTTTCAGCAGGGACAGCATTAGGCCTTGGAGTTGTGAACATTCTGCACACCATGAACCCCTCTCTTGTGATCCTTTCTGGAGTTCTAGCTAGCCACTATGTTAATGCTGTCAAAGATGTGATACATCGACAGGCTCTGTCCTCCGTTAAAACTGTGGATGTAGTGGTCTCAAATTTAGCAGACCCTGCTCTGCTTGGAGCTGCCAGCCTGGTACTGGATTACACCACACGTAGAATATACTAGGTACCTGGAAGAATTATTGAACTGGACTATTCAAATTCCTAATGGGTGGAGGGAATACTTTGCCCAAAATTTTTTCGTTGATGAGAGCAGCTACTGAATCAGAGTAGTGTTCTGAATAGCTAGCAGCTACTTCAGCATTTCCTAATTGAGGTATTACCTTTTTGCATTTTTCCTAAATTTCATCTGACTTTTTAGCAACTAATGTGTAATTGTGTTGTTTTTAATCACCTCTGCTGGTAAGCCCATATGTTGCTTTAAGTGCAGCTGAATTATTTATGAGTGTATCTTAATGTAATGTGGGGATATGTGTATGGTGTGTCAAATTATAGCTAATATTTGGGGATCCATATCTCATTTCCTACCTAGGTGAAATGAGAAATCTACAATGTGACTGGCTTTTTAGTTTCCAGGTTTCCACCCACAAAGTAAATATGATGTAATCAGCAATAGCAGGTAGTAATTTCAGTGGGTGGAAACAAGGGAAGTTGCCTCTACAATCAAAAAGGTTGCATCTAGAAATTGTGGTTCATGAAGGACTTGGTGGAGGCAGTTATTTATTATTACATCATCTTTAGAGGGCAGATGAAGGAAAAAGGTCATGGTCTAGTGAGCTCACAGCCTGCAGAGCAGCTGTCCAAACAAACTGACAAGTGAAGCACTGAGCATCTTTGGCTTCTAGCTATGGCCAACAGTAAATTATTTGAATTTTGTTGTTTAGGGTTTTCTCAAGGGACTATGTCTGCTACTTTGCCAAATTAGCAGAGAGGGGGACTGTTTATTCTTTGGTAGCCAGTTAGCTGAATTTCTGCTATGTGGCACATCTGAGCATAAAGTCTCTACCTTTCAAGAAATCTCTTCAACTGCAGAGTGACATAGTGCCTCTCCTCAGCAGTTCTGGTGGCTGCAGGTACACTGTTCTTGTCCTGCATTCACCATCAGCTTGCAGCATGGAAAGTAAAATCCTCACCTTCAAGACTTTTAGAAGCCTGCGAGCAAAGTATGTCATCTACCAACGAAGGCTTTCCTAGGTAAAGCATAGTTTGTGTTTCTTTAGCTAGTCCTTGATAGATAGCTCTGTCTTTATAGAGATGCTTTCTAGCACACTTTCAAGATACTGTAGTAATGACAACGGTTTGACACAAGGAGAAACTGAAAAACAGACCCATCTAACTGATCAGCTATCCCAAAAGGAAGATAGCCGTGGAGGAACAATCGCAAGACTGTCCTCCGTCCTCCATTTAATGGCCTATTTTGACATCTAGCTCAGCCACCACTGATGATACTCTCAGAAGCCCAGTAGTGTACTAGCACAGGGGAATAAAAGGGCCTATGTCCACACTCTTAACTTCTCCAACCAAAATGAAACAACCTTCTACTACCACTGCCCTCTGCTGTACAATAACCTTGGACTGAATAGCTGTTGGTATAGTGAACCGCTCTACCGGCTAATTCTGGGATTTAATCTACACAAGTTGCCTTCAATTCATCCTCTTTTCCACACGGAATGCTGAGAATTCACATCTTCATAGCAGACTTTAGAAACACCACCAGACACCTTTCTTGATGTCTCCAGGAGTAATTGTGCAGCCTCTATACCATAGTTTTTCTCAGAATCAGCAAGTACTGGCTCTTAACCATTTGCAAATTTGTAGTAGGGTTTATGTTACCAGGGGTTCTTAGTTCCTTTTCCTGTGTGTCTTGGTTTACTTGGTGATTCCTGGTAACTTAAATACCAGAGCAGCAGCTCCATGAGCAGGAGAAAGCCAAGGAGAAATCAGCTTTGCCCTATGGTGATAGTAGCTCAGGTCAGGAGTAATGGTATTGAGGTTCCAATAGCGAGGAGCCCTGTCATTTGATCTTTCCATCCCCTAGCATCGCAAGGAATGCCTGACTAAAAGTGGGACCAGGCTTTTGCTTTCCAGACCTCATGAAGCTAGGACATTTTTGGTATCTTGGACTCCAAATATGTTTTTCCCTAGCAGCTGAAGGGAGGGTGCAGACATGGAGAAAACACAAAAGACTAAAACACACTTGAAAACTTTTACTGTAAATGCTTTTAACATCTGGTCCTGTTAAGAAAATGGTTCTTCAAATGGTTTTGAAGATTTTTTTTTTCTGTCAACTGGACAAGAACCTGCTGCTTATGTACAAGTGGTGCAGAAATCCTTGCAGTTTTCCCTGAGAAGTTTTGTGAATTATAAAATCAAAAAGAATAAAGAAAAACATATTTAATAGCATAACAGTGATTTTATTTGTTTCTCCTTCCTCCCCTGTTCAGAAACCACCCTCGCACTTCAGGCACTTTATTGTGGACTAGAGTTTTTATGGCCATTAGCTCCCAAGGCAGGAGCTAATATCAGGTATTCACAGAACATCTACAGTACTGTGTCCTTTGGCGCAGCCCACACCATGGATGTTGTGGGCTCTGGGGAAAACAAACTAGCCTTTTTATCCATTACTGGGAGGGAAGAAGGGGAGTGAAAGCAGAAGACAACTGCTGAACACTCTTTCCCCAGCTCTTATCAGCATTTCAGAGCCTAAAGAAGCAGTGCCTTCTCCTCTGCTGATACTACATGTTGTAGGAGGAGGTTTGGTTTTGCATTGTCCCTTGTGTGTAGAGTATCTTAACTGTGCTGAAGCCTTAGCAAGAAAGCCACTGTCCACCTATCTAAGCAGAACTGCATATAACACTCAAGAGCCTGGGCAGGATGAGAATTCTCATGGACACGCATGCTTAGAATCACATTTCCTGAGCAAGTGCTCACAGTACTTAAACTGCAGAGTGCCAAAAGGTTGGAAAGTGGCTTAAAACAAAGTGGAGTTCTTAGTGCTGTAGCTTGTAATTCATGTAACCAATGTAAGACCTGTATCAGCCCCTATACCACATTGTTCCTCATCCTTGCACGTGATGGGAAAAGACTGCTTTGCCCACAACAGCTCTGCCTAAGCATAGAAACCCAGCCAGCCAGGACTTGGGACTATAAGGAGGCCAGTTCAGTTTTGCTAGCTGGCTTTTTACAGATCATTGCTGATGCTTTGCAAGCCACATAGCTAACCAGTACAGCATCAAGGTTTGGAATTTCTTTTTGGTTTCCTGAGCAGCAAGTTCAGTTACTCAGTATTTTGAGTCTTTTACATGGCACCCAGACACTCAAAATTAACAAATGCCTCAGCCTGCTGGTGGTCTTGAAGCACTGTCCTTCCTCTATTTAAGTGTATCAAAATTGTCAGAAGGACCTATTACTAGTGGAGGCACTGTCAAGTTTGTATCACAGAAACACCACAGCCAGCAAGGTGCAGACAAGAGTTTATGCTCAGATTCAATCTGCATCAGTGAAATCTGATCCCCGTGTCCCTTTCAAATGCTGTGGCATTATTAAAGGTAAAATGCCTTGACTCTACATCCCTTGGACCATTGAAGATAATTGTGTTTGGAAAATGGTTTATCAAAGGTGCACTAGAACTAGCGCTTTGGCAGATGAAGTGTAGGTGCTAAAGCCACCTATTTAGTACAGTTGTTCTAATCTGCCACCAGGCTATGTTTACTTCATCATCTGAAAGCAGATGCTTTGCACTGTGGGCACATAATGTGTTTTAGTAACTAAAAATGCTTATGAGATTCTGAAGAAGACACAGAAAGTCAAAATTTGTTAAGCTTTGCTTGAGTTTGCACATACAGTTGCAGCACTTCTGGGTTGGTTCATCTGGCAAGTTCACACAAAACAAGATCAAACCGTATACTTTGCTGTGATGCTCAACCACCCACTGCTTGCACATTGCAGTTTGGCATAAAATCAGACAGAGAAAGACACCTGCTTGTTCAGACTGAGCAAAATAAGGAGAAGACAAGTAATATACCCAGTTTCTGCTGCTGACATAATTTGAGGGAAGCTTTTGGGTTCACAACCCTCCTTCTGACCTCACACAGATAGCAGCATATCCTTAACAAATCACAAATTACTGTTAGGCTGTTACTGCTAGCTGAAGAAAGCAAGCTCTGCGTGCTTGAAAGCGCACATTTTTTTTCTATTAGTCTGAAAAGAGGTAGCACATCTCCATACTATTTTTGTCTTGCTTGTACTACTGGACCACCGTTGCTATAACTATCTGAAGGTGTTTCAAATACTAGGTCTTCCAGCTTTTTGCATTAAGCATATCACACAGAAATTTTAAATGCAAATTTGGGAAGCCTATGAAGACTGTATTTAAGGTAAAATTTTGAAGAAATATCCGGATTTTTTCCCAAAGGTTCCTCTATTTTCAATTTCACAAGCCTGTGATAAGTATGGATACAGCACTTTTTAAAAAGCTAGTAAGTTTTTACGTCATCTATACCTCGTGCCTTAAGCCAGGTAATATTTCTGCTCACCTGACCAGTAAACAGTCACATGAAGCAAGAGATTAAATGTGTGCTTTTCACTGTAGCCAAAGGCATTGCAACACTGTTATCCTACATAATTATCAGTGAAAGTTGTATTACTGATGCAGGATGTAATGAAACCCTCTTGAACAGTGTTGAGTAGCCCTTCCTTTCTAGGACTAGAACAAACCAAACGCTTAAATAGACCAGCCCCTAGCAGTCAGACTACAAAAGCCTCAGTTGTCAGTAACGTTGTCAGACATTTAACTACAACATCTGAGGATCCTGCAGATGTGGTACAGCCCCAGGCACATGACCGCCCAGGGCCACAGCATGCTGGTGCAGCACCACTGTTCTGCAGATCTTCTCAACTACAGGTACTACTGGAGGAATCTTCTTTTGGCAAAACCAACAGAAACCTACCCTGACCATTCTAAAATACAAGGCAGTAACCTATACATTTCCCTCTTTACCAGCTGCTCAGAAAAACACATCAGCAAGAAACAGACAAGCCATAGCATGTTGGTTTATAGCTACTTGAAACCGTTCTTCAGGCTAAGATGTTGAAGGTGCAGCACTATCATTTTGAGGTGCCCTACTTTCTAATGAACCCATGACCTTCTCTCTACAGTCATTATCATTTCAGACTGGCTAGGTGCTGGCTGCCACCTGATCGCAAGCTAAACAAAGCAAATTCTATACCAGGACATACTTAGCAGGAGTCTGCAGCTTCTCTCTCAATGCTGCGTGAGATCTTTATGCACATGCACTTGGGTTGCGTTTTGGGGGTTTTTTGACCGATTTGAAGTGTCCAGCTCTTTTTCCAGATTTCTGCATCAGCTACATGCTACAGAGATAAGGAGCAATAGCAGGAAGGTAAGGCCAGTAAACAGAGGAAGAAGTATGCTCAGCTACGCAAGATGTAGCATTGAGTTGTCACACTGAATCTGTCACAAAACAAAGTGGCAGATGCTGATGTCTGAAAGAAACAAGGTGGTGTTCAGAATCACACAAAGGGCTTGGATTTGGCCAAATAAAGCTGGCTATTCTTTTGCTCAGTGTCACAAGATCTAAGTGTCTAAAATAATTCTCAGGGAAAGTCTGAGTAGAGCACTGGTGAGGCCACATCTGGAGTGCTGGGTCCATTTCTGGGCTCCCCAGCACAAGGGAGACATGGACATACTGGAGAGAGTCCAAAGAAGGGTCCCAAAGATTATAAGCAACTAAAGCATCTCTGCTATGAGGAAAGGCTGAGAGCTAGGGCTGTTCAGCCTGGGGAAGACAAGGCTTGGGGGGTAAGATCTCAGCAATGTGTACAAGTATCTGGAGAGCAGGTGCAAAGATGACAGACCCAGGCTCTTTTCAGTTATGCTCAGTGACAGGAGAAGAGGCAGTGGACACAAACTGAAACATAGGAGGTTCCTCCTGAACATCAAGGAACATTTTCACTGTGAAGGTTACCAAGCACTGGCACAGGCTTCCCAGAGAAGTGGTGGAGTCTCCCTCCTGGGAGATACTAAAAAGCCACCTGGACACAGCCCTTGGCAACTGCCTCTAGGTAGCCCTGCTTGGGCACGGGGTTGGACCAGAGGTCCCTTCCAACTTCAGCCTTTCTGTGATAGCACTGATAGAGGAGGTAGGAGGAAGACAGTGAGCTACCATACTTGAATATAAAATTAAAGCAGAACAGAGAAGCTACAAAACCTCAGGCCAAGAGCTAGAGAAGGTAACCAAAACCCACAGAGCAAACACTTGTTAAGTGTTCCAGCTAGATGGTGTACACAAAAAAGAAATGCAGACACATTGTTAGCCCCGCAAACCCATCTTACAGAACACTGCTTTAACTTCTGTAACATTGCTTTGGCCTTGAATTTGAGTCTTTGCCCATTTTCTTGGATTGCTGCTCGAACCCATGCCCTTAGCACAGATAAAATGTCCTATGAGATAGGTCAATGTGGTAATTAATCAGTTCCATAACTCACTGTGCAGAAACCCCTCTAATCTACCAATCACTCAAATTCCAGTAAATTCAAATTAACATTTTAAACTTTTTGTAGTTAATGCAGTGGAGTTTTCTTTATTAAATTACTAATTAATTTTAGAAGCCTTTGCATGTAGAGCTTTAGGGTGAGTACAAGAAAGGAAGTTTTCAGACAAGGTGAATGCATAATTGGTCAAGGCTAGCATTAAGTATCAGTATTCTATGGACTCATTCTGTGCTTCAGTCCTATTAAACTCACCTGTGGTATCCCTACACAGTTCAGAAAAATATTTTCCTGCTTTAATCTTCCATGGAATTAAGCTTTCAGACTTGTGGTCTACTATAATTTTCATCACTACTCATCAGTAGCTTGTGAATACTCTTGCAAACACGAGAATAGCTCCAGTCAATACAAACAACACTAAGGTACAGCTGATTGCCCAACTGGCAACCATGCATTCAATATCTTATCCACCAAAAGGACACAGCTGCTAGTAAGACAGTTGCTGTGCAGCAACTCCCTGAACCTTAGTAATTTTCAATCTGTATCTGCAGCCCTCTTCGAACTTTCTGGACTAACCTGCCAGCTTGTACACAAAAGGTATTAAAGCAATTCTGCTACTAGTTAAGCTACTGTATCTTTGACAAAAATGGTGAAATAATGTATGAGACAGAACAGACTATTCTTACAAGATAGACAGCTAAGGTTAAGTCTTACCAGAGCAAGGCCCTGTGAATGCTGGGTGATACTAGAGAGCTAAGGAAGCAGCAGAACAGGTTTTCTGGATCAGTTGCTTTCAAATTCAGCCACCTTGGCAGACAGAGCTTCAACTCAGTAGATGAGCAGCAGTAAGAGCAAGTCTTCCTTTCTCTTGCTCTCCAAATCTCCAGTCCACCACCTTGGTGGGAGAAAGTGTCTGCAAGAGTCAGTAACGACAAGGACACAGTTCAAAAACACCCAAACAGCCTCTACACAACAGGACTTTGTGTATGAAGCCAGCATTGAATACACAGCAGAACAGAATATGCAGTAGAACAGCAAATACTTTAACTATTCAGTGCCCTGTACTATATTTCTAGCCTAAGATCTGCAGGTGGAGTGACAGCAAAAAACTACGCAGAACTGCTCGCCTGCAGAAGGCAGTGTCCTCAATTCCACTAGGAGTGAGATAATCTCCTTAACAAGCCTGCTGCTCCAGTTTCCTTGTGTGATAAATTGGATAGGGAAGCAGATTTTAAACTAAAGCGCTCAAGAGCTTTAAGAAAGTTTACGGAGACAAGCAGGCAGCCTCTCAGAGACTAGGAGCACTGATAACTGGTCAGTCACCAACAAGGTGAAATCACTAGCAATTAAGTGAAGTGTTTGCTGACACTCAATTCAAACACCTCCTGTCAAAAAGGAGCAGAAGAATTAATCCAATGACTTATGAATTAATCCAAAGTCAACACATTTTGCTGTTTAACAGATCTTTAATATCAATAGTGTGGGAAGTGAGTGACATCTCAGTGCACAATAGCACAGAGACTACAGTTTCAAAGGTTCTCCCATTTCAGACACAGAAAAGAAACATGAAGAAAAACATGCAATCAAACAAACATCAGCTCTAGATACGTAATAAGATTTGGTCCAAAAAAACATTGGAACAATTAATCCAATTACTGCAAACATAGCTTCTCTGAGTAAGGTTAAGATATTGCATTTGTAGTGTTTCCATTGTGGTTTTCTTCAGCGAACCAGCGGAGCCTGCTTGAGTGAGATGAGGACTGAACGCATGCGGGACACATCTTTTGCCTGCTTACTAGACTTGGGATTAAAGTCACAGAGCTGAGCCACACGTTCCCACTCAGTGCCTGGAAAAATGTCTTCTGCATCATTCACAAAGGCTTCTTCAGCTGCCCTAAAAGCAATGCAATGCACCTTGTGTTAATGCCCAACATATAAGGCACTCCTTCACTCTTACAGGATGCAGTTTCTTTCAGCATGTTTCATAAGAAATGTAACCTGGCAGCTGCTTGTGGACATTATGGCTACTGAAGCTCCCACTGCCCCAACCCTGGAGATGAAAGTAGGTTGCAGTAGTATGTTATGCACAAGCAGTGCGGAGGATTGCTGTGTAAAATGTTGGAATACAGGTGTTTGGTTTTAAGAATAGCTACTGAGTTTTTGCTTAAGGAGTCCCCACACAAACTGCCAGGAAGTAAGGTACTCCTATGTAGGCATTTTATTTATAGAAAAATGCCCAAGTCTTAACTACTTAAGCCACTCCCACTTAATGGCTCATTGCCATAGACTCTTGCCAACTGGAAATTTGCAATTCCCAGCAAGCATGTCTTAAAACAGATTCCATTTGAGGAATTAAATCAGCCCCAAGGCCTACAGGCCATCATAAAACTATCTGCTGATGATTCTCAATGCTGTAGTAAAGCAGCATGAATCAAAAGGAATTTAAGTCATGAATCCCATGCTTGCGGGTGCTATAGGCTAAAGCATTATCTTGGCAGAGAGGGTGACTCATCTGAGGCCAGCTCACAGGATAAACACATTTCCCCTGCTCTCACCCTAGCAGACTCTAAGGAGACTTTTTACATGACATACAGGTTAGCACCAGTGGCTTCCCAGCTGTATCTTTTTGGCATTGCTATGCTGCCAATAGCATTGCTTCAATGCATGGATAACACTCCAGCATCTAGTTTATGTGAACTGTGGGGCCCTGGTAGCTGCCTGAGTGCAACAGCAGTAAGCATCAAGAGATCAAACCAAATCCATCTACTCCAACAAGCAGTACAGAAAAAGCAGTGAAGATGACTCTCCCATGAGGGTTCAGCACTGTTCACAGGGATGATAAGGTTACAGACACCACTGAAGACAAGGGTCACTACAACACTTCTACTTTATGTGACATGACACTTTTAAGGGGCAGTGAAGATTTTTTTACTTAACTGTTCTAGGCTGTAGCAAGGATGATTTATGTTTGTGCTTAAAGGTGAAGAGAAGAAAAGAAACAAGTAGAGAAAGTTTAAGTCAGATATAGAAAATGAGAATGAGTTTAATGCAGATGATAAGCTGGCTGAACATGCACTAGTAGCTTAGCCTACATTCAGAAACCAGGCTGCCAATTTTATTCTGCAACACTTACACTGCACATTTGCATTGGATATATGGAAATAAGGGTTTTATTGCAAAAAGATATCAAAATCAATTCCAGGAGACTTCAGAAAAGTCAAACACCACCTGTAAATCCATCATTTCACAAGTCTCAGTTTACATCCACCTACAGTTAGGTAATAAATTCCACACTGGACCTTCAATATTAATACACTGAAAGCCACACCATGGCTCACCAATACACCTTCTAAAGGTGTCACCTTAGAATCTGTGACATGGCCATCTTTCAATTCAAGTCTACAAATTAAGGGAAGAAATTAAAACACATGAACAAGCCAATTAACATTGCAATCCTTTCACCCCATGGAAACTAACATACTCACTGGGGCTTGAAAGTCATGGCTATATTCTCATTGATCCATTAGGCTGGCAAGATGTCTACACAAAGCTGCTCCTAGATGTCCTCCCAGCAGCTGATTTTCCAATACCACTTTCTTGTACGTTTCTTGTACTGTTCTTTAACAGCATCCTAATTCTACATGCATGCAGCCCTTCTACCCTGATTTATGGCAGGTGATTCCTTTCCACCTTCGTTGGCTTGTGGAGCTTCATGTGCAAGTATTGCTTGTGTAATTTTCTGATTATGTAGGCAAATGAGCACAGATCAGGAGCTCAGTGCCTATTACAGAGAATGCAGAGTTAAAAATTGTGCTTGTCTGAGGAAGTGACTCAGACTAAATACAGCACCCATGTGAGACTGAAGACACTAGTCCCCATACCCAGCAAAGTATCTTGCTAAGCAGTAGTCACTGGCCAGGAAACAACTGTAACCCCTACATCTAAAGACTACTGAACTCATTACCAAACTTCCAGTGTTATGAATAATACATGACTTCATCTGGAAGCACTGGATGTTGTGCAGTATATGGGATCCTTACAGGAAAACTGCACTTAATACTGCAGATCAGAGTCAGTCCCAAAAGTAAAGGCTTTTTATTTATATTAGCTTATACTGTCCCGAAATATTCAGAAGTCACCTTCAGACATTCAGCACTATTTCTGATCCTGCTCATTACCTAGGTGACTAGCAAACAGAATTAGTAGTTAAGTAACATACACATAACCAATCACGTCAGCGAAGGGTTGTTTGTAGAAAGCTTCATCTGCCACCCTAGGTAGCAAGTAGTCCAAACAGGCAGGCAAGCAGGCAGGAGAAAAGAGATAAGGATGAGAAGTACGGAACACAGCTGGAGGCAGTTTTAGCAAGCACATTAACCTTGTATCACCTAGACTTACTGTAACAGGAAAGCAGCTATTACACAGAATGTATTGATTAAGCCATTGCCTCAGAGGGTCAACACAAAAGCTCTGCTGTATCCCTAGAAGTTGGGAGCAGCAAGCTTAGCACTGGAGTTCCAGTGTTTGCACTAGGCTACCTCCAGGGGACAGAAACTACCATCAGGAGGGAGATCTCACTAGGCCGATGAGAATGCCAAACACTCCTGTGGCCTAAAACTTGTTAAATAGACCCTACTCCAGAATGTATACCCTGCACTCAAACACTGTACACAATAAAGCTATAGGGGTATAATGAGCTCTGGCCACCAACTAGAAGAGTGCCAATCCTGTTTCCCTTTCTTGGCCCAACCAAAAGACTGTACCTCAGTGAAAGCAAGCATCAAATCCAAAAATCTTCCTTTAGTAAGAAGTAGAGTCTGCTTAGGACTCTTCTTACTCAAGACAAACCTGCTTGCCATTTTGGTGTTTCTTGAAGTCTGTGGGTTCCCAAAGTATAAAGCAACCCTGATGATTACCTGAACAGAATGACACTGGCAACCCTGGGTCAGAAGATCCAAGTGGTATGAAGTAAGTACTACCATATTTACCTTTATGTAACTTGAAGTCAAAATTCCACAGGGAACCTCTAACAAACTTTAAGAGCTTACTAGACTAGCAGCCAAGTCATTAGTTTCTGCTCAAAGGCCCATAATTAGACAATTCAAACCCAACATAGACACATTCAACATTTAGTTGTTCACTAGCAGAACTGAGTCAGGTTATTTCTCAAATGCTTCCAAAAGGAGCAGCCAAAGGTTTTAAGATATCTAATGAAACAACTTTTAGCAAAGACTAACTAGAAGGCAACTTCCATGTGTTCTAAAGATAACAACTAAGGTTGTTAGCCTCAAGGTAGGTAATTACAGTCACCGAAGACCTGTGTAGCTAGTAGCATGCAAACAAGTGGGTAGACTAAAACTTTTTCTGGCCACATTCAAACTTTGCGTCTTAAGGAACCTTCAGTAATTCCGGTTCATTATCTTAATGCTTTCTCTTGCTATTCTTGGACATTTAATCTAGACTCTAAGAAAACTTAAAAATACAGAGTCTACCACTGAAGACCCATTTCTTAGTAGGAAAGGTTACTTTAATGATCTGAAGGACTAGTGCCTTAGGACATACTAGAAGTATTCTAACCTCTCTCCTCCATTACTTTCATATCCAGTACCGTAACTCTTCAGATGGCTGGAGAAACCTTACCTGTTGCTTGCTTTTGTTTTCTGGAGCTTTTCATCTTGCCTTGCATACCACTCCTCCAACTCCTTTATCGCTTTCTCTTTCCATTCTGCTTCCTGCTTTCGTGAGTTGGCATCTGAAGATTTAAGAATTGATTTGTCAGTCATGTTTGCTTCAGCCGGATATTGCTAACATTTCAGCTAATGCCTCAGAGTACACTCTAGTGCAGACAGTTGCTCAATCTACTCAGACCAGGAGTTAGGAGATTTCCTGATTTAGGCCACAAGAACTCTAAATACCACGAACATTCAGAGGATTAGCTAAACAGAATGCCTGCACTGCGTAACTGGGACAGTCCACTTCAGTGTAGGATAGGCATCTGTAAACTAATTAAGATTCAGCAAGTCTATTGGCCTGCAAACTGTACAAAACCAGAAACAGTCACCCTGCTATGCTAGTGCTAGAACAAAGCTCAGCAAAGCCTGTGTACTTAGACAAACTCAGGGCGCCTGGCACTCAGCATGCTTTTACACCTAGCCTACAGTTCAGGACAAGCTCATCCACTGCAACTAGCACAGAAGAGGAGCAACAAGCTCAGCTCTACCCAGAATCACATTGTACAGAAGGCTCTGTTCTAACAATTTCAAGCAAAGGCTCCTCCCTAATGTATGTGGAAAACATACCAATTTGTAGGCTCTCAGAAGCTGTCCACTGGTAGGCATCACCGCATTTGATAACTGTATTTAGTTTAGTCACTAGTCCATTACCTAACTTAGCTATTAGACTAAGACCTGTGTGACAACAGACGGCCTCAGTGATTACAAAATGAGGAATCTTTATTCTTCGAAAAAAAGTGCTGATTGCCACAGTATTTATTCACTATTTCTGCTGACAAAAGCTGTCCATTTTCTGTCAGCTTATTTCCAAGTAAAGGGAAGGCCACGTGAATACTCTTAAGGTCCAGAGAGCCACTAGTTTGCTGACTCCCACACCAGGATTAAGTCTGCTTACTGGAAGACTCATCCACACTTGCTGCTCAAACTCAAGAAGCATGTCAGATTCCCCACAAGCCAGAAGCCACAGTTGAGAATTCTGCTGCTGAAGAAGCTGCCACTAAGTTACTCACAAGCAAGAACACTACTGCAACAAACACTCCCCTTACCAAGTTGCTCCAGGCGCTCCTTTTGCTCCTCTCTCCACTTGCGAATACTCTCCGGTTCTGACTGCAGTCGATCTACTTGGGATATGGCAGCATACGAGTCTGTTGGACCATTACTCTCCTTAAAGGGAACAAATAGTATTGAGATAACTGCTCGCAAGCTACATAAAATTAGACTCTATTTGAACTGAGCACATAACACGTTCATCTGATGTTATACCACATTTCCACCACCAACATGAAAGACGTCTTGCCACAAACTACAGCAAGGCTGAAGCAAATTAATATGGGACAGCCTCTAGCAATCAGGGATCAAACACAAATTCCAGTAGACTGGGAAGTCAGACTGTGAGAGAGCTTAAGAAAGCAGTTCTCACTATGCAGTTGTAAGCCTTGAGATCCTCCAGTTCATTTCACCTTAAATATTTGCTGTGAAAATAATTTTTTTTTACAGTTCCATGCATAGGAGTTCAAAATGTTCTCTAATTTGTCTACTTCAGAGACATTTGTAAACTTAACTGATATTAAAAGCTAAAGTCCTTTAAAGACACTATAGAATTTGGATTGCTGTATGCAGCTTAGAACACAAGAGGCATTTCAACATTTAAGTATCAAAACAGTGTGAGTACTAGCATACTTTTTGCTATACAATAGCTCAAAGACTTGCAATGAATAGGGCTATTATTAATACACTGGATTCACAAAGCTAATGAATATTGTGCTATTTGCCACAGAGGATACTCCCAAGTCCAACAACTTTCATTGGTTCACTCTACTAGCAGACCTAAGGAATACCACTCCTGACAGCACCAGGTGGATTGCAGGTAATGACAGATTTGACTGTGTCTCGACCCTCTTTGGACCTCCTGTAAACCTCAATGAAGGAAAAATGCAAAGATAAGGAGACAGGCTTGTGCAACACCACCAGGCTTCACAGTCAATCCAAAACAAAACAAATTGGCCAGCTGCAGGGCCAAACTAGTTACAGGCAAAATAAAAACACAAGTTACATATAGCCCATTCAGTCTGGTTTTCCTCATTAAGAGAAAGCTCTATCAACCAAAGCAGCTGGTCACTTAGAATTGCAAACACAAAATCAAGGTATTTCATCTACCTTCTGTTGCACAATGAAGCAGACCAAGTAAGATACAGTTTTCCCATCAATTTCACAGCAATGGTGAGGATATAAAAACGTTAGCAGCAGTGAAAGCCATTTGTGTCTCTACAAAGCTCAGTGTTCTCTTAAAACTCTATGGAGAAGTGGCTCATAAGCTGCCCCCTTCCCAAGCATTCATTTAACCAGGGCTATCCAGCCAACTTTGATATCAGGCAATGACTTACCAGGTATCAGACAACTGCCTTAGCCAAACTGGTGTGAAATTCAGTTACAGTGATTGCCATACGTGCCTCATTCCTTCCTGAGACTAATAAAGCACGTATCTCCGCCTTTTGTCATTACTATGGCTGACTAACATGCTTTCATATTATGACTGAGCTATTTTGCCAGCAGCTTAATTTCACACAACTTTGTATCACCAAGAAGTGTGTAATGTTTTCAGTCAGCTCCTTGTAAGATCAGTCTTGATAAGACAATCAGGACACATGAATTACTCTTAAAGAACAAGCAATTCTGAAAACTCTGCTTTAAACTAGGCAGTCAGAGCATGCTTTCAGTTCATTAGCCAGTGGCAAGTCAATGTTAAGTCATACCACAGAGCATGTCAATCTGCTTATAGTGGTTATGTCCTATTAAGCCATAATTAAAAATGGACAGCTGCTTTAAGTTGCCTCTAACTTCAGAGCAGGGGCATATTAAGAGAATTAACAGCTTTATGAGATGAGCTATCAAAATAGAAGTTCCTGTTCAGGGATGATACAAAAGTATATTAGAGACAAGAAATGGAAAGTATTAGTCTAGATTAAGGTAAAGTTCTCAGAGTAGAACAGCACATTCTAAATGCAGAATACTTCTGTCTTACCTGATAGACATCGCCATTAACCACTCCATCAACAGCACCTGTAAAGAAGTGACTGTAGTTTAGCCATTTGAGAAAAGACAGAACAGGCTGATTTATTGATTTCAGTAACTTGTATGGAAAGCTTTACTAGAGTACCCACTAATGTGGGAGTTACGCAAACAAGTATTGATGGATACCCTGCAGGGTCACTTCCTTATCTCTGCATTTTTCCAGATGGACTCAAGGAACCAAGTAAGCCATTACCCTGCAGAACCAGTAATACCAGGATATTTCTTCATCATGAGATCATGCTTCAGACTACATAAACAGCAGAGCTGATACTGCTGAGAAGCTACTACAGACAGCATTCTAAAATTACTCCCACTTTCTCCTATCTTAGCAGATGACTACTAGACAACTGTTCAGAAGTTAAGAAGCATGACTCATTGTTTTAGTCTCTGCCTGGAAGATTAACAAGCCTGCAGCCAACACTTAGGAATTCTTATCCTAGTTTGGTTACCTCGTAATTCCTAATAAGCTCAAAAGATATAGCTGATATTCCTAGCAAAGTCACCTTTCTGCTACCTTCTGTGATGAGATGTTTGATAGCTTCCTACTTCAGCTGCAGCAGTATTCCCTCTGAAGTGACTCTGGCAGTAGAGCCTCAGGAACACGATGAGCTGGGAATCTTTGCTATCTAAAACTTCATCGTATTAAAACACAGACATAGGGAACATACGTCAGTTGTGAGACAAACATGTGAGTTTGTGAAAGTATTTAAATCTCTAGACTATGCAAAAGGCACCAAGATTTTCAAGAACTACTAAATCTCAGCAAGGCATCTCTCCAGAACAGTACCACATAACATCTGGCTGCACGGTACAACAAGTTGTGTTACCACCTTTGTCTCACCCATAATGCTACCATGGATAAATTTAACACACAGAAGTGTTTCTGCCATGTTAATACACTCTTCAATGGAAGAAGAGACTGTACCAAAGTGACCCAATAGTAAGCAGAAAATCAAATTATTTTGCATCACCTTCTTAAATAAGAGCTAATTAACATAAAACTAAGAGCATTATGCTGCTGTATCCTCTATTTATTTGTGGCTATGTATGCCCCAGTTTCACACTAGTGTTAATGGCACACAGGAAGCTCTTCATACTCCTTCATCAGGGAATGAGGCAAGTATTACTTAGTCCTTATCCCCAAGCCCTTAATGGCAATTGTTAACTGTATTAGGTAGAGGACTGTAAAGTCATCAATTCACGCATGGCAGTTAATTTGGAAGATACTAGTTTCCAAGAATATAGTTACTAGCTTCAGAAGGGGAAGACTCAAGTTAACAAAAACTAGCTTTTCAGTTATGAGAACCTAGTATTTTATAACTAGACACCTACATCTGAAAGATATAGGTAGCTACAAAAAGTAGGTAGCAATCAAAGTAGCTACACCAGGTGGGAACTCATCACCATTGGCCCCTAACCCTCAAGTCACCATGTTCAGCCAGGAGAAGAGAGGACAGGGAATCCTCCGTACCACGTGTACTGCCTGCCTGTCAGGCCTGTCCCAGGGAACGTAGGGTGGAATTCCAGTAGCGTCTCTCTCTCACACTCCTTGATGATCCTCAACCTACTTATCTCCTTGCAGAGCTGCCACTAAGCAAAGGAGTTTCTCTGCCTGAGCACAGCTCTCACAGATGTGCTCACTGCTGCTGTCCTGTACCAGCATACGAGCAGGGCACAGCCTGCTGCCTGATGTCTGGCTGGCAGCATGTTCCCACTGGAGCTCTGTCTGGGAAGCTGCATCAATTATGGTGGGTGCAGAGCTTAGAGAGGCCATGGCTTTCTGCCAGGCGGGCACCATTGCTCCCTGGCCAAGCCGGCAAAGCTTCGATACCCTGCAGTGTGAGCTGCCGCACCACACCCTGTTTGCCCACGCTCCCTAAGGACATTTTTTGTGGGGGGCTCAGCCACCATTGCTCCCAACCCCATCCAGGTCCTGTCAGCCACTGTTGTGCAAGCTGCAGGCTCGTGGCGGCTCTCTTGGATCTCCCTGAGCATCCTCCAGTTTGGAAAACCCCCTGTGCACCACACTAGAGCGTGCCACTGCAGATTGTGCTGGCATCAGAGCCGCTCACCGCAGTTTGTACTATGAAGTTTTTTTTATTACACCAAAAAACATTAATTAGGGTCTCCAGTACTCAGGCTGGCAGTATGCTGAGGTAAAAGGAACATCATTGCTGAGGGCTGCAGCTGAGATAAAACAGATGTCTTTGTCTTAGGGTTGCTTTTCTTCTGCACTGAAACAGCAACTAACTGGTAAAGAGCAACATGTTTCCAGAGGGCACACAGGTCGGATGCATTAAAAGCATTAAAAGAAATTTCCTGTTTTGAGCTCCCTAGAACTTGTGATTCAGATGCAGAGCCAGCATGCTGACTGAGCATACCGCAAGCAGAAGAGGAAATGGCACTGTTCCAGCATGCTATCATATGCCACTACAAGTATGCTAACTCGAACAAGACCAATAGCCAAACATTCTCTCATTTCAGCTCTCCAGTCTCAGTGTTTGTACAATTCAGTAGTAAGTCTAGAAAAACTATCTGCTTGCCAGCCTTCGTATCAGTAACCAGTGCTAGTTGCATAGATTTATTTGTCCACAGAAACATGTCATTTCATACCTGACTTCCCACAGAAAAAGTCTAAATACTGTTACTGCTATCATCATGTTTTCATTGGCCATGAACAATGAGAGCTCTCTACTGGCTTCAGAGTCCATCCAATTCTATCACTGTACTGCATCTTGAAATTAACATTGCACATTTAGGACCATCCTAGTTAATAATGATCCATATTCCTTGGTGTTTGCTTCTGAACTTAAGCTAAAGCTTTATTTCTAAGGATACTGTTGCAAGGAACACGTTCAAACATCTACAGTTCTGTAACTCATGCTGACATAAGAGTAAGAAGGAACATCCACACAGTAACCCAGATAGTTTTTAGAGCCTGGAAGGGCTCAGAGAGGATAAGCCGTATCAGCTACCTTGTATTCATAGGAGTGGAACAACAGCTAAGCTTGCCAGAAACTGACAGCCAGAATCACTGCCTTCCACGTGTACTATAGCTTACGAAGGATACAGATGGGTAGCTTGAAGAGAAATACAACAGTTTTGTCACTTCAGTCCTACAAGTCAACATACGGCTTCAGAGGCTTATCACAAATGATTACCAACTACTCTGAAGGCAACTATTTGCATTGATAACAGACTCAGTACTGCTTGGCATAAAAGAAAGTTTGCTTAGCCTTGTTCACTAGCCTCTCTGAAGTCTTGCTCTCAATGCAAAAGATGGCTATCAGACTAGTCAGAGGCAGGACTTTGAAAAGGTAGCTCCTCTAACCCATAGGTTAGATCCTCCTGAGGTGTTTCTATCCAGCCATGCTTTGGACAATACCCTCATGCAGGAGAGGTGAACTTCAACACGACCATACATAAAAAGGGTTTTTGGGGTTTTTTTGGTTGTTTGTTTTGTTCTGGGTTTTTTTTTTTTTTACGAGCTACTTTCAGCATCTGTCTCAAACAGTAAGCACCCTACTTCATTGCTTCTTTGACTGAACTAGTAGACATAGTTAAAGCAACAGAAGAACACACCAAGTTTAATATATTCTGGCAACTTTACCACGCTTTTTATTCTGGGCATAGATCATGCTTCCCTTCACCTACCTCTCACTCATAACAGCATGAGAAAGAAGAACCTTCTCTGAAGTTTTTGTTTACACAGGTATGCAAGAAACTGAGGAAGAAATACTTTTTCTAGCCACAAATCAGTCTCACATCTGTGTGCAAAATAAAGGCAGGCAGGTCAGGAAGACTTCTTCTTTCCTGTGTTTTAGTTCTAACCTGCTGTCATACCAAAAGCCATTAGATTTCCCTCATTTTCAATATAATCAGCAGGCTAGTAGTACTAGACCACACCTTCCTCCATCTGCAGTAATGCTGTGCCACAAGGGCTTCCGTAGCTTCCCAAAAGATGCAGTACTCTCTTGTAAACACAAAAACAGGGTTTTTTCTGCCATGAGCTTCATAATAACGCAGTATCACCACAAGACAGCAAACAAGTCAAACAGATACCATCCCTTTCCCAGTGCTACCTTATCATGCTCTGAAGCCTCAGGATACTGACTGCACAGCAACATCTGGAACAACGTGCGTTCTGACAATTAAGGAAAAAATTTCAATAGTCACAAAGAAGAAACTTCCTGTCTCTCTAGTTAGCACAACAGACAGAAGGAAAATTCTTTCCTAATGATATTTTCAAGCTAACTGATATTCAGTCCCTGAAAGGCTATTAAGTGTGGCCTAAGGACAAACCACCACAGCCAATTAAGTTTCTTAATTTCTAGAGAGGCTTGAGAGCCTCTTCAAAAGATGGAGAAACTTGATTCATTCAAGTTCATGTAAAAGTGACAGAGCTTGAAACTGTGAAGGCAATATTTGAGACTAGAAAGCCTACATTAAACTTGTGTGTATTTCCACAATTGTTAGCATAAAAAACCACTCCTCTTTGAATGCAATTCTCCGTAAGATGCTACTTGACAAGCTGTCACAAGTTTTTTATATTGACATACAGGTTCTAGAAGCCACACACTTCAACTCGAACTTGCTCTCTCCTGCTTAGAGGACACAGCAAGTGAACTGCTATAATCTGAAGACCAAGTATTGTTAGACTGGAGAGAATTAAAGAACTTAACTGTAAATAAATGCAGGCATTGATTTATCACTGAAAAGAACATCTCATAGAAGACCAAGTTACTAACAACTAGGCAACTTCACTGTATTATTTTGCTTACACAGTACTTCCTGTTTTCTGAAGCAGTGATTATGCCTCATCTTTCAAGTGAAATAAGATTAGTTTCCACGTGCCCAGGAACCTTGAACAGGATAGCCATTTACACCACAAATGGCCTACTGGTTCAGGTCAGTATTCCAACCCTGACCATGGCAGTATGAAGCGACGCTGAGTGAGACACATGAGCTTGGCAACATTCTGCCATTCGCCCTCATACTCGCCCAGTATCCACCGTTACTACAATTAGCAGAAATATACACTAGTATCAGTTTCCTGACACTACACAACAGTTCATGGAGTTTGCTACTGCATCCATTTATTTGTCTAAACTTTTTTTAAGACACTGCAATTTAAAAAACTGTTTGTTGCATAAGACATCATGTTTCTTACAAGTGTGTTTCAAGAAGCTGGTGACTGCTTCTCACAATATTTGAAGTTAAGATCTTCAAATTTCAGTTGGGAGCTGCCCAAGTTATGACTTTTGGCCCAGTATTTAGAAAGAAAACTTATCCAAAAGACCTGTAAATAAGAAGTTCAAAAAGGTTACGATTAAAAAAAAGTAAATCCAGAAATCCCTGATCACGATGCTTAAGGATTTACATAAGAATTTGTATCACTTCAAGAAAATTGCATTCACCTATTTAATTTAATTACAACACAGTTTAATAAACTAATATGCACTAGAGACTAGAGCTGTCTGGTATTTCCTAGGGGACTGATCAGATTATAAGACCTCAAACACAAGTGGCAACAGAATTCATTAGTTCCTTTGTCACCATGCCTGAACCAGTACATTTTTCACTGTTGCAGTCCACGCTTTTCAACAAGGAGGGAGTGAGTACAGGCTCCAACTGTCAACAAATTAAAAAACAGAACCACCGAAAGTCCACAAGCATAATCTGCTATGCTCATTTAACAGGCCAGAGCCTAAATGCAAACCCAGCGCATACAAGAAAGCAAAACGACAGACAGATCACACCTGGACTTCCCAGATCCTTAGATCATATTATCATATTCATTATTTTATGACCTTCCTTCTAGACAAAGTGGTCCAATAACAGTTCTGCGTGCCATGACACAAACTTACGTGACTCGAGACAAAACTCTCAAAAATCAGCTCAAGAACTACTTTTACTTATCAAGCCAATCTAGAAGTATTTAACAAGTTGACTTTTTGACAAGGAATCATGCTGCAACAGCCATATTACATGCACGCAGAGAAGGTATGGAACTAGTTTGTTCTAGTACCTTGTGAGAAAGGCCAATTTCAGAACTTTCTCCAAAGAAATTAGTCCTTAAACAGCTACTTTGATGTTCCAGAGTCTGGAATGTAAAGACCACCTGAGGCTTCTGAAAGTAAGAGGGGAGGTGTCCACTGCGTCTGTTTCTGCATTATACATAGAATATGGAAGCCAAGTTATGTGTGATATCAAAATACGATGGTGTTCTGATAAATATTAGCCTCAAGTTCTAGTGCTTGAGCAAGTTACTCTCCTGTAAACACCCTTTTTGCAGGAAGCATATAGTCTGTATGTTTTGAACTCCATGAAATGAGCTGACTCTAAGTGCTGTGCTACCACTAGATAAGCACTGCAAGCAGCAGGTCTCCATTACTCAGTTTATCTAGTTGGGCTTTATTCCAAGAGATACTATGGACCTGCATCCTCATACAAAAGATATGCCATTTCAGAAATGAGGCTGCATAATGAAGACTTCATTCTAAAGATGTTCCAACAGTGAACTGGGGAGGAAACTTATTCAACTTAGTTTGAAGAAGAGTGGCATCTTCCTGAAGCTACAAAGGAATGTCACATGACAGCAAAACACGTTCCCACGAACCCAGTGACAAGCACAAGTCTTCCATTAGCATTGAAACATCGGTTTCAACATCAGCAGCATCCTATGATCACAACTCCTTTCCACTTAGACTTCTGTTAAAAACTCCGAATCTTTTGTAATCGGAACTGTTTATTCAGGTCTGCTTTGGCTACTGTTAGGCCAACTGAAAACACACTAACCTCTATTTCTCAACATGCGTAGCCACCCTCCTCCCAGGGTAACAGTGTGCTCCGTGGTGTCAGTTTTGTCACATTCAGTACAAAGGTTACAAAGGAACAAAGGCTAGAGGCTTTGTAAAATAAAACATTAGCTCAACTGCTAGCAGACTTCAAGACTAAGATCTTGCCCGCTGAAGACAGAAACACAAGCGGGCACATGCCGTGTCCTGCCTTCAGCGGCTCTTCGCTTGAGGCAGGCTCCGGGGTTAGATGAGATCCGAGCGACCCAGCAGCGTTCTCAGCAGGCTACTTACGGCCTGGGCAATCCCGGGCACCCAGGTGTCTTCGGGAGATGCAAACACCACCCCTCGGTCTGGTGGAGCAAGGAGATCACTCACGCAAGGCAGGGCGCACCCAGGACGACCAAGACGGCCTGCCTGCATGGCCCAGACCTTCCCGGGCAGCCAGGCCCGCTCACCGCGGTACGTGTTCGGGGCAGAACGCCGAGGCGAGAGCCCCACCGGCACCGCCCCCTCACGGCCACGGGGCCTCCGAGAGACAAGGGAAGCTGCACAGCCCCACCAGGCCGGGGCTCCCCTCCTCTCCTCCTCCTCCCGCCCCGCCGCCCTCCGCGGCCCCCCCCAGCCCCACGGGGAGGGGCAGCGGAGCGGGGCCCGCCGTCCCTCCGTGCGTACCCGAGCCGAGGACCTCCGGAACCTGCAGCGCCGCCGGCACCTCGCCGCTCTCCAGGATGCTGTAGCCCTCGTCGTTCTCGATGCCCGCGATCTCGTTCTCCTGCTGCGCCAGGAAAGCGGCGGCAGGATCCTCTTCAGGGCCATCCAGAGCCCCGTTACCGGCGGCGGCCGGCGGCTGCTGAGCACCGAAGAGCTCCAGGTCGGCCATGGCGGCGAGAAGCAACGGAGGCACCCGGGGCACGAGCGGCTGTAGCTTCCGCGCCTACGCCAGAACGCAGCGCGGAAGGGGAGGGCGCCCCCGTCTTTGCCAGTGGGCGGCGAGCACCGCCCGGCTGCAAGGCCAATCAGCGCGCGGCAGCGGCGGGGCTAACGGATCTCTCCGCGTGATGCCTTGCGCTCGGAGCCAATCAACGCCAGGAGCGCTGGCGCGGCCCGGGGAAGCGCGGGGGGCCCGGGGGCGTGGGGGAGGGGATGCGGCGCGTGGCGTCGCGGCGCGGCGCGGCGCGGCGCTGCGCCCGCCGGGCC
The DNA here is from genome assembly GCA_013398225.1 of Steatornis caripensis. Classification (NCBI taxonomy): domain Eukaryota; kingdom Metazoa; phylum Chordata; class Aves; order Caprimulgiformes; family Steatornithidae; genus Steatornis; species Steatornis caripensis. Next base: position 36,648 of record VZSC01012353.1, on the reverse strand, counting down.
CGAACGTGGGGAATAAGTCGATAAAACATCGGTTGTTTTCCGTTGTGATTTTGTGTGTTTTCTGTCTTAGTTTCAAGTACCACGTATTCTGTTGCCCGTGTATTGACAAGGGCGTTCCTCTGAAAGGCAATGCTTTCTGATAACGCGCCGCTTTTTGACAAAGTCGCGTTGATCGGTTCCTGTATCTGGTTTATCCCACAGATCTGCAGGTAGTTACTGCAAATCATGCAGGTCTGCAAGCAGCAGAGAGTAAGGAGGGGGGAAAGTAATGATGTAGAAAGGAGAAAATTACACTGGCAGCTATTAAGCCAGTGCAGTGGCTGCAAAAGGTACTTCTTCGACTCTGCTTGCACGTTGCTTATAAGTCTGCGTGTCCGTTTCATGGTATACTAGAGGTGTACCACCCAGGCTTATGTTACAATCACATTCAAACATGTTTCAGAAGGTGGCCAAATTCAGAGTAAAGGGTAACGCTGCAAGTCGGTTGTTTCCTATATGAGTTTTAATAGCGTGAGATAAATTGCATGTTGAGTTACACTTTTTCACCCCTGTCAACAGGGGAAAAAAACTGTCAACATCGTTTGCCAGGGAAAAAGAGCAAGCAAGCTCGTGCTTTCATGACAGCTTTCATGACAGAAATCTCCCTCCGCCTCACTCAGTCAATTAAAATGTGCTGGGTTTCTCCAGAGAAAACTGAGAATCTAGCACAGCAGAAGGCTAGACTTCTCCAAATTACATCTTCTAGGAGAAAAACAGCAAGGTTATCTATTTTCAATAATCTCCAGCAGCGACAGGAATACTAAAGAACTGCAGTAAGCAAGCCCGTAATTCACAACATGAGACTATAAAAATGAAACACCAGCATGAAGTGTATGCCACGCTCTCACAGAAACTTGCTGATTTCATCCTATAATTTCTTCTAACAACACACTCCCATGTGGATTTTTATCACTCTTCTTTCCTTACATGTAAACAAAGGTGGAATATCTCACTGCTTCCCTGTAACTGTGAATAGTGAATTTTGGATGACAACCTAGCAACACCCTCTCTTCCCCTTCCACTGCCTCTTAGCCCTGTGGGGGATTTCTCATTACTTAATGCCACAAACACAAATAGAATATTGTGATTTACAATGAAAAGCAAATCTGGTTAATTGCAGAATAGGGGCAAAGGCATATGAAATGTAAGCTGGATTACAAGTTTGCAAATGGCCCAAGAAAATTGTTACCTGTGTTTCATCGGAATGGGTAACAATGTTACTGGCTTTACATGCAAAGGAAAAAACAGGGAATCATTTGATCTGTTCTGATGATGAATTCCAAAATTTGTATGCTATCTATAATTCAGGTGCACCATGAAACACTTTTGCACTATCAGTCAAAGCTATTTGATTGCTATTGATTGAAAGCTATCACTTTTTTCCAGATTTCTTACCCTGCAAAAGAAGTCAAGATACCTCCTTTCTAAAGGAAGAAGTCACTGCTAAGAGACCACTACAGAACTTCATAATTCTTCATAATTCACCCATAGTGGTTTCTTGATAAGTCACACTGAGGAGAAGAGTTTATTACAGGAATATTACATGAATAAACCTTCATGGAAAGACTAAAAGGCAACCAGGCTACAGAAGACTTTCAGGATGGTTCTGTTTCTCTCCATTATTTGAAAGAGGATGACATGTAATTCCCCTTTCTAAATGCACTGAGATCTATTTTAAAACTAGTTTAAAAAGATGTTTTCAAGCATTTACAAAAATATGGCATTGCCGTTCTGCACTTCCAACATTAAGGAAATAATTGCAACAGAGTAGTGGGATTTTTACTGACTCCTTCAAAATGTTTTTTATTTTATAAATTAAATATTTAGCAGAGCACATGTTTCCAGAGCAGAAAATTTAAATCCTATTTCCATCCCTCTGAAAGCATGCAAATGAGAAATGCATTGTACAACTGACATCTGGACGTGAACCACATCTCAGGAAATCTCTGTAACTAGAACCTAATTGCGCAAGAGCCAACAGTTAATGGGAATTAGAAGGCGAGAGCACATAACGAATAGGCTCTGGTCTGGGTCCATTTAAATCAATTAAGAGGTTCTCTCAACCTGCTGATGGCTAGGGACCTTAAAGCTATAGACAGAAGTCAGAAAAAACTAGCTTTTAAGTTATGAGAACCTAGTATTTTATAACTAGACTCCTGTACCTGAAAGATGGTAGTTACTTTGATTGCTACTCCTCTGCAAGTTATACAAGCCAAAAAGAACTGGTTTGCCACTTTCAGCAGTTCCTCCGTATCATTTTGACATGTTGTTTCTTTTCCGTGAACTGCATCTTCCCACATTTAGTCTTGCAAGTCCAAAGCAGAGATGACAGTATGAGCTTTCAGATACCAGCTGTTACGGTGAGATGTGTGGTGTCATAGAATACAGCTGCTAGAACACAATACACTACAGGTATCGAGGTGTTGAGAGGAAAACAGTGTATGAGGTAGGGCTGTCTGTGAAGTTCTAGCACGAGAACACAGAACAGGTCAAATAAGAGGTAGAGGAAAAATAAAATGAGGCTCTTTTCTCATGAACCTCCCTTCTCAACAGTCTCAAGTAAAACAACTAGAGCTGTATTGAGTGTGTCGGAGAAAATCAGCACTGCCACGCAGTTGGGAGCACAGGTTGAACACTGGCAAGAACAGGATCTGTTATAGCATTGGCAGGAACTGTGCATGCTGGCCTCCCAAGGAAGTAAATATATTAGGTAACTGCTAGCAGGAAATACATCCTGTCTTATGTTTGCTGAGTTACCTTTTAAGTATGTCCATTTTCCCAGGAAATACTCTGATTTTGAAAGGCCACATAGGAGGAATCCAGAATGCAACCTAAATATGCAGACCAAGGGAGTGACATCTGCTAGAATGCTACTTTGTACTGCCTTGGAACACTGGTAAGTATCTTTTGAGCGGTGGACAGAAATATGCTAGTTTAAGCTTCTCAGACTATGTCATCTTTACCAGCCATCATATGCATTTCATCTGGCTCAAGAATCACAGGTGATTTTCTGAGGTAGGTGGTATGATCTCAGTCTCTTCCCCTACATTCTCATTCTGTAGAGGTGTTTAACACCATCCGTCCATAAAGAGCAGGCTCAACCGACCCTCACCTCTGAGAGCACAATGGTGTTCAAGGACTTCTTTCCACGGTGCTGGGTGCCTGAACTGTTTGTCAGGACCTGAAGCTGTTGTTCATTGTGCCCTCTCATCTGTTGGAGAAAAGCAACCGAAACCAGGTTCAAGATGCGCCTCTCATAATGAGAGTGAATGCAAATTGGTGAGAAGTTGTGAATAAAATCCACAGACTAACTGGAAATGGGTTCAGCTATCACCTCAGCCCACACAGATTGCAGTGATAAGGCAGGTCTGAGGTCAAGCTGCAACATCAGCCAGGCAGGACAGGAGGCTGAAGTGTAGAACAGCACTCCTACAGCACCACTGAGGCAGGACTAACAGCCCTGGACTCGGCTGACTTGGGACTACTGGGCCCATGGACCCTGACACTAAGTATTGTGTTTATTCTCACTGTTTTGTGTGTCACCTCAGGCTTTCTGCAGTACATACTTCTCAACTGCTACTCTTGATGACAGATGTATTCATTTTGTCCTATGGCTGTCCCTTGTGCCTTTTACAAGTGTAAGTTCAATTTGGGTACTGTAATAACTATCAGCGTGACAACTATCACACTCTGATCAGCCCTGAAGTGGTCAGGCAGTTGGACTAGATAATTGTCGTAGGTCCCTTCCAGCTGGAACTGTTCTATTCTGTTCTGTTCTGGTCTGGTCTGTTCTGGTCTGGTCTATTCTATTTTATTCTATTCTATTCTATTCTATTCTATTCTATTCTATTCTATTCAAAGTATACTTCTCATTATTGTGCACAAATATATCCATGAAATCCTCAGTGTGAGATGGCTCTGCCACTGAAATAGAAGACACACCTCCTACAGAACCATGGTTTTAAACACCACACAGAGTTTCACAGAATACAATTTTAGCATTGGTGTTGCCACACCCTCATCAGGAAGAAAGCGGTAGGTAGTATAAAACTGTTGGAGTTGGAATAGTTCTCTCAGTGTTCCACAGTTTCTGTACTTTTATTATTTGTTTCTTGGTTTTGTGCTTCAGGTTAGAATTATATATGTATAGCTGTGTGTCCTCTTACCTCCAATTCAAATGCTGTAATACAGGATAAAGAAAAGCACAATCCTCTGTTGTTTTAGAATATGACAGGCAAAATGGTATTCTGCCATTGTAAAATTATTCCAGAAGCTAATTATTTGTGTTCAGGATGCATCTTTTTCCTGCTTCTTTACCTGATGGTTGAACAAGGAGCTTGCCCCAAGAAAGATGTGTCTGTTTGGTGGAGCTGGTCATAAGTGTTTGTGCAGGAAGAACCTAGACCACCTGATGAACTTCGAGGAACAAGTTGGAGCTTCAGGCTGCAAGATGCAAAATGTCTCATAGGCAAGTATAGTCTATAGGGTATAAACTAAAACTCAGTGAGACGTAGCACATTAGAGACTTACTGCAAATATTACAATTAAGAGATACTTTCTTCAAGAACGGCTCTTTCAATCACGTAACTTTTGGGGAAAACTTTATTATAATTATTCCCAGCATTTATATGCATTCTGTATTAAGGTTACACTTACAAGTTGTTTTGCATAATGAATAACAAGTGTGAGACATTTTAATAAATGATTAGTTAATTTTTACAGTCTTAAAATTCAACAGATTATGGTATGGTTTTCAACTCTATATAATTCCTGAAATTATATTATTGTGGCCTGTTATGGTGTACATTAGTAACACCTGCAACATACTTTTAACTTCTTTAGAAACTGTTCATAAACATGCAAAGTATGTATTACCCATTAAACCAGATGTAACCATTTTTGTAGGCACTGCATTTTACTCAGATCCCTTTCTGTAACTGTGGTTCAGCACCTCTAAACAAGCTATGCCTGCATTTGTATACACTTATGACTGTAGCGCATGTAATTGACCAGTAGAAATTGCTAATACAGGTTCAGTTATCATGAAACTTCCTGGCTATGAAATAGCCTCCAAATTGATCCACTTCTAGAGAACGGTTTGCATTTATATGGATACACACATTCCTGCTTTTTATATTGTCTGCAATACTAAAGCAGACAAAGCAAAATCCAGTATTTATAGAATGTCCTCTTCCCACTACCATTTACAGGTCTCAGTGCATTCTAAAAGACGGCATCCACTCGTGTTACTTCAGCCCTGATATACCATGGTATACAGCTCCTCAAGGGCATTTGTGGCTTGAAACTGAGGCAATATCTTAGGCTGTCTCTCAGTACTACTATACAGCTAAGGGTGTGATGTTTCTGTTCAAGTAGTCCCTGTTACTGCAGTCTCTCTTCAGGGACCAGCAGCTGAAGGATGCGGTTCTCAGGGAACAGCCAACACCAGCAAAATATACACTACTATAACTGCAATTGTGCAAAGGACAGTATGCGGTGCTAATACGGTGCATAGATGAGGCCTTAAGACCGAATTCAGCTTCACCCCACAGAAAAGGCATGTACCACAAATTCATAATAAATGCAATTGCTGATTTTCAGTTCCATTAAAACTTCACAGAGAAGCCCAGAATGTCAGAAGTGTGTCTGCATGTCTGCCAAAGGTTGATTTTGGAGTGAGATAATCTCAGAAGCGGCCTTTGTCAGAACACACAAGTATGTGTAAACTATTTTTGTTTCTCCAGCTCCCCCATGTTGCCTAGTTGAGGCGTGGACTCAGGAACGCTGAGAAAATGTGCTAAATCCCTGAACATGCTGGTTTTTGAAGAGTACCAAAACACGAGGCTATGATACACATATTCAGGTCCCTGGAGACAGCAAACCTTACCCTGGCTTATTTGACCAACAGATGTAACTCTGGTAAATTAATGTTCCTCCCCTTGCCATTAAGGTATTTTTAAGGAGAATATTATGTTTTCTCCACCTCAATGAATTTTTTAACCTATTTGCTTACTATACTGTTGATAGCCCTCTCTTTTCTTGAATATCTTGTGAGACTTCTGATACATTTTTGCATTTGTGTAGACTGGGTGCCAATAAATCTGTGTAAGAAACTGCGTTGGTGGAAACTACATCGCCGCCACAGCATGTTTGTCTCGACATTGCTGACGCCACCGACATGGCAGGATGTTTACGGGACAGGAAAACCACCAACAGACACCACTGGTACAGGCATTTCCAAAAAACTTAATCAAACCCCTGTGCATGTGCCCAGACCAGGGGTCAGGGAGACCGAGGGGCCTGGAAAACCCTGAGGGCCACCTAAAGCTCCTGGAGAACCTGTAGGGACGGTATTGGGCATGCGCACCACCACCGGGTGGAAGGGGTGGTTAAGCAGAATAGCTCGTCACAACCCTATGAAAGAACGGAACCAACGAACATCAGACAGAAAGTTCTCCCACTGGACTTGAAAACAAATCAGACTGTCGGGACGCCACAGCTCCAGGGTGGTAGCTATTGCACTGCTTAATCCTTTCCTCTTTCTTCCCTTCCTTTCTCTATCTCTCGCTCACTCCTTTGCATTTGCAAACCTGGTGGCAGGCAAATAAAGTTCCTTGGTGCTTGACTCCGTTTTAAGTCTTAATTCTGTTCCCGAGAATACAAGCAAAACCTCGCTCCAGTCTTTGACCGGCTTGCGACAATCTGTTATATGCTTCTCTAGTTTTATCATGGGAAATCCAGATTTTAAAAACCAAGGTGTATGACCTAGCAAAGTGCTGCTGTTAAATTTCCTCCTGTATAGTAAGTTTTCTTACAAAATCAATAGATTGCCATCACTTGGAATACAAG
>VZSC01012353.1:0-20365 GCA_013398225.1 Steatornis caripensis | reverse complement strand
CCCCCCCCCGTCCTGTCCGCGAGGGGTTACGGCAGCCCCCCGCTTGGGTCGCGAGCCAGCCGTGAATAAGGGGAGAGTCAGCAGAGAGCTGCGGGACTGCCTCTGGTGATGAACCTCCCACCCGACTTGATTGCGTCAGGGCCTTTTGAGGTGATAGTTGCCGTCCTCTGCTAAGACAAGACAAAGCCTTTGTACAATTCAGTGTTGTATGCGTTAGGTATACCTGCGTTAGAAAACAGCGTTATCACCACCGAAGGAGAAGTCAGGGGATAAAGTGTCCAGACCCACCGCTGCGGTATCAGGGCATAGCAGCGTAGTGAGAATTTAAGTTCACAGTTTGGATCGCTTCAAACAAATTTTGGAGTCATACTTGTTGTTCTACAGAATTCTCTATCGCTCATTTTCACGTGAAATTATCATAAGCTTAGGAAAATGCCACAGAAACCAACTCTTCAGATAAGTGGCATGCATAGCAAGAGGCTCTTCAGTTTTGTGGTTCTAGTATGATTTCTTTCTAGACTGCTTCTCTACTAAGTATACAGGCATTTTGAAATAAAAGGTCTGTGCAGGTCCTGTGTTGCTCTGTGTTTGTACCACTCCTGTGATTGCTGTGACAATAGTGTGAAAGCTCCACCGCAAATGGGCACGTCGTTGAACAATCCTTGTGTTCAAACTTAGGATGAGTGCAGTTTCACAGAATCACAGAATGGTAGGGGTTGGAAGGGACTTCTGGAGATCATCTAGTCCAACCCACCTGCTAAAGCAGGTGCCCCCAGAGCAGGGCGCACAGGAATGCATCCAGGCAAGTTTTGAATATCTCCAGAGAAGGAGACTCCACAGCCTCCTTGGGCAGCCTGTGCCAGTGCTCTGTCACCCTCACACTAAACAAGTTCTTCTTCAGGTGGAACTGCTTGTGTTCCAGTTTGCGCCATTGCCCCTTGTCCTGTCGCCGGGCACCACCAAAAAGAGTCTGGCCCTGTCACTTGCACTTCCACTCAGTGTGCACCACCTTGTGTTGCAGAACTGCGGAGCAGACTGTGCTAAGTTCCAGAAGAGCGAATTGGAGTACAAATTCAACAAGAAAGCTTTAGAGAGACCCTATACCTCTAAACACTCCTGGGGAAAGACCTACGGGGAGCACAAGCGCCGCTTGGAGTTTAGTCATGACCAATACAGAGAGCTCAAGAAATATGCTGAAGAGATTGGCATTTTCTTCACAGCTTCTGGCATGGATGAGGTATGTAAGACATACTGGAATAACAGGCGAGGTCCAGCTGTTGTGTCTGTTGGTTATTACTTACACACGATAGTTCTTACATGAAAAGAATGCTAAATATGTGTGGACGTTGAGTTTCTAAATGAGGAAACTAGAGTAATTGTACTTCTGCCCGTTCACTTGTGTCTCTACAATGGTTGAGTAGATGGCTGAACATTTTGGAAGACCTTGCACGTATGCTGAGGTATTTATGCACAGTAAAACATATTAGAGACAAGTCTTCAGTTGGGCTCCATAAACAATCAAGGCTTTGAGAGTTTAGATCAGGACTGTAATCTGATCGCTATCAAGTGTTGTCTGGTATATTGGCTGCAAGCATTTCAATCTGTATTTAAACCACCTTCCTTTTTCAACTTAATCCCTGTTATTTCCCTCTTTTTTTCTTCCTGGTGTTTATTAGACCTCAGTTGGTGTTTCTAAGCATCAGAAATGTTTATATTGCTTTTTCTTTTACTAATCTCATGGAGAGGGTCTCCACCTTGCCCTGCTACTTCTGAAGAATTTACTGATTTTTGTCAGTGGGCTCTTGAACACTCAGTCACCAGCTTTTAAACTCCGTGAAGCACATTTGCTGCTGTTCCCCTTTAGAGATGTATACTTTTTCAATCCTTGCATGTTTCCTACCTCAGAATTATGTTCATTACAGTATTAACAAATGCAAGGTATAAATGCATTCAAAGTGTAAATTGATAAGATGAGGTAACAGTTAAACCTCAATATAGACCAGAGATTACAGATTGTTTTACTTTTCTTTGTGACCTAGAAAATACAGAGACCCCAACTGAAAGAAGCCCTCCAGAAGTAAGTTAGCCACTCATGCTTAAGGCAAACATAGCAATGCCCCTGTCTTTCTGCAAGTAGCCTTATCCAGGATGGGAGAAGGATGGGATTTATTTAATGTTTTAAGGTGATCTGTTCAGATCTGTTCTTGCTCTCCTTACCATCAGAGAGAGTTTCTGATGTCTCAGCTTAATCTCCTTTCTTATAATTTTTTGTCCTGCCTCATCTGACATAAAAGTTCATACCTTTTTTAGTGTCTCCTCTCTATGCATTTGAACATCATTATCACATCTCTTTTCTGTTTTGCATTCTCTGGACTAAGCAATTTCAATTACTTCAACCCTTTTGTGCTATCTTTTCTAGTCGTCTGGCCATTCTCATTGCTTCTATCAACTTAACTGTCCTATTGACCAAAATCCCCTAATTGCTGTGCCCCAGCTGAGATGGTACGAACACCAAATACCATAAAAAATTACTTCACATGTCTAACAGACAAAAAGGTGTTTTGCATGTATTGCAATAGCCTGATGCCATGGACTCAGAAACAGATCTGTGAAAAGAGGGTGTTGTAATGTTTCTTTTATTGTTATCCTCATGTCTAGGAGATCCGCTGCGCAACAGCGACTCCTTTAAGAAAAGAGTAATTTAATCCAGTAGTCTAGGACTTCTGTATCTGGGATCTGAAAAACCGGTTGTGGGGGCAAAAAAAAAATCACACTCTTTCTTTGATGTTAAAACCTCCAGCTTCTAAAGGCTATAATGCAATGCAGAACACCCTTCATATGCAGCAGCTAAGATCACTTTCCACCTCCGGGGTCCCTCTTTTTCTCAAGATGCTGTGCTCCTTTGTGTGTGGCCTCATCAGCTAGTTAACAGTACTGGTACTTGTGCCTTCTTTTTTGAAGAATAATTATATTACACAGCTTCTAAGATTTCTGGTGGCTTTTCTGCAAGACACGGATTTGGAACTTACGGCAAATGTAGCATAAGTTGACTTAATAAGTCCTTTAGAATACATTAATTTCTGTAAGTTGAACGTAATATCTGGAACTCCAGCTATGTCGAAGAGGTTAAACTGTGTGTTTNCTTGGAGTTTAGTCATGACCAATACAGAGAGCTCAAGAAATATGCTGAAGAGATTGGCATTTTCTTCACAGCTTCTGGCATGGATGAGGTATGTAAGACATACTGGAATAACAGGCGAGGTCCAGCTGTTGTGTCTGTTGGTTATTACTTACACACGATAGTTCTTACATGAAAAGAATGCTAAATATGTGTGGACGTTGAGTTTCTAAATGAGGAAACTAGAGTAATTGTACTTCTGCCCGTTCACTTGTGTCTCTACAATGGTTGAGTAGATGGCTGAACATTTTGGAAGACCTTGCACGTATGCTGAGGTATTTATGCACAGTAAAACATATTAGAGACAAGTCTTCAGTTGGGCTCCATAAACAATCAAGGCTTTGAGAGTTTAGATCAGGACTGTAATCTGATCGCTATCAAGTGTTGTCTGGTATATTGGCTGCAAGCATTTCAATCTGTATTTAAACCACCTTCCTTTTTCAACTTAATCCCTGTTATTTCCCTCTTTTTTTCTTCCTGGTGTTTATTAGACCTCAGTTGGTGTTTCTAAGCATCAGAAATGTTTATATTGCTTTTTCTTTTACTAATCTCATGGAGAGGGTCTCCACCTTGCCCTGCTACTTCTGAAGAATTTACTGATTTTTGTCAGTGGGCTCTTGAACACTCAGTCACCAGCTTTTAAACTCCGTGAAGCACATTTGCTGCTGTTCCCCTTTAGAGATGTATACTTTTTCAATCCTTGCATGTTTCCTACCTCAGAATTATGTTCATTACAGTATTAACAAATGCAAGGTATAAATGCATTCAAAGTGTAAATTGATAAGATGAGGTAACAGTTAAACCTCAATATAGACCAGAGATTACAGATTGTTTTACTTTTCTTTGTGACCTAGAAAATACAGAGACCCCAACTGAAAGAAGCCCTCCAGAAGTAAGTTAGCCACTCATGCTTAAGGCAAACATAGCAATGCCCCTGTCTTTCTGCAAGTAGCCTTATCCAGGATGGGAGAAGGATGGGATTTATTTAATGTTTTAAGGTGATCTGTTCAGATCTGTTCTTGCTCTCCTTACCATCAGAGAGAGTTTCTGATGTCTCAGCTTAATCTCCTTTCTTATAATTTTTTGTCCTGCCTCATCTGACATAAAAGTTCATACCTTTTTTAGTGTCTCCTCTCTATGCATTTGAACATCATTATCACATCTCTTTTCTGTTTTGCATTCTCTGGACTAAGCAATTTCAATTACTTCAACCCTTTTGTGCTATCTTTTCTAGTCGTCTGGCCATTCTCATTGCTTCTATCAACTTAACTGTCCTATTGACCAAAATCCCCTAATTGCTGTGCCCCAGCTGAGATGGTACGAACACCAAATACCATAAAAAATTACTTCACATGTCTAACAGACAAAAAGGTGTTTTGCATGTATTGCAATAGCCTGATGCCATGGACTCAGAAACAGATCTGTGAAAAGAGGGTGTTGTAATGTTTCTTTTATTGTTATCCTCATGTCTAGGAGATCCGCTGCGCAACAGCGACTCCTTTAAGAAAAGAGTAATTTAATCCAGTAGTCTAGGACTTCTGTATCTGGGATCTGAAAAACCGGTTGTGGGGGCAAAAAAAAAATCACACTCTTTCTTTGATGTTAAAACCTCCAGCTTCTAAAGGCTATAATGCAATGCAGAACACCCTTCATATGCAGCAGCTAAGATCACTTTCCACCTCCGGGGTCCCTCTTTTTCTCAAGATGCTGTGCTCCTTTGTGTGTGGCCTCATCAGCTAGTTAACAGTACTGGTACTTGTGCCTTCTTTTTTGAAGAATAATTATATTACACAGCTTCTAAGATTTCTGGTGGCTTTTCTGCAAGACACGGATTTGGAACTTACGGCAAATGTAGCATAAGTTGACTTAATAAGTCCTTTAGAATACATTAATTTCTGTAAGTTGAACGTAATATCTGGAACTCCAGCTATGTCGAAGAGGTTAAACTGTGTGTTTAGCTATACGAGGAAATCAATGAAGTGATGCGTAAAGGAAATATAAAGGCTATGAGTAATTCCTTTATCTACGCTGTTCCAGTGTGTACTGGAGACAAAACAGGATCCCACTGAACCACTCCCTTTAATGTCATCCCTGTTATTTGAGATTACTTCCTGTTCTTGAAGCCTTACAGAAAAGCTGCTAGTTTTCAGGCAATGTTTACCTAATGAAGATTGGCCTTAGATACGAGGTCTATCTGTTACATTTCATTTCGTGCAATCTCCTCAGATCAGGTGTGTGACTTTTTAATAGAGCGTATGGTTTGTCTTCATGCACGATGCATCTTGGTGAGTAAACTGTATTAAAGAGATGTTATGCACCTTAGGTGCAAGAAATTGAATCTGCATTATGACTATGATACAACAATTAGACTGAAGAAGATGTGATTCTCTTTTGAACATTAGTACTCTGGCACTAAGTAAATTTGACTGCAACAAGGAATGAGCTGAAGAAATTCAAAGTGTTTGTGGGTGGTTGAAGGAGGGACAAAGTTAGGTAACTATTTTTTTGTTTCTTCTGGATGTCAATGGAGGATTTCAGTATCTCTTGCTTGTGACAGGTTTGTGATTTTCTTCCTTAAAAGTACTAATTTTTAAAAGGCCACTTACTGATGCAATACTGATTTTCATGGAGCCTCCAATAATTCCTGAGTTGTTGTCAACATAGCACATGCATTTTTGCAAGAAGGCAGCGTACAGTTAACATATGAGTAAACTGTTTTACAGTCTTTTGTTCGGCATATTTATTTTCTAGTATCTGTCCTAGAGATACTAGAAAATAGAAAGCAAATTCACTTTGGATTTCTCTATTTGAGCACTAACTTTTTTTTCAGGTGCTTATTCAATGAACTCATAGAATTTTTCAGAGTCACTGATCTATTCAGGAAAACTACCTGTAGGTTTAAAGACTCTGTTTGTGGTTTAGTATTTCTGACCTGCAGGAAGTATGTGGCACAAAGACTGTCTGCAGTGCATTTCTTCTTCAGCAGGCAAGCTCCCATCTGCAGGTAGTTGTGCTCTCTGGTAGTGCCAAAAAAAAAAAAAGTAAGAATGCTGTGGCCTACAAGGTCATATTGAGGTTAGAGGAACAGTGGAGCTCACCTGTACTAAGCAGCTGTACCTACAACTGGCTTGACCAGCTATCACTGAGAGACCAAAGAGACTGCCTTGTGACAGAGATTCCAGTCAAAAACCCATGGAAAATCTGTTTTTGTAATAGAAGTATAAAAGAAGGCACCTCAATAATACTTCATCTGGAGTGAAGTCCTAAACTTGTGTCCTTGGAATAGTAAATGTTATTTCAGGAGCAGTGTATTTTAGGGGGACATATATATATGCACATATATATATGACATATTTAATTAAGCTTTGGCTTTGCTATTTTGAAGTGTTGTCTATTTCCCAGCGTGGTAGTTCTTTATCTTTAATCCAACTGAAGTGGCGTGTTAAAATGCAGTGATTTCTTTTCCTTGTAGATGGCTGTGGAATTTCTACATGAACTGGATGTTCCATTTTTCAAAGTAGGATCAGGAGATACAAACAATTTTCCATATTTGGAAAAGACTGCAAAGAAAGGTAAGCATTTTCTTTTGAGCTCTCTTGGTAAACATCGCTGTTGATCACTTGATCAGTTATTAGGTCTTTCTTCCAATTGATTTTGGAAAAAAATCTGAAGTACCTTCAGAAGAAAATCATCCTCAGACTTGGAAAAAAGAAGTTCACCTAGCTTTCTTTTCTACTGAATTCATTTACTTCAAGAATTTAATTTAATCTTGTGTAGCTTTTTTATAGACCTAGGACAAAACTTGTATGTTTTCTAATGGCTAGGTCGTCCAATGGTGATTTCCAGTGGGATGCAGTCGATGAACACAATGCATCAGGTTTATCAGATTGTGAAGCCCATCAATCCAAACTTCTGCTTCCTGCAATGTACCAGTGCATACCCACTTCAGCCAGAAGATGTCAATCTCCGTGTTATATCGGTCAGTGAAGAACTTACAGTGTGCTGTGAGTAGGGTACTAGAAATGGGCTATCCACTTTCATTGAGGTGTTTCTCCAGGTTCTAGGCATGCTGGAATTTGCTTCTGAAAAGTTAGAAGATGTATCGTGTTCCTCTAGGTCATGCAAGTGTTGAAGTAAAAATACACCTTGGATCCTCTTTTAGCAGAACTGAGCTTTGAGGAATATAGTAAGAGATATTACTGGACTGTTAGCAATTAAACAGGGAAAATGCGACATATGGTTAACAGGTTAACCCTGTGCTTTGTAGCACAAAGAAAAATGATGTAGACTGCTACCATTAAGAAGGTGCATGGAATTGAGGACATAATTCTAAGTAGGAGACTAGACCAGAAGCTGTTAAAAACGCCTTACGTGAATATCAGAGCACTGAAGATAATGGATTAGGCCCTTGTATAGTTTCCTTTGCTGAAAATAACACTTGGCTATGTCTGATAATGACGCAAGAAAATTTTCCCAAATTGGCTGGTGTTCAAGCACTTGCCTAGCTTTATGCACACATAGTAAGTTATTTTTAGTAGAACAGGATATCACTGCATTTAATTGTGTTTAGGATTGGGTGACTGTCCCCAATGTATGGCTGAAAGGATTGCTTCAAATTTTAAATACGGGGCTGAAGAAATCTGCTTTGGATACAGGTTAAGTTTAACCAGTCCACTGGGTTCTTGGATGAAAATAGAGCACTATTACTGTAACTTACAGTGATGTAGGGTTTGAAGACCTTGAAGAGTACAACTGAATTAAAAGGAAAAGCGTAAGAGAAGTTGTAGAGTAGAACATACCTCCTCTTCCTTGTCAGTATTGATAATTCTAGTGAAATTCTTAAAACATGATGGTCAATAATGCAGTGTGACTTGTTCAGTATAAAAAAAATCATTCTCAGCATAAACCAGCTGCTTGTTTTGTGGCACAGTAATTGTCCATGTTTTTTATTGCAGTTATTACTGTTAAATTTGCTTTGTCTTTGAGACTGCTACCTTGGTAATTCAGACCAACTCTGTTATGATTCAAGGCATATCAGTCAGCTTTTCCTGATATCCCCATTGGCTATTCGGGACATGAAACTGGCATAGCCATTTCAGTGGCAGCTGTTGCTATGGGTGCTAAAGTAGTGGAACGCCATGTGACTCTCGACAAAACATGGAAAGGAAGTGACCACCAAGCATCCCTGGAGCCAAATGAATTGGCAGAGTTAGTGAAAGCCATCCGTACTGTGGAAAAAGCAATGGGTTCTCCAGTCAAACAACTCTTGCCCTGTGAAATGGCTTGCAATGAAAAGGTAACTTTTGCTTTTGATTCTTGTATAGCTGAAGCTCATTTAGACCTGTAGCTAATAACTCGATATTCAGAAAAATAGCTTACTAATTGTTTATTGCAGCAGTGTTTCTGCTTCTGCACTCAAATTTCTGCATGCACAGTGTTTATGCTTAGTGCACTGTAACCTTAGTATAGACCTGTCATTTCCAGTAAACTGCTATTTCTGGCAGTCAGTAACCGTTTTTACCAAAGCATAATGTTGACAATCTTGAGTATAATGGAGTTGTCTGTATATCATCCAGCCAGTGTTTAACTGAGTAGAGTCACAGAATCATTTAGGCTGGAAAAGACCCTTAAGATCATAGAGTCTGACCGTTAACCTAACACTAACAAGTTGACCACTAAACCACGTCCCTGAGCACCACATCTACACATCTTTTAAATATCTCCAGGGATGGTGACTCCACCACTTCCCTGGGCAGCCTGTTCCAGTGCTTGATAACACTTTTGGTGAAGAAATTTCTCCTCATATCCAATGTAAACCTCCTCTGGCGCAACCTGAGGCCATTTCCTCTCATCCTATCATTTGTTACTATTGTTACTTGGGAGACTGACCCCCACCTCGCTACAACCTCCTTTCAGATAGCTGTAGATAGCGATAAGGTCTCCTCTAAGCCGCATTTTCGCCAGGCTAAACAACCCCAGTTACCTCATCTGCTCCTCAAAAGACTTGTGCTCCAGACCCTTCAGCACCTCCGTTGCCCTTCTTTGCACGCGTTCCAGCACCTCAGTGTGTTTGTCTTGTGGTGAGGGGCCCAAAAGTGAAAACAGTATCTGAGTTGCAACCTCACCAGCACTGAATACAAAGTACTTGCCAATACTAATAGGAGTAGTAGGTCTCTATTACTTTATACAAGCTGCTTTTACACTAAGCTAGAATACTAGTCAGTCTAATCAGATTCCCTCCATTCTGATTCTGAAAAATTCCAGTGAGCCATGACCTGATTTCAGAAAGGATCTGGATGTTCTCAGCAGCCTAGTTATAGTAAAGGTTTCCACAGTAACTCAACCTTCATTTGGGATAAGAACTAATGGGGAGGGCAGTTCCACACAACTCCTTTGTTCCCAAGTAACCGCAGAGTATTTTTTAGCCTTTTTTGGTATACTAAGCCTAGGAATGCGTTTGACTTAAACTTTTTTTTTATTATTATTTCTCCCCTGTAGCTGGGAAAGTCTGTTGTGGCAAAAGTGACAATTCCTGAAGGTACAGTACTGACACTTGACATGCTGACCATAAAGGTGGGAGAGCCTAAGGGATTTCCCCCAGAAGCCATCTTTGATCTGGTGGGCCAGAAGGTTAAAAAAAGAATCGAAGAAGATGAAACCGTCACTGATGAAGCAGTGGAAAATCATGCCAAAAAAGTGAAGAGCTAAATGAAAGTACTGCATTCGATACTACACTATGTACAACTGCAGAACATATTTAAGTATAGCAGCATGGTAGATTAGAAGAAAGGAGTGTAATTATGAGGATCCAAGCAGGTTAGAATTTCCAGGTTCTCGTTAGCAGGAGTTTTCTGCAGCAACTGGGTATAAATTATGAAGAGCAATCTTACTAGAAAACATATAGCATTGTGTCTAGAAAATACCGTGCTCCTCCTTTCTCCATTCCACTTCACCTAGATTAATTTGGAGTTTTGCCAAATCTAAGATACCAGTCTGATGCTTTCCAGCTTCCCTTTTCTGGTAAGAATACACAAAATCAATAATTTTGGCTACACTTTGAATTGTTATAGTACTGTATCTTTTGATGTTGTTCTGGTTTTGGCCGTTTTCTTCACCCCTGTGCTAACAGGATGCTAGTTGGAGTTGAACGCAGGTAAGTGAAAGTTTACATACACTGAACATAAAACTACATGTGCAACCTGATAGATTTTTCTCAAGATGAAAGCCTTAAAATAAAGAGTCTCAAGATAAAGCAGTGCTTTGCAGAAATCTGCACTCTGAGGAAAATGAGCTCCTTGAGAAAGCTAGGTTCTCAAGAGGCAGTACCAAGACAGGAAGTAAATTGAATATGTAGATGGGTCTCATTTAAAGGGCAAGAGAAAGAACCTTTTTGTGAACTGAAACGCAAGAGAGCAAGTGAGACAGGTTAAGGGGGGCAAAAGTAGATCTGAGATGGATCAGTGGAAGTAAACTTAACCTATGCTTCAAAAAAATGTCAAGAGCATGTGTTGTGAGCTGACTGAAGCCTGGAATCTTACATCAATTCTGCAGTGCGTTTGGATACCTCTATTTATACCTGGGGGCAACTTCTTAGACTGGAAGCCAAACGCTGGTGAAGATTCAGCAGCGTCCTTCCTGTAAAAAAAAAATACACTGGGTTGGGTTTTTGCCCCTGTTACTGGTGTTTGAGACAGCTGAGCTTGACTACTTAACTAGATCACGTCACTATGTTCCAGCATGATGGTCAGTGCTCCTCTTGTGTGCTCTGCTCTTGCATCACAGCTTCTCAGTTTTCAAGTAAGAAATGCAATCTCACTTCTGTCAGCCTGCTGCTCTTTCCTTTGTCCAGGAAGGAGCCATATGGCATCAGCTGCAAACCAGGCATCCCTCAATTAACTTGGTTAGCACAGAACTGCTTCGGTGTGATTTATCTGCATTTTTCTCTGGTGGAATCATTTACTAGTGATGGTTATA
This sequence comes from Steatornis caripensis, assembly GCA_013398225.1. NCBI lineage: Eukaryota > Metazoa > Chordata > Aves > Caprimulgiformes > Steatornithidae > Steatornis > Steatornis caripensis. Next base: position 9,213 of record VZSC01012353.1, on the reverse strand, counting down.
TGGAACTTTCTACCTCTTGGTCATGAGTTAGTGAAGTATCTTGAATTTGGTCGTGGTGTTTCTGTACCTGTGAGCTGTTTAATTTCAAAATGTTTACCCTTCTGCAATTCTGAGGAAACTACTTGTATTTTCAAACTGGGAAGGAGAGATTCTTTGAATCATATGCTTGACCGTATGTGAGGTCTGATTGATGCAATATGCTTGCCTTACATTAAAAATCTACTCAATTGGTAAAAGACTTTTTTTCATTTTCATTTTGAAAAATAAATTTAGCTTATAAAACAAGCGCTTGTTTTTGCATTTCAGCCTTGCCTTTTAGTCCTTGCCTTTGCCAGCACCAGTGATGATTCCAGAGCCTTTAGTATTTGAACCCCGTAAGATTACCTGACCTGCTTCAATTAGCAGGGAGGGTTGATCCTAGAGGCTACTGTAAACACAGGCTCCATAAATTCCCAGCACTTCAATTAATAGATTATCCCTATACAGAAAATTGCAAGCTGTCTCTCCTACTTCTACATGAGCATACAGTTATCCAGCAGCAGTTAAAGAACCTTTGCAAATAGGATTTGCACAAGGATTAAGCACCAGTGCCCGGCTGCCATAGTGGTTTTATTGCACCTGTGGGTCCTCCAGGGATTTAATCTTCTGCGGAGGGTGGTACTGTTTCTCATGCTTCAACTCTGTGTGGGAAGAACAGGGCCACACAGAAGTCTGTTTCCGAGTCCCTGTCACAAGACCAGCTAATGGCTATGAAGAGGGGCTACACAAGCTCCTATTTAGTCTGTACTTGAAGGGACCTTTCCAACAGTTGGTGACAGTCTTTGATTTTTCTGTGATGATACTTAAGTATGAACTAAATAACTTTGTGCATTTATTATCCAAATCTGACCTTGTCAAATACAACACTACACAATATATGAACCTTAAGCCTGAACCAGAGTCAACCTGTTACTATATACAACTGCAGCCTCTCCAGGCAGATGAGGTTGTAAAAAACCCATGGCAATATCCAGCTTCAAATCTGAATTGTAATACGCTTCTTTCAACTGAACTTCTTCTATTTTGCAAGCTGAAAAGAAGTACAAAAAATACTATTATGTGGCACTTTAAGCGGTACATCAACATAATTTATAAAAGTCAGATCACCTTGCCCCATTGAAAAATGCATATACGTTAAAAGTTACAGTTGGTTTTCTTGAGCTTAACTGTTGCCTTTTAAAAGCATCACATTTACAAATTTCATATGACACAGATTAATTCATATAGATCATTTCTAAAGTGGCCTTCCCAGAAAAAGCGTGAAATAGTAGGCTTTATTTTGCTTTGTTCCTTATGTGAGTTTGCATATTCCAAGAACTCTTCCCAGAGCCTCAAGGGTGGGTAAACTGGTTCTGTGAACTTGCAGTAGAGGGTGCGCACGTGAGCTGTGCCATCAGTAACAGTGTAGAATGAAAGGATTCCTGCTTCATAATCCAGAAAAATGCCAATGCGATCAGGATCATCTTCTATCAGGACTGGGATTCTCTCCCCCTTGTGAAATGCCCGGTATTCAAAGTCAAACTTCTTAAGGCACACATATGCTCTATTCCAGCCCAGTTGACAGGTTTGAGAGTCTCCTTTCCTGCCAATGGAAGGGCAGGCTGCCCCAATCCACCATCCTGCTCTAGCATGAAGCAGGTCAGCTTCCCAGTAACGCTCCCAGAAATGAATGCATCTCTGCTTAGCACTTGCCGTAATTTATCTAATCTCTGGGGACCACAAGGGTAAAATATCCTTCTCCAATTGCAGCTTACTACAAGATGGTCATCGGACAATTTCAGCCTTGGATGAAGGCTGTCATATTCCCAGGGTGGTTATCTTGCATCTGCAGTAAAAACGTACTTACTACATTTATCATGATGCTTGAAAGCAGTCCAAGTTATAAAAAACCTCCAAAGGAGCCCACAACTGCCAGTGTCTTGAAACCTGCTGTTTTGCAAGGAAAAATCTGACATTTGTATTAGAAAGCACTACATTATTTATACACACTGATGCTTTGAAGTTGTATAGGCTTTAAAGCAGGTTGGTGTTCAACTCGGTACATGCGTGGTTCACAAATGAGAAGATGAATACAGCTACATAGGGAACAAATACTGAGAGGTTCTGCTTTACTGAGAGGTTCTGCAGAATAGCTGGAGACTTCTGGTGGTATTACAGCCTAGGGGTTTTAGAGAGCACTGGAGCGGACTCCTGGGTTGTGAGATCCCATTCCACTGAAATCCCATTTGAAGATGCACTGGGAGTCTGTTCCTCATAGAGGCACCTCAGCTCTGAGCAGCAGCATTGTGTACATTCCAAAGGAACAATTTACCAGGTCCCAGAGGATTTACAGCAGTTCACCTAACCTGACATGTAGAAAAAAACAATCAGTCTGAAACTACACCCCAAAAATCACTGGCTTATCCAGCAGCAGCTTAGAATATTTTTACTATGAAGCAGCTGCTGCAGGACTGGAAAACACAAAGCCAGGAAAAACTAAAATCTATACTCAAGTTTGAAATCACACAATCACACAGAACAGGTCAAAAAGCTACAGGATTTTTAAGACGAGATTTTTCTCTGAAGATACTGTCCTATAACTTCAATACTGAATTGCTGCACGTCTCACAAAAGTTTTCGTAATATACTCTACCTCAGTAATTTACTGTGTTAGCACGTATTTTCTGATTTCGTGTTCTAGAAATAACCAAGGTAGATACTTCCTTTGAAAACAGGATCTGTCATTCTTAAACAATCCCCTTCACTCTGTCAAGCCTGATAAAACCATTGTCAGAGTTGGATACCTAAAAGAACATACATTGTCATGAATTACAGTAACATCTAAGAGCCATAAGATGGCCATAAGATGTAAACTTAACTTGTATCTTAAAACTGTTCCAAATAATGAGCACATCTATTTTTTCTTCTAAGTGAAGAAAGCAAAGTATAACAATACATCCAGACAAGCACTGAATAGCAGTATACTTGCAATGAAAACTGGCTGAGTCATAATTAACTCCGTTCATAGCTGGTTTTTGTGACTGAATACAATTTTAATCTTAGTCTAGATAAACTTTGAAGCTTAGATGTTTTAAATGCCAGATGACTTACAATTTAATATCCTGAAGCTACTTTTCAGAGTGAATAAATTACTTTTTAAATGAAGTTAGGGAAATCACTGTTTTAAAATACTTCACTATTTTAATTTTTAAAAAATATTTTTCAATTTACTATTTTAAAATAATATTTTCAAATCCAGACTGCTTTGATTTCTCTTCAGTGTTGCCTATCTGAACTACATGTTTGGACCTGTGATCTCACAGTCTTTCACTGTGCTTTACAGGCAGTCAAGTACTAAATGAACACAAAATGGGGCAACAGACCCATTCAAGTAAGAACTTCAATACTTTTCCTTGCTCTTCGGTGTTGAACTTAGAAATGGAAGGTAATTACACAGTGGGTTACTGTACGAGAGAAATCTGTCTTTGCTGCAACTGAATTAATTTGTTGCTTATTTGACTTCATTGCTATTTCCTTTCCTATGTTCTTATACAGAATCCTCTCCCATAAGTTACATATATCTAGCCTCAGCTAGCTGGCATATTCCATAGTTTAAAGCCCAGAAGCTGTTTTCATTCAGGCTGGAATCGTCCTCTCTGCCATCAGAGCAGCGCATAAACCATTCCACTCCATTCTCTGTTGGTCCTCTGTTACTCTCATATGATTTCCTGCCATGAGCAGGGAAGGCTAACTAAGATCTCTCACAATTCTGTGTGAGTGAACACCTTGCATTAAGTGAGGGCCCACCTAATTGCAACAAAGACTTACCCTCCATATTTGTCTGTAACGCTTCAGAAAAGAAAGTAGTACACATGCATTATGACTGTAAGATACAGCTGGACCCCACATCTCCTCCTTGCCTTGCTGTGGCCCCTAACATCAGCTACGTTCAAAATACAGGAACCAGTGATGCACCATTATCAGTTGTTCTGTACACAGAGGCTTACTAACAGATCATCTTCATCTGGGTAGGATGGGTACCAGAAATGAAGCAGTTGCTTCATTTGAGGCCAAGGCATGTGGAGAGAGTTGCTGAAGTGTGAAATGCCTGTCATGGTGCTAGAGAGTTGCAGCGGTGCACCTCTCTGGAGGGGGAGAGGGTGGGAAAAGCCTCTGCCCTTACTGGCTTCTCCTTACACACATCCTATCCACATAAAGAACCTCTGCTTCAGGTCAGGCTAGTGGCAGCCACTGTAAAGCAAACAGCAGCAAATTTTAAAAGTTCCATCCCCGCAACTCCTATAAGAAGAGAAGAGCTCATTGATCAAAAGAGCATTTTTTTCTGCTAAGCACCTGAACAGAGTTTCCAGTCAGTGGGGGACAATTGAAATAAAGCAAGCAACTTGAGAAAAAGTACAGGTCCGTTTATAGCCACTGGTGGAGCAGTATGCCAGGGCTGGCAGGCAGGAAACCTCTGAACCTCACCTGCCATAGCCTGCATGGCAAGAAGTGCTGCAGCTTCTGAGATGACAGGGGTAAGGCCAAACAGATCAGATCCAAGTATGTCCCCTCTTCTTCTCATGGTACTCCTACCATCAACAGATGTGGGAAAGTTGTGTAAAGTTGAAAGATCTTTTGAATACCTGGCAGAAGAAAGAGTAGCCTCTTAAAGAATTTCATTCCCTCCTTGCTTCATTTACACCTGATCACTGCCACTTAAGCACACACAAGCATCTTCAGCAGCACTATACACTGAATATGAATTGTATGTTTCCTTTATAAGAAAAACAGGTTTAAGAAATATTGAGTCCCATATAAAATTGTGTCAGTTTGCTATATAATCTTGATTTTATTCATATGTATTATCCCAAAATAACTTAGCAACTTGTAAGTGCAAATCAGTTTCCTCAGTACAGCTCCACTTCAGTTGTTTTCTTTGTTCTCTCTTTTCCCTGTTACTGTACACTATTGACACTTTCAGTGAGAAAGCTTTCTGCTTCCTCCTACCCCTTTCTCTGTGCTGTTGATTAGCCTCTTCATCCTCTTTCCAGCTTGAAGAAAACTTTTTTCTTTTTTCCTCTGTTTTCCCCTTGTTCTTCTATTGTCCTTAGACATAGGATCATCACTGATTCTTTTCCTATTGGCAAGGGTCAGATTAAGGTAACGCACTCAAATATAATGTTAGACGTGTGCTCTTCTACCCCACAAAGTGAACCTCTATTTCAGTGACATCCTCTGCCTCAACATTTTTTCACTATCCTCTGCAACACACTGTTCTCCAACGCCAGGGACACTTCACGTACGCTGTTGCTGTCCCACCTAGAACTCTTCAATTGCATAGGCCAAGTTCCTGTAGGCATTGCAGAACTGGTGTAAAAATTGCAGCCTTGCACAGAGGAGGGTTGCTACAGACTACCTGGCTGCATCTGTGCAGTCTTCCCTATTAATCTGATAAGAACCTGGAAGGGAGGCAGTTGCCCCCATCACTCATTTACTGTGTTTGTCATGAGGTATGGGCTCTCGACTCCTTTGATGGATGGAAATTCCAAAATTCCTTCAGAGAATGTGTCCAGAGACTTGTGCTGGGAATACCAGGTGCAACAAACACATTGGGCTACGACATATTAATAGCGATTTTACTGAGAACAACCCCAAATCTCCCCCCTTTCAGAAGTGCTCTCTCTATATTCAACTCCTATCTTTATCATTTTTTCCTCTTTTCTCACCTGCCCATGCTTGAGAGCTTTATCTGAAATCCCCTCCTTTTGTTACCGAGGATCATAACCAATAAAACTCTCCAAACCTAATGATAGTTTAGAAAGCCGACACTGGTTTATTTACAGTGCCAGGTGCATGGGCGATCTCCTAACATGCACACCAAAGAACAAAGACAAGTTCATTATACACCTTTTCAGAAATGAGTATTTGCATTAATATCATGCATATGCTAATACATTACAAAACTATCCCTGCGCAGGGAATTGGGGAAGGGTCTCTTGTGGTCTCTGGTGGTCTCTTGTGGCCGTTTAAGAAATGGCCTCTTACCCACTGTTTATTCAGTGACCTAGAAGTGAGCTCATTCCACCTCTATCCCTACAAGGTAGTTGGGCTTGAACAAGCAGGTGCACTGTCCCTATCTCTGCAAAGTATGTTACTCTTGAGCAAGCAGTACCATCCCTATTGCCACAAAGCCTGTTTTCTGCTAGTAGTCCGTTTTTCTGTCCTTTGCTAGTCAAAACATTCTAAGTTTTCGAGTCTTAGGTATCACTTTCTTCAAACAGACATTCTTCCCAAGCTATTAATTTCTACTTGGTCCAAACCCTGTTGCTTCCCATTATAAGCCATTTCCGTACAGAGCAAGCAAGCGCTGTTCTTTCTCCTTCTACATGGGACGAGGCAAACAGATCCGTGACAGGATCCTCCTTTCTCACTGCTCCTGCCTCCCTTTGACGCATAAGAAAGATGGAAGAAAACATCTTTGCCTTTCCACAGCTTCATACCTCTACAGATCATCAATTAAAAAAATGCACAGGCCATGTGCAGTAATATAGATATCATTTGCTCAGTCTTGAGAAACAAAAGGAACTGGTCATGCCAGAAAAAACTGCTCTTATGTGTACGACTGAAGATGAGGCCTCTTGATCAACTTGCTTCTTTTTTTTTCTCAATTATTTTTCACTGGCAAAATTTAAACAGCAAAATTTCAGCATCTGATTTTTTCATTAGAAACCCCCCACCCCAACAAAACACACAAAATCAAAAGTTTGAATTTTATATGTTTACAAAGAAGACAAGAAGCTGACCAAAACAACAGACTATGATAGGAAACATAAAAGGTCGTATATATCAGAAAGAGTAAGCCACGAGCTCCCAAGTAGGTACCCAGCAGCTAATCTCAAGTTAAATAGTGTAATCATGCCAGTCATTTGTTACTGCTCAGCCTCCTGTCTCCAGCCCGGAAATTGGTCTGCTTGGACCCCAGAGAGCTGAACAAGCAGGCATGTTTTATCATATAACTGAGGCTGGGAGGCCAGTGTGAAGGAAAGACACATATGTTCTGTATTAGGAAGAAAATATGTAATTTAAAAGAACAATAACAAGTATGCATTTAAAACATAGAGATGTTAAAAAAACAGTATCTCTTAGAACTCTGATGTGATTTGCAAGGGAACTTCACATGACCTTAAACTGTAAAATTGTAGTTAGAGAGTTATGAACTGTTGCTAAACTCAGTTTAAAATCAAACCACAGAGGCTTTTCTTACTGTAAAGTACTACAGGCAACTATTGCAACCAACACATGAAGAAATCATTGCTTTTTGCGTTTTGTTGGAAATCATAAAATTTTTACTAGGTTAAATGCATAAATTACAAATTACTGTTGAACAGAACAGGCACTTAAGGTATCTTTTACAGTTTTTTAATGTACTCCAGCTCATGTAAAGCATAAAGAAATTAACATTTACAGTTACTATATTAGAGATTTTTTACAGTCATTACCAAGATATACTACAGAAGTCATCTTTCTTTAACTGAATAATACAATAAATTAGTAACAACTTATTTTTTTGAATATATGGAAGTCTAGGCAACATCAAGAGAAGAGACTAGGTGAAACTTTACTGAGTCCTGTCCACTGATGTAAAAGCATACTATATTAGATATGCAAATTATATATGCAATTATATATATATTACATAAATGTTATATTTTTGTGACAGTGGCAGAAGAAAATTTGGGTTACTACTTCCAAGCTCAAGTAAGGAAATGTAAACTTTTAATTATAACAACTCCATTTCTAAATAAGCATGTAATGTAGCTTAGGTCTTGTATAACAATAGCATTCTACAAGTAGAATTGAAAGGCTAAGACTTTCAAGGACAGCTAAGAAATATTGATGCCAAAATACTGGTGTTTAATTCCTTTACAGGGCTTGAATTCTGCAGCTTGAAGTTTCATAATGAATTGTAAGAAAGCAAACTTCAATGCTTTCCTCACCACAAAAGTTAAGTTACAATACACGTATGTACTAGCATCTTTTGAACAAGTCAATCTATTTCAAGTATAAGCATCTTTATGAAAAACTGAGCCATTATCACAGCTGGAGTCTGTCACATGTATTAACATTGTTATATATTAACCAAGGGATGATCCTAGGATGTAACCTTTTTATTCAGAAAAAAACAACTATGGAAAGTAACTTAGTCAGAAACCTCTTATCAGGATCCAACTGCCCTTGAGAAAGAGAACATCCAGGAGAAGTATGCAAGGAGCAGAAATAAGTAATCCTCTGAGGAGACAGAGGGAGGACAGGCATATAAAGCCCCTAATAACAATGTATCTATCTGTTGCACACCATATCGTAAAATCAGCAGAGTCCCTGAAACTGGTGATGAACTACCTCATTACGATGAGAAAAATCACACCTACTGGCTTGAAAAGTCCCCTACCCAAATAAGCACCCCATTCTCTGAGCACGTGTAGTGAATTCAAAGGGAGCTGTCCCTTTAAATTGAAGCGAAACAGGAACCAGCCAATGACTAGCTGGGGGTGTAAATTTTGGGTATAACTAACACATTCAACTGCATAAATATTTGCCGTGATTTTTGTTAGGTGTGCTAGCTTTGTGGACTTACCACCTAGCGCCCAAATTTACGCAACTTTGCAAATAAATCAGTATCTTGTCTCTGTGTGTAACTGGCTTTTTGTACACTGGGTAATGAACCCGTATTTTCAGACAACAATGTGATTCCACAGCCCTGAATCTAGTCAGAGAACAGAAGCAAATCCTAACCAGGAACGATTGCTTCTATATGGGACAAAAGGCAAGCTTACCAAGTTGTCTGGCAATAAATAAAAAAATATCTGAATGCAATCAATTAAAAAAGAAATCAATCTGTAATATTACAACCCTATCGTGTTTCAGTTCAGCTGTAACTATCCTCCATTTTAGACACACAGCTTAGACTGTTGAGTTTGGACAAACATCAGCTCCATCTGAACTAAGGCTCAAACGGGTAAAGCAACCTAACATTGTCCAATCCCTTCAAAATCCATACTAAACTGACAGGCTTAATCTAACCACAGTAATAATGTATAATAATAATACAAAAAATAATAATGAAAATATATACACAAATATATACAAACCCAATATTGAGCTTCCCCTCACCCCGATGATGAATACATTACCCAG
>VZSC01012352.1:11333-31086 GCA_013398225.1 Steatornis caripensis | reverse complement strand
AAGTTCTCTGGGGGGGCACAGTATGTTATGTTTTGCATTTCAGAGCCCATTTTCTTTTTTTANGGGTTGACCCCACCTTCTTCAGCCTTTCAATGTCTAATCCCAGTCATTGGTGGTGAAGTAGTTGAACTGAAGCGCGTTCTGCATGAACTGAAGCAATTAAAGCAAAGTTCCTGCCTCTTGGGTTAATCAGCCTGATAGGTCAAGTTCTCTGGGGGGGCACAGTATGTTATGTTTTGCATTTCAGAGCCCATTTTCTTTTTTTACCATGATACCAGTCATTCAAGCATGACTGCTACAATAATCCGCGTGGGAGATTGCGCTTTTGGATGAATGGGCTAAGTGTCATAGTGTCACCTTAAGAAACGAAAGTTACTTTACGTACGTCGCCGTAAGGAAGGCTTTTTTCCTATATGGCGGAATTAACACGCCCACGGGTGTCCTCTGTCTCACTCCTGGTTATGATCACCTTGATGAAAACGGAGGATGTTGTCGCATGGTTAAAGAAAAGCACGGCTTGGAGAAAAGGCAGTGCTTGAAGTCAGCGGTGTCCATCTGAGGGAGGATGTGTTATCGGAGGGGCTGTCGGGAATGAATCCGACCGGTGGTACTGATCTGCACAAAGGGTGAGATAGACGTATTTCAGGCATGACGGCTACAAAAAGCTGTGAAATTCGTGCTGGAGATTCTGCTTTTAAACTCCTGGGATAAGATCCGCAATGTTCTGGGCATCGTCCTAAGATACCTTTATGTCTATACTCTATCACCATTAGAGCAACATTTTTAGTAATTAACACGGGAAGCGTGATATCATTAGGAGTGTTATTTGTTTCTGTATATGTTCACCTTCGGGATCAAGGAGGCGTTGGTCTCGGGAAAAGCCAAGGCAGGAGATCAGGGCGGGACGGGAAGCGATGTGTCCGCGGCGCCGGTGCCGCCCCGCGAGCTGTCAGGGCCCGGGCCGGGCGGGCAGCGCTCGGCAGCGCTCGGTGCCTGCAGTGCCGGGAGGCGGCTGCGGGCGCCGCTGTTGACCGAGGAGGAGCGAGAGGAAGGCCGGAGCGCTGCAGGCAGCCCCGCCCGCTGCGGCGCGGCTCGCTCGCTCGCTCGCTGGCTGTGTGTCTCGGCGTCCGGGCGGTCTGCGAGCGTCCCCGCGGTGCGGAGCCGTGCTGCAGAGCGGCGGAGGGGCCGGCGGCAGCGGCCGGGAGCGCAGAGCCAGAGCCGTGGCTAAAACCCGACCGGTCTCCTGATCGTAGGGCAGCGGCGGGGAGGTGCCTGCGGTGCCGCGGCGGCGATGTGCGCGGCGGGGAGGCGCTGGGTGCGGCGGGAGCGAGCCCTGCTGTGGGGCGTGCTGGTGTCGGCGTGGTGGGCGGCGTGGGGGCAGCTGCGCTACTCGCTTCCCGAGGAGATGCCGAAGGGCTCGTTCGTGGGCGACGTGGCCAAGGACCTGGGGCTGCAGCTGCCGGCGCTCCGCGACCGCGGCGTCCGCGTTGTCTCCGAAGGTAGGACGCAGTATTTCTCTCTGCACGGGAAGACGGGACACTTAGTGACGGCCGAGAGGATAGACAGAGAGCAGCTCTGCGAGAGTGTGCAGAAATGCGTGCTGCGTTGTGAGGTGATAGTGGAGGGGGAAATGAAGTTTTATGAAATCGAAGTGGAGATCAAAGACATCAACGACAACGCTCCCAGCTTCAAGGAAATTGAGCTGGAAGAGAGGATAAGCGAGACGACAGCGCCGGGGTCTCGGTTTCCGCTGGCCGAGGCTGACGACCCGGACGTGGGGCCGAATTCCCTGCAGAGCTACGAGCTGAGCGGCGACGAGCACTTCTCGCTGGCCCTGCAGGCGGGCCCCGGCGGCGATCGGCGTCCCGAGCTGGTGCTGGCGAAGGCGCTGGACAGGGAGGAGGCGGCGTTTCACGAGCTGGTGCTGAGGGCGAGCGACGGCGGGGAGCCGGCGCGCACGGGCACGGCGCGCATCCGCGTGGCGGTGCTGGACGCGAACGACAACGCGCCCGTGTTCAGCCAGGCGGAGTACACGGTGCGTGTGCCCGAGGACGTGCCCGTGGGTTCTGTCCTCCTCACCGTGACCGCCACCGACGCCGACGAGGGCATGAACGGGAACGTGAAATATTCGTTGAAGAAAATCAGAGAGAAAGCCTCTCACATTTTCCATCTGGACGCCGAGAGGGGAGCGATCACTCTGGTGCGGAGCCTGGACTTCGAAGAAGGCAACTGCTACGAACTGGAGGTCCAGGCACGGGACGCAGGAGAGCTTTTCGACACAGCGAAAATAATGATCACAGTGACAGACGTGAACGACAACGCGCCCGAGATTTCGGTGCGGTCGGCGCTGAGGGAGATCTCGGAGGACGCCCCGCCGGGGACGGTGGTGGCCCTGGTGCACGTGCAGGACCGCGACTCGGGGCCGAACGGCGAGGTGCGGTGCTCCCTGGACCAGGGCGTCCCGTTCCGCCTGCGGAGCTCGCAGGGCAGCTACTACAGCGTGGTGACGGCGAGGGGGCTGGACCGGGAGGAGGTGCCGGAATACAACGTGACGGTGCGGGCGGCGGACGGCGGGTCGCCGGCGCTGCGGAGCAGCGCGGTGCTGGCGCTGCGCGTGCTGGACGTGAACGACAACGCGCCGGTGTTCGCGGAGGCGCGCTACAGCGCCCGGGTGCCCGAGAACAACGCGGCGGGCGCGCTCGTGCTGACGGTGCGCGCGTCGGACGCGGACTCGGGGCAGAACGCGCGCGTGCGGTACCGGCTGTGGGAGGGGCGCGTGCGGGGCGCGCCGCTCTCGTCCTACGTGTCGGTGCAGGCGGAGACGGGCGCGCTGTACGCGCTGCGCTCCTTCGACTACGAGGAGGTGCGCGAGGTGGGGCTGTGGGTGCGGGCGGAGGACGGCGGCGCGCCGGCGCTGAGCAGCAACGTGTCGGTGCGGCTGGCGATCGTGGACGAGAACGACAACGCGCCGCAGGTGCTGTACCCGCCGGCGGCGGCGGCGGCGGGCGCGGGCTGGGCGGGCGTGGAGCTGGCGCCGCGCTCGGCGGAGCCCGGCGCGCTGGTGGCCAAGGTGGTGGCGGTGGACGCGGACGCGGGGCAGAACGCGTGGCTCTCGTACGAGCTGGCCAAGGCGACGGAGCCGGGGCTGTTCCGCGTGGGGCTGCACAGCGGCGAGGTGCGCACGGCGCGCTTCCCGCTGGCCCGCGACGCGGCGCGGCAGAGCCTGGTGGTGGTGGTGAAGGACCACGGGCGGCCGGCGCTGTCGGCCACGGCCACGCTCACGGTGGTGCTGGCCGAGAGCGTGGCCGAGCTGCTGGCGGAGCTGGGCAGCGCGGCGGCGGCGGCGCCGGGCGAGCCGGTGGGCGGCCTCACGCGGTGGCTCGTGGTGGCCGTGGCGGCCGTGTCGTGCCTCTTCGTCGCTTTCCTGGCGCTGCTGCTGGCGCTGCGCGTGCGCCGCTGGCGCCGCTCGCAGCTGCTGGCGGCGGGCAGCGGCGCGTTGCGCGGCGTGCCGGCCTCGCACTTCGTGGGCATCGACGGCGTCCGCGCCTTCCTGCACTCCTACTCGCACGAGGTGTCGCTCACCGCCGACTCGCGCAAGAGCCAGCTCCGCTTCTCGGGCGGCAGCTGCTGCGACACGCTGCCGGCCCGGCCGCCGCCCGACGAGCCCGCGCCGCTGCTCGGGGAGGACCCTGACGCTGCCCCGGTGAGTTCCTCCCAACGGGTTTTCGCCGCGACGCTTCCCTCTGCTTCTCCTCTGCCCTCCCTCACCGTCTTCTGTTTCCTGCCTAGAGAGTTTTGTTTCCAAGGCAGTCAAAGCTTCCTTCAGGAACGCTCTGCATGCTGTTGGCTCTCGCTGTTTGAGGCGAGAGAAGTGAGGGTGCTCTTGGCTTGAATTTCATTACAGTATAGGTCCTATGTGAAGTCCGTAGTATGATGGTGCTGCACATTCAACAGAAATGTTTCGGGCAGCTGGCCTTTTGGTTATGTGTTCTTGCAAATTATGAGGGTCAAAGTGTGCAGGTTGTGAAGGGGTGGAGAGGAGAGTGGTGGGAGCTGTGGTTGACGGGCTGTTGAAGTACCCAAGAGATATGCTTTGCTCCTTTCCGTGTTCAGTGCAAAGCTTCTTTCAGCAATGCTCTGCGTGCTGCTAGCTGTGTTTCCCGGGAGCTGAATGTGGGATTGTGGCTCATCCTTCCCTTTGGGGCAGGAAGCGGGAGAAGTGAGGGTGCTCTTGGTTTGCGTTTGGTAGAGCAGAGCTTTGTGTTTTTATGACGGGCCAAATCGTTTCTCAGTTTCTCCCCTGACGTTTGTAATACCACCTTTTTTGTCCGTATTAGTTCTTCTGAAGGATCGTAGTGCTTTGTTATTCAGTTGAAGTTTGCATTTTTTTGCAGTGTCAGATATCTTCCCGACAGGAGATGTGCTGGAATATGATAACAGTGTCTTGTAATGGAACGTCAATGACCCCTCGTGCTGTTTGTCATTATGGTTACTAATTTTTACTTCTTTATCGCTTGTTTTGTGTCATCATCTGCTCGCACTTTATCTTTTATTGTTTATTAATTGTTTTCTTTGAAACAGTGTGTGAAGAGCAGAGTATTCTGTATCAACAGAGGAGCTCGTTAGGAAGACTCTCTTCTTTTTTTGTGCTTTTTCCCAGCTGGTCATCAGTTTCATTTGTGGGATGGAAGTATTACAAACACAAAATTATTTTTGTCATGAACACTGTGTTCATTGAGGTGTTTTTGTCAAGATCGTCTTCACTTAATTATCAGTCTCCCCTTGTAACACAGCTTCTTCATTTAACCATCAATTTTTAAGATGAATCTAAGCCATTATCGGAAATGAATGTAGACTACCTTGTGCCTGCTTTTGGGCGGGTCTTGTCTCATGTGTGAAAGTTCCTCACACAGCACGCTCCTCAGCCAGTAGTGACAGCAGTGCTACCTTTGTGTATCAGAATGCAGCGTGTGTTTTCCATACTGGAGGTATGTCTTCCTTAAGCAGGAGATCATTCCATGGCATTTCTGCCAATTGCTTGTTGCTTTGAGACATCCTTGATTGGGTCAAAACTGAGCTCTAAGCTGCGGATTGAGGAAGAGGGTGGAAGAGGAGCAAAATTAAGTGTTGTTGAGTGGTGCCGAATTCTAAATAGACTTAAGTACGTGAGCAGTGGTTGGTCACCTCGGTGGTGAACCACTGCTGTGCTCTTCCAAAGATGGAATAGAGTTGAAGAACTGGATGTTTTCAGACTGAATGTTGTGCGTATAGACCCTGTAAGCAGCTTTCTAGGCCTTCAAACTGTGCATGAAGTGCTAGAAAGCAGAGCGTATTGCCGCAGTTTCTGCTGGGGTGTGTTACAGATGGCATGGCACTTCAAGAAATGTCAAGATATTCTCGCTGTACGCAGTTATACATTTCTGCTATTATGTCGCTTTACAGCTTGTTTCATGTCATTATCCCTCATGTAGCATCGATGCCAAGTGTTTAAAATCGGTGTGAACGATCAGACTAGCATGAGTTCTTAACAACGTTACTGGTTAGAAAAGTTGTTTTCTCTTCTGAGCTCCTTACCAGCCGATGAACACATCCAGAGTCTTATTGCACCTGGAATGATTTTGTGAGAATAACCTTGCTGACCTCGAGAAGGCTGTTCATGCAGCAACCCTCTTATGCCAAAGAAGGGGCAATCTCTGAGGCATCGTTACTGTCCCGGGTACTTTCTGTCTGCTTTACTGTTCACTGTCGTGTCTTTTTCAGACAAGTGTAGCTAGAGGGAGTGGTGTAGCCAAGGGTGTAGAGACAGCACTAATGTGCCTAATGCTGATATAATTTTCATTTCTTGCTCGGCCGCATTACTCATAAGTTTGGACTTGTATGTTTAGACATACACAGGTATTTTCATCATGAGCGCTTACTAGTTCAAGATTTTTCTGAAAGTCTGTCGTTTCTTGCTTTATTCATCACTATTGTCTTACAACTCAGTGTTTTCATTTTACTTTAATTATTTGAAATGGATGTAAGCAGTACCTTAGTAATGCAGTCACAAACGTTGAAGAAGGGTGACTTTCTTCATAAATACCTTCTCAGTTTGGGTAGGTGACCCTCTCATATGTGTCCCTCCATCTGAAGTAGAGTGTGGCCACTTCTTGGCAAGAATGGTCTTGTTGGTGAGGAAGAGCCTGTTCTCACAGTGACATTGTGGCCAACGATCGTTTGCTAATAACTGCTATAGTGGAAGAAGTTTGTGAAGGAGACACT
This sequence comes from Steatornis caripensis, assembly GCA_013398225.1. Lineage (NCBI taxonomy): Eukaryota > Metazoa > Chordata > Aves > Caprimulgiformes > Steatornithidae > Steatornis > Steatornis caripensis. Next base: position 24,825 of record VZSC01012352.1, on the reverse strand, counting down.
GAGTCCTGTAGTTCATGCCTTCGTATCGTTTGAGGGAGCAGCAAAAGTGGCATAAATGGGAACTGAGTTATTGCCAGGACGCTGTGAATGAGTACAGTAGTCATACATGGTGTCACCTCTTGTTTGGAGCAGTAGGAGTATTAGGAAAATCTGCTGTACCTGTAGTTTCCAAACTCGTGCAGCTTGAAATGATTCAGCTGGTCGTAATGCACCCTGCTCTCGCCATGGTCATGAACCAAGATTTGTTGGTTTGCAGAGAGTCTTGCGTTCCGTGATTTCCTTTGAGTGTTGCTGAGAGGTGGTGTTATCATACAAAAAGGCACCGAGGGGGTCAAGTAATCTTTCATAGGCGTTGCACTCAAGAGGACTTTATCCTTTGCATTTTCAGACAACCCCATGCCTGGAGTGTTCTGTGTGTTGTCGGTGGAAAGTACATATCACTGTGTTTGTGTCATGGGTAAACTGCCTTCTCTAGTGCTGCCCTTCTGACTTCTTGTGACTTTTTTTGTCGTCTTTTTTTGCTCAAAGTCTCTGTTTGCCCTGGGAAAAGCAGCTGACATATCATATACACCTCGGGCATCACCATGGAGCAAATATACCACTCATCTTTAAGATTCCTGAAATAGCACAATGGTAATTGAAATATCCTGGGAGCATGCTGCCCATTCATGTTCTTAGATCTTACTTACCCCGTTCACTGAAAGAAGAAATTCCAAAAAAATGCTTTTAATTACCAGTTCTAGAGCAAAAAGTTGTGCTGATCTCCGTGATTTGTAAAACTGGGAGCATGTACTGACAATGCTGTTGTAGAGAACAAACCTTTACGTGTTATCGCAGAGTCTCAGTAACTCTGAGAGGTCTATAAAATGAAAGGGATATAATCAAGAACTCCCCAATGAAAATAGTGTTTCTGGTTCTTCCTTTCTACAATAGATTCTCCTCTGAAGTGCTTTGTACCTACTGCTTCTCGAGCACGTAGAAATGAAATAAAAGAGTTGAGTAAAGACAACCCGCAGCAATAGTAGAAGCTGTCAGAATACGTCAGACATTGGCTGTACAGTATACTTGCTTGTACTTAGCTGTACTCACCTGTGCTCTGCTATACGAAGTCTGCTCACTCCTCCACCGCTCGGTAACACGTTCCCAGCCAGACTCTTCTTTAACGTAAGTGAGCAGTGCTGCCTGGCTCGCTTTTCCGCGGAGAGAGAAAACTCCCCAAACTGAAAGCTGAATCGCGCTTTTCCCTGGCGTATGGCGCCGACTCCCGGCAGATGCTGACAGTGCGGATCGGAGTGCAGAGATCGAAGCGCCTCACGCCTTCAGCTGGCTGCGGTGGGCGCAGTCAGCAAACACTGGCGAAAGGCCCGGGCCCCCGGGAGCTGCGGTGGCGTCTCACCGCCTCCGGGTGCCGCTGTTGGCCCACGCGGAGCGGCGCCGCAGCCCGAGCCGCAGCCGGAGCCGCAGCCGCAGCGTCCTGCCCCCGCAGGCTGCTCGGTCGCCCGGCGCCGGACACAGCGGCAGCGGCACGGGCAGCAGAGGCGAGAGGCGGCGCGGCGCGGGGAGCAGCGGCGTCCGAGCCGGCACCGAGATCGCTGCCCTCCGTCGGCCCCTGCGCTCGCTGCGGAGAGCGGCTGGAAGGCAGGGAGGGCCGCGGCAGGAGGGAGGAGCGCGGCGAGCGCTGCCCAGAATGGCGGGCGGGCAGAGGCAGAGCGTTTGGCGAGCAGCCGCGCGAGCGCTGCTGCCCGCTTTGCTGCTGGTCTTGTGCTGCCGGGCGGCGCCGGAGCGCATCCGCTACGCCATCGCCGAGGAGCTGGGCAGAGGCTCGCTGGTGGGGCCGCTGGCGCGGGACCTGGGGCTCAGCCCGGCGGACCTGCCGGCGCGCCAGCTGCGGCTCAGCGCGGAGAAGCGATACTTCACGGTGAGCGGGGAGAACGGCAACCTGTACGTGAGCGAGAGGCTGGACCGGGAGGAGCTGTGCGGCGAGTCGGCGTCCTGCTCCGTCAGCTTCGAGGCGCTGGTGCAGAACCCGCTCAACGTTTTCCACGTCGACGTGGCCATCCAGGACGTCAACGACAACGCCCCACGCTTCTTGCGAGAGAATTTCCAGCTGGAGATCAACGAGTTGACTTCTCCCGGCGCTCGGTTTCCTGTGGGAGTCGCCGAAGACGCGGACGTGGGCAGCAACTCTCTGCAGGGCTACGAGCTGGAGGCCAACGCGTACTTCGCGGTGGAGGTGAAGGAGAGCCAGGACGGCAGCAAGTTCGCGGAGCTGGTGCTGCGCCGCGCGCTCGACCGCGAGAGCGAGCAGAGCCTGCGTCTGGTGCTGACGGCGGTGGACGGCGGCGACCCGCCCCGCAGCGGCACCGCCCAGCTCTGCATCAACGTCACCGACGCGAACGACAACCCGCCCGTGTTCGCGCAGGACCGGTACCGCGCGAGCCTGCGGGAGGACGCGCCGCCGGGCTCCACGGTGCTGAACGTCTCCGCGTCCGACGCCGACGCCGGCACCAACGCCCGCATCACGTATGGCTTCGGGGAAACGCCAGCCAAGGTGCTTCAGAAGTTCGTGGTGGACACGGAGAGCGGGACGATCACGCTGCAGGAGGCGCTGGACTTCGAGGAAACGCGAGGCTACACGCTACTGGTAGAGGCGAGGGACGGTGGCGGTCTGCTGGCACACTCCAAGGTGGAGGTGGAGGTGGTGGACGTGAACGACAACGCGCCGGAAATCACGATGCTGTCGGTGTCGAGCCCGGTGTCCGAGGACGCGCCGGCCGGCACGGTGGTGGCCCTGGTGAAAGTGCGGGACCGGGACTCCGGGGAGAACGGGCAGGTGTCGTGCGAGCTGTCGGGCGAGGCGCCGCTGTCGATCGTGGCGTCGTCGGGCGGCTCGTACAAGGTGGTGACGGCGAGCGCGCTGGACCGCGAGCAGGCGTCCGAGCACCGGGTGACGGTGGTGGCCAGGGACCGGGGCGTCCCGGCGCTCTCCAGCCGCGCGGCGCTCGTGCTCGAGGTGTCGGACGTGAACGACAACGCGCCGGAGTTCGAGGAGGCCGCCTACAGCGCCTACGTGGCGGAGAACAACGCGGCGGGCGCGGCGGTGCTGCGCGTGCGCGCGCGGGACGCGGACGCGGGCGCCAACGGGCGCGTGAGCTACTGGCTGGCGGGCGGCAGCGCGGGCGCGGCGCCCTACGTGTCGGTGGAGGCGCGGAGCGGCGCGGTGTACGCGCAGCGCTCCTTCGACTACGAGCAGTGCCGCGAGTTCGCGGTGGCCGTGCGGGCGCAGGACGGCGGGGCGCCGGCGCGCAGCTCGACGGCGACGGTGCGCGTCTTCGTGCTGGACCGCAACGACAACGCGCCGCGGGTGCTGTGGCCGGCGGCGGCGGCGGCGTCGGGCGCGGCGTCGGGCGCGTCCCCGTTCGAGGTGGTGCCGCGTTCGGCCGAGGCCGGCTACCTGGTGGCCAAGGTGGTGGCGGTGGACGCGGACGCGGGGCGCAACGCGTGGCTGTCGTACGAGCTGGTGCAGGCGCCGGAGCCGGCGCTGTTCCGCGTGGGGCTGCACAGCGGCGAGGTGCGCACGGCGCGGGCCGTGTCGGAGAGGGACGCGGCGAAGCAGCGGCTGGTGGCCGTGGTGAAGGACCACGGGCAGCCGGCGCTGTCGGCCACGGCCACGCTGCACGTGGTGCTGGCCGAGAGCTTGCAGGAGGCGCTGCCGGAGCTGAGCGACAGAGACGTTGTGTCCGAGCTGACGTCTGATCTAAACCTCATTCTTGTAGTGTCACTCGTTGTCGTGTCCTTGTTGTTCGTTTTGACAGTCATTTTCATATTGTTCTTTAAATGTCGGCGGTTGGGGAGCCCCCCCGTTTTTGTAACTTCTGATAAGGAACTCTATTCCAGCCTGGGCTCTAAAGCACCGTACAACTACTGCAATAGCACGCTGCCTTTGCCTTACTCCTACGAGGTGTGTTTAGCCTCCGAGTCGGGTCAGAAGGACTTCACATTTCTGAGACCAGGGGCGGCAGCGCTGTCTGACAGTCTCCTGGCCAGGGAACCCGGCTCGGGCACTGACTCCGGGCAGGACCCTCCTCGCCCAGGGAGCTCGGCACAGGTGAGTTTCTGTCCCGGGGTTCCTCTCTGCAGACTTGAATGTATCATATTCTTCCCATGTTCTGTGTTGCGTGTCAGTCGGTAACTGGCATAGCTCAACGTCGCCTCCCTGCGCACTGCTCGATAGCTCGGGGGTGGGGGGCGTGGATATGTGGGGCTGTGTGATCTTGACTCTTGCTTTTAACCTGCCCAGCCTCACCCGCGAATTGTCGTCATGCCCCAAGGAGCGACGCTATATTGTCAGTACTTCTGTCTGTCTGTCCTAGTCCAGATGCGGGTTTCATCGAGCCGGGGTGGTGGTGTGGACATGGCCTGAAGCGGGGGCAAAAGTGTCGTGGGGTCTGAAGCTGACATAACTGTTCGTCTAGTGACTGCTTCATTTACTGCCTCTGCCAGATTTGAGCGCTTCTCTGTGGGAACGATGTGTGATCTATCCCAGCCTGTTCGCTCAGGGAGGACAGTGACTCTCTAGTCCTGTTTTCCCTTCCAGCTCGGCTTTTTTCATGCTCTGAACCCCTCAAAAGGAAGGCGTTTTGTACACCCGTGGCTTAACATTTCCCCTCGGTCCGGGGAGCCGGGGCTGGTGCCTCGCTTAGCTCCAAACCAGGAGCCGAGCGGAAAATTCTTCTCTGGAGCCTTGGCAGAGCCGGGAATAGCGCTGCAGTGAGCGGCTCTGGTAGGATTTGGCTTGAACCCGCCCCTGAATGATGGTGCAGGGGAAAGGCGTCTTTCCCCTTAGTTGTCACACGTTTCCACTCCTCTCCCTCCAAATGGTGCTTTCAGGAGCCCCCGAGGCGTCGTCTTCAATATTCGGAATTCCCATCAAAATGGAGGAGGTGTAATGTCCCCAGATCAGTTGAAATACGGGAGGTGGAAATGTTCAGTCTTCCATGCTTTTCCTGAGATCTCTCTCCGCTGCCTGCGTGTCCTATTGTTTGCTGGGATTAAGCGGGCAAGGTACTCTGAATGCGGGTCACGTGTGCACTCATATGAAGAGAAACGCCTTGCGATTTGCAATATGCACGTTAGAGAAATTGCTTAGTAAAGAGCGTTTAGGAAAGACATGAAATGAGCAGTGGCTGGGAAAACTATTCAGAGCTTATTTCAGAGAAAAATAAGTGGTTGAAAACTTTTTCAAGATTTGCATCGAAGGGAGCTGTGGCTTTTCCTCTGTTTAGATTACATGTCAAAGAGAAAGGTAATTGGGGTTTGGTTGCTTAAGGGTTTATGGGAAAAGAAATCTGTTGCCAGCGCTGTAAGCCTGCAGATACGGTCTGTTACAGAAACGCTCCAAAATGGGTGGAGAAACATAACCGTTCGTACCTACGTGCACGATGCAGCTACGGTGGGTAAAGCACATCGTCTTCCTTCTCAGTCTTCAAATTGCTTCAGAATTAAATTATATTAAAATGCAACCTTAGATGACAATCGTTAGATTTTATCGGTGTGAAGTCTATGCTTTTATCACCTTCTGTGGACTGGTGATAAGAACAGTAATTAGTGCTGATATCTTTTGGCAACGATTATTTGGTAGGAAAGGAAATAGCCGAGCATGCAGAGAGGAAAGATGGTGCCGATCCGTTTGATATCGTTGACTCTTCACATATTGTCCTTCTGGGTGGATCCCGCGAGCTCACGGCAGTTGACACGTCGGTGCAGGGCGAGGATACGTAGCCATAGTCGAGGTCCCTGTCGCTGTGGTGAGTGTCGTGTCTCCCACGTTGATGCGGGTGATTCGCAGCCCTTCCATAACGCGCTCAGCCACGATAAGAGCGGGGTAACAGATAACCATCCGCAGCCTTTCCGAGTTCTGCAGTGCATGGAGAGCCTTATCGTTTCTCTCGAATGAACGCGTGGGTGCTGATTTCCAGTCCGGTTTCTTTCCCAGACATCGCCGTCCCTCCCTTCTTAGGCTTGGCTGTGGGAAGACAACTGGACGCTGTGTTTCTCGGTCACAGCCGGGTTTTGACAGGGCTCTCTTATCAAGCTTCCTTGGCCCCTTCCCATTGCATCGTAAGAGCTGAGCAGTTGCGCGAGTGATGGACAACGAACGTCGAAATTGCGGTAGTTTAATCCTTATGAGTGCTCCAAACACCGAAAAACCCGACGTATCACGAGTTATTGTTGACAGTAACAACCCCAAACGCAGGCAGGCAGCCCGGGAACCGGCTGTTTCTTGCCCAGGCGCTGCCGGTGCTGTGGTCTATGCAGTGCCGTGACCTGCCAGGCTGTTGCTGCACGGGACCGGGGACCGCTTCTGCCCCCGGCGAACCGGCACGTCGCAGACCGTGATTTCCCTGCGTCTGGCTGGTGGAAACAGGTACCTGGGAGCAAGCTGGGTGGTGCCGAGAGCAGGAGGGTGTATGAAACCGAGATTTCTGCGATTTGTCGGGGGAGATGCCTGCTGGGATAGTGGTGGCGGTGGCGAGCAGGAGGGGCGGTGCTCCTGGGAACCCTGCGGCAGGACCTGCCCCGCTGCGGCCGGAAAAGTTGCTCGTAACTCGGCAGCACGAAATCCGCATCGTTTTGCCGAGGACGCTGCTTTGGTGGCACACAGAGCGCGACAGCGCCACACCGTGGGATGCCAGGAAGGGGCTGACCTAGGACTTGGGTGGGAGGACCGGCACCCCGAGGGTCCTGAGGGACTCTCGGAGCTGGCGCGGAGCCGCTCTCCCCAGCGCCCTGTGTGCCTCGGCTGACCCTTCCCACTCCTCCTCCCGCCCGCTCCACCTCCCTTCTTGCTCCCGCTGCCTCCTCCCAACGAGATTTTCCCGGCGGACACCTCTCCCTGTTTCCGTATCGCCCCTTTTGGCGTCATCCTCTCCGCCAACCTTCCTGCCGGCACACGCAGTGCCCGTGCCCGACCTGCGCTGCCTCTCCCAGCCCGCCTGGCCGTATTAGCTGGGTTTCTCGCAGGGCTGTGCTCTCCCTTCAGAATCAGCCGGCTTGAGCCCCGCAGCCTTCGGGCCGGGAGCACCGCGCTCCGTCTCCCGGCGGTGCTCGGCGGGCGGCTGCCCCGCGCTCCGTGCAGTTATTGGCCGGGACTCTGTGTGCCGCTGTCGGCCAATGATGGAGCGGGGGGGATCTGGCGGCCCGGCCCCGCTCGGAGCCGGGCTGAGGCACAGACGGTCTCAGAGAGCGCCGCGGAGTGAGTCACGGCAGAGCCCGTAAAGCAATGCCCGTCTCTCCGCCGGACGCCGCTTCCCGGGGAGCGCTGGGCAGCGGCATGACGGGGCGAGCTGACGATTTCTAGCCGGGGCGGGGTGGGGTGGGGGGGGCGAAGCGAGGAGCGCGGCCGTCCTGTGCGATGAACGGCGTTGCTGTAAGGAGCCGCGGGGTGACGACGGGGCAGGTACTGAGCCTCTTGCTTTTGTTCGGCGTTTCCGACTGGGTTTCCGCCGCGATTCGCTATGCGATTCCCGAAGAGGCGCGGAAAGGCTCCGCGGTGGGGAACGTGGTAGCCGACCTGGCGCTGGACCTCGGGCGGCTGCCAGGGCGCCGGCTGCGGGTGGTGTCCGGTGGCAACAAGAAGTACTTCGGGGTGGATCTGACGAGCGGCGCGCTGCTGGTGAGCGAGCGGATAGACCGGGAGGAGCTCTGCGGAGCGCTCTCTCCCTGCTCCCTCAGCTTTGAGATCGTGGTGGAAAACCCGCTGGAGCTGTACAGCGGCACCGTGGAGATCCAGGACATCAATGACAACGACCCGGTTTTTCCCAGCAGCCAGGCGAGGCTGGAAATCAGCGAGTCGGTGGCGGCTGGAGCGCGCTTCCCGCTAGAGAGCGCGCAAGACCCCGATGTGGGCATTAACTCTTTGCAGACCTACCAGCTCAGCCCCAACCCACACTTTGTGCTCGACGTGCAGACGAGAGTGGATGGCAGCAAGTACGCGGAGCTGGTGCTAGAGAAGGAGCTGGACAGGGAGGAGCAACAGGAGCTGCACTTGGTCTTGACCGCGCTGGATGGAGGCAGCCCGCCACGGTCGGCCCGCATGCAGATCCACATTGACGTTGTGGATGCCAACGATTATGCCCCAGTCTTCAACCAGTCCACCTACAAGGCAAGCGTAAGGGAGAATACACCCAGTGGTACCCTGGTTGCCAGAATCAGTGCGTATGATCTGGATGATGGGCCAAACGGAGATATTGTCTATTCCTTCAGCAGCCACACGCCCACCAAGGTACGAGAACTCTTTGCTCTGGACTCGGCCACGGGGGAGTTGAGGGTGAAGGGGCAGCTGGACTACGAGGAAATGAAGCTGTATGAGATTCACTTACAGGCTAAAGACAAGGGTGCTGTTCCTGGTGTGGCTCATTGCAAAGTGCTGGTGGAAGTTGTGGATGTGAATGACAATGCTCCAGAGGTGACAGTGACTTCTGTGTACAGCCCTGTGCCTGAAGATGCAGCCACAGGGACGGTCGTAGCTCTGCTGAGTGTAACAGACTTGGACTCCCATGACAACGGTCTGGTCAACTGCTTCATTTCCCCTGAGATCCCATTCATGCTCAGCTCCTCTCTCAAAAATTACTACACATTGAAAACAAAAGCAGCTCTGGACCGAGAAAAGGCATCGGAGTATAACATCACTATCACAGCCAGGGACTCGGGCTCACCACCCTTGTCTGCAGTAAAACAGATCCTGGTGCAGGTGTCAGATGTCAACGACAACGCACCCAAGTCTTCTCAGGACTCCTATGATGTGTATGTATTGGAGAACAACATGCCTGGCATCCCCATCCTTAATGTGAGTGCCACAGACCCAGACCTTGGGCACAACGCCCATCTCTCCTATACCCTCTTGCAGGGTGACCCTACCGTAGGCCACCTCTTCTCCATCAACAGGGATAATGGCACCCTCTACCTGCTCACCTCCTTGGACCATGAGGACCAGGTGGAGTTCAGCATGATGGTGCAGGTCCAGGATGGTGGCTCTCCGCCTCTGGTCACTAATGTCTCAGTCAGTGTGTTTGTCACTGACCTCAATGACAATGCCCCAACTGTGCTGTACCCTCACCCCAACACCACTGCCACCTATACCGATGTGGTGGCACCAGGCACTCCTGCCGGGTACATGGTCACCAAGGTGGTGGCAGTGGATGCGGATGCGGGGTACAATGCCTGGATCTCCTATGCCCTGTTGCAGGCCACTGACCCCAGCCTTTTCTCAGTTGGGCTGCACAGTGGGGAGATCTTCACGGCCCGCCAGCTCCAGGAGGACGATGCTCCCCAGCACACGCTAGTAATCCTGCTGAAAGACCACGGGGAACCTGTGTTGTCTGCCAGTGCCACTGTCTCCATCTCTGTGGCCGAGATGGCCAAGGAGGTGCTCACTGACCTCACTGATGTGGCACCTGCCAATGATCCCAGGAGGCATGTGACTTTCTATCTCATCCTGGCTGTGATTTTGGTGTCAGCAGCTTTCTTCATCACCATGTTGTCAGTGGGCATCTTCAAGTGCTACAAGTGGAGGCAGTCAAAGGAAATGTTCAACAGCTCCAGGAGCACCCTGTACAGGACACCAGGGCCTTTCCACCACATTGATGCCGTGCGAGGCGGCTTCATGCCGCCCAGCTTCTACCACCAGGTCTATCTCACCACGGACTCTCGCCAGAGTGATCTCCTGTGTAAAAAGCCCTTCACTTCCAGCCCCCTGGGGAGCCGCCAGAGCACCATGAGGAACGGTGAGCCAGGGCTGTACCACCAGATTGTGGGCACTGCCAGCCAGCTCCCCATGCCTGCTGAGGTAATGTAGCTCCTTCCTTGGCATGTCCCAGTGCTCGGCAGAGCCATGGCTCATTTATGCCATACGTGTACAGCAGCAGATTGGGGTTGGGGGGAGCATCCACTTGCACCATACCTCTAAACAGTGGTTGGCTGTAGCTGAACAGGTCTTCTTCGGACTCAAATTAGCCATCCTGAGTGCTGATGACATTTGCGCTGTGGTGAGCAGGATCAAGTGAGTCAATTTTCTCAGGTTAGCGAACATCTGTCTTTCTGATGCAGTTTTGGGTGCTCCTTGTGTGAGTAACTGGTGGAGGCTGAGGTCAGCTTGCAATCACTTGCAAATCCTTGGAGGAAAGTTTGCTGCTAATGGTATTTCCTTCTCTTTGCGAATTGAGAGCTGAGGTGAGCACTTGCAGGGTCAGGCACTGGGAGGGGGCCATAGCCTCTCTGCGTCGCGCCCCGTTGTGGGCTGGGGAGTTGGTGGTGCAAATGGGGCTGGGAACCCCAGCTGCCAGTGGCAGATCAGGGCTTCACTTCCCACAGTGTAGTATGCGAAGCTGAAAGACGATGCTTGTTTCTCCATTTGACAGATCCTGGCCACAGAGCAGTCCCTCCTGTCCGTGTCTCGCTTCATGTTTGACTCCTGGTGGTTTTGGTTTTGTTTCCGTGGACGTTTTGTGATGATGTTCGCTTTGGGGTGGGGGGTAGGATTGCAGACTACCCCAGATGCTTGCAGGGCTCCGCTGAGCTGGACTGTGGCCCTGAGCAGGATGGTGAGTCCTCCACCTAGGTGTTGTTTTAATAACCTTATTACAAGCCCTGCACGATTTGTAACATGTTATCTTCGCATGATGTCTAATGTCCTGACTGAACAAACTGCAGCCAGGAAGGCGTTTGCGTATGGCAGGCAGCTTCTGTGCTTCTTCCCGGTGGCAATTGTGCAGCTTAATTTGAGAGGTTTAAATTACAGGAACACTTCGATCTTCAGAGGTGAGGCTAGGTAGTGGATCCAGCAGAAGGGGGTGGTGGATCAGATGGGTTTCCAAGGTGGTTGGTGCCGGTAATGTGTCCTTTCCCGGGAGGCTGTGAGTAGGAGTGACCGGTTCCTAGGAGCAGAAGGAAGTGAGGTGCAGCGGAAGCCGTGCATGGGTGTGGGGCTGCGTGTGCCGCCTGTTCGCTGTGACCAAATCACAGGCGGAGACAGAAACCTCCCAGAATTATTTTATGCCTTTTTTTTTTTTTTCCTCTTGCGTCACTGCTCAGACAGCAATTCTGATTTGTGGCAGGTGGGAATGGCTGCAGCAGCTGCAGGAGCAAGTGTTCCTCTGCATTGTGCAGGTCATGCTACAGCCGGGGACGAGGATGTCCCCTCTACCGAAGGGTCCTGGCAAGATGCCTCCGAGGGTGGGGGCAGTAAATGGTTTGAGAGTGGGGATGGAAGGAGGTGGTAACAGGCAGGCAGTAAGCCCGATGCCTAGCCATGGTGCTCTCCTGGTATCTGCACTGGTGCTTTCCAGTACTATGCTGGAAAGGCACTGGCAGTGAGAAACCAGCCGGGCTGGCACTGGGCCCTGGTTTTTCAGTCTTTGTAGTGACAGAAGATCCAGCCCAATGCCACAAACTGTGTCAAGCCTGCAAAGGCTTCACACCTGTTTGCTCTACAGGGCAACAGCCAGACCCCAAAAAAGATGCAGTGGGGATGGTGTTGGCCCCCCCTGTGGCAGGTGGCGGGTCCTGCCATGAGCGATCCTACCCTGCAGGATCTCTAGCGATCTCTCAGCTCCCTGGGTCGTCTGCATCAGAGCCTTTCCACAGGGTGAGCTCTGGCCCTCTGGAATGGGTGCATATCTTTCTCCATCCTAGACACCTCATACCATTCCTGCCTTGCCACCATCCTCATCCTGGGCTTTGGCAGATCCAAGCAACAGCAGGATCCCCCGTGTGAAGCCTGTCCCTTGTTCCGGCCCCTTGGTGACCAAGGCACCTCGGGACACTGTGTGGACTCTCCCAGACCATGGCTTCACAGGGGACCATCTGCTGAGGCACCGCAGCAGCACCAAGCCCATTCCCAGGGGCGCAGCACCCCGACTTACTAGAAGAAATATCTGTCATCCGGCTGTGCTGTTCGGGGCTCTGCCTGGGATGGGGACAGGGCACATCCCAGAGTCAAGGTTACTGTGACAGTTTTCTGCTGGTGGCACCGTCGGAAGCCCTCGGGGAATGAGTATGTCCAAACAGGTATTGGTCTCTGGACGCTGGGGAACGCACTTATGCAGCATTTTCCTGCGTTAGCCCTTTAAGAATGCCTTCTCCCCTTCCCCGGAGCCGGCAGTAGGCGGGATCCAGGCGGTGTTTTGCACCAATCGTGAGCTTCCTTGCTCCGTCTTTCTCTGACTGGCAGCAGCATGGTCCCACTCCGTGGCTCTTCGAACGGGCAGGGAGGGGCTGGAGAGGGAGGGAGGCTCCTCGATGGCAGCACCTCTGCGGATTCTGTCCTCGTCCAGAAGGATGGTGTCCCTGTCACCATCCAGCCTGCCAGGCACAAGTGTCCCCAGCTTCTCTCGCCTATTCCCCCAGGTCCCATTAGTGCCCAGGTGGTGGGGGCGTGCAGGGTCCCCAGCAGGAGCTGGCTCCCCTACCTGCCACACCAGTGTGGACCCCAGCCCTGCAGGGTCTGTGTGCACCCAAGGGAGGTCAGGGTGGCTTTGAGTGCACCGAGAACAGGACTCCAGGGTATGACTGCACAAGGCTTCTGCAGGGATGTGAACCGAGCTAACACCTTGCTGCTTGCCACCATCCTCTGGGACAGGGAGAGGGGGAAATGACTGCTCTGCTTCCCCGTGGGGAGGCTGAGACCCCTGCTTTTGCCCTCCGGAAGGTCGCTCGACTGCACAGCTGTGTCTGCCACAGAATTTCAGTACGTGCATCTGCTGGGTGGGAAGCTCGGGCCTCCTTCCCAGTCTGACATCCTGACCTGATGTCGCGATCCGGTGGTGCTCTAGTGGGCTTGTTGACTGGCTTTGTGTGTTTGCAGCGACTCCCCTTCCTCATTTCAGGCTGGGGAAGGGGTGTCCAGCCGGGTGCACGTGAGGAGCAATTGCGTTCCAGCTTTGAACGGCTCACCTATCTCTGCCTTCTGCCTCTGACACCTACACGGGGCTGGCAGGGGTGGGCATCCCTGCGTCGTTGCGAGCTCTCCTGGCTGATAGTGGTACTGGTGGCAGTGATGCCTCACTTACGGAGGCAATCCTGGGGTCCAGGCCGTGGCCAAAGCATTAGCTGGGGGGGGAGAAAAGGGGTGGGAGAAGAGCCTCTGGCACCTCAGGGCTCTAACAAGCACCTTTTCATCAGGCATGAAAAGTCCTTTGGCCGGCGTTCATGACAGCTGCCCTTTGTCTGTGGGCGCGATGTGAAGCCACCATTGTGGAAGGGGGAGTGCACAGAGAGGGCTTGTACCTAGCTTCCAGGCTGCCAGGACGTGCAGTTTCCCTGCAAACGGGAAGCGAATTGTCAGAGCAAGTGACTCAGGCTGGCAGAGGGGAGGCCGGGGGTGGCAGCCCCACTGATGCCGGCTCGGGCCCCTGCTTCCCCCACCTCCGGGGAGCTACCGCTGGCCGAGAGGGGACGGAGCTCTTGGCCAATTGGGCGCTGATCTGAAGCAGGG
>VZSC01012351.1:213043-230087 GCA_013398225.1 Steatornis caripensis | reverse complement strand
TTAAGCTTAAAGAGGGATTCTAGCTAAAATTAGAGTAGGTGAGTAATTATATACATACAAAGAAGAATCTGCATTCATGAACCTCCATTATCCAAACATTTCTGTGCTGGTGGCTTGTGAATTATCTCTGGCCACTAGCCAGCATCCATATCCCATCTTGCAGGTGCTGTAACTGTCACTCAAGGAGGGTATGTTTGATCTTTTTCTAGTGTAGAAATCTCCAGTGAATTGAAGTGAAACTCGTTTCATTTTTCCTCCTTTTCTCAGACTTATGTCAAGATTGCTAGTTTGCCTGCAGTAACACAAGACTGAGACNCATCTTGCAGGTGCTGTAACTGTCACTCAAGGAGGGTATGTTTGATCTTTTTCTAGTGTAGAAATCTCCAGTGAATTGAAGTGAAACTCGTTTCATTTTTCCTCCTTTTCTCAGACTTATGTCAAGATTGCTAGTTTGCCTGCAGTAACACAAGACTGAGACCTTTTCACTTCAGTTTTGCTGCAGCCACTTTCAGAGGAGGTGCAAGTTCTTACACCATCTTGAAAACAGCTTGGAATTTCCAAAAAAACCACAAAAATTGCTCTCATCCAGTAGGTGCTTTTAACTATTAAACCACCATTAAATCTGTTGCAAGGAAAATGTATCAATCTGCACTATGGATACAACTCAGAAAGGACATACAATATTGCTGACTGCTCACCTGAACTACCCGGTACCCCAGCATTTCCAGGTGTCGTTTTTTCACTGCAGGTTCTCCTTTCAGGTGACGTGAATTTTTACTAAAAGCTTTTGAATCAAGAAATTCCAAAGCAATTCTGAAAACAGCAAGAATGTGCATTTACTTTCAAGGTCTACGTGAATAGTGAGAAGTGGTATTTCTAGTTCAGTATTGATAGCCACAGCAAGTCAATTACTAGATAAACCTTACAATTCATAGAAAAACAACTCCATGAAACTAGACAACACATCTTCCTCATATTTATCTAGAGATACTTGAACTTCACGGGATTTAGAAAAAGCATTTCATCCCTGCACCTGTTTTTGTTCAAATGGCAAAAATAGCTAACTAGCATTTTTGAGGCTTACGTTGGAAGAGGTGGGAGGAAAACAGTATTCCAGTCTCATGAAACATATTTCAAGAATGCCCTGTCTGCCCTAGAGAACTGGGTCTGGCTGGGATGGAGTTACTCTTCTTCGTAACAGCCCATACGGTGCTGTTTTGGATCTGTGACCAAAACACTGTTGATAATACACCACAATTTTGGCTACTGCTGAAGAGTGCTTGCAAAGAATCAAGGCCGCCTCCATTTCGCAATCTGCACCCCCAGCGTACAGGCTGCCATTAGCAAGACACTGAGAGGGGACACAGCTTGAACATCAATTGGCCAAAGCAGTATTCCACACCATATAACATCATGCTCAGCAGTAAAATGTGAGGAGTTTCTCCAAAGTAGTCACTGCTCCAGCACTGGTCTGCTGGTGGTGAGTGACTGCATTTGCATGAATTGTTTTCTTTTCATTTTTTGTTTATTTTTTCTTCTTTCTTCTATTCACTTCTTAAACTGTCTTAATTGCAACCAGGAGGGGTTTTTTCCTCACTTTTGCCCTCCAGATTCTCACACTGCAAGGGAGTGAGCGAGCGACTGGGTGGGAGCTTAGCTGCCAGCTCGGGTCAACCCACCACACCTCATAAGGCTTTGGAAAAAGGACCAGAAAAAATAAATAGCCTAGGGGTTGCAACAACCAGTTACTATATAAGCATCAGAAACCTGGTCTAAACTTGATCTAAACTTGAAAGTTTGGAAGAGCTAATGTGCAAGAATTCCATGTACTAACCTCTGAGCTCCAGGTGGGAGAGCCTTTCTCCCTTCATCCTTGATGTCACGTCTCAAGTGTACTCCCTCCACATCATCCAAAGGTATACTCTGAGCCATACAGGAAAGCGGCTTTTTATTTTCATCCAGAATGCACTCAAAATCTGTGAGAAAACACAACAAACCTGTTTACTGACAAAAAAAAAAAAATCTGTATGGTGTTTACTTCTGGAAAGACTGATAACCATAATTAGAGATACCCAACATTATTTATATTAGACATAACTTTTTAGAAACTGTATTTTATACAGCAATTTATTCGTTGCAGTATCTTGTGGCCACATGCCCAGAGCCTTCCTGATCTTGGTGATAATAGTGATATCGGAGATCACCATAACAATCCCTAGAGGATTAATTTCTCACCTATTTCATAGTAGTATGGTGTGAGAACAGATATTCTTGCGTAATTGCTCCCTCCTAAGATCTCTGTCAGCATTCTGTGAACACGCTGTCGCAGTGGAATTATTCGGCTACTGCCTACAAAGACAAAATAAAGAATTCATACTTCAAAACTTTCACAGCCCAAGTGTTGAAAATAGCATTTTGTGACACTGCATTTTTGACAGCCAGCCTACTGAATTAAAGCTCTTCCACCGACCTCTGTTGTTATTCCATCATAACTCAGAGACCACGTGATCATCTTTTGGTTGGAAAGTGGCAGGTACCCATTAAGCACAAATTTCAAATCCAGACTCTCCATCCCACGTTTTTTCCCCACTGACGTACTACAAACACTTCAGTTTCAGGTTTTACCTGATGGATTTTCTTTGCTTTTAATTGCGCTTAAGACATTTAAGTACGTACGTATTTTGCATCTATCACAGGCACACCCCACTATCTGTCACTTCTCTCTCTGTTGCCAGTTAAGACCTTTGCTCCATTAAACATCTTCAGTCTCAGAAATAAAGCAGCTGAGTTCAATGGATAGCAAAGCAGACCTCCCCCATGAGAATTAGTGGAGGAGATACCAAGTTTGCATCAGCTGCATCTTCTGAATTGATCACTATTCTGAAAGATCTCAGCTGCTACACTTGACCACTAGCCTACTTCTCCACCACTCATCCTTGATGGATCTTGATTCTTCTGAGGAAGATGACAGCAGTGAGTTCAAAAGGAGGCAGAAAAAATGCTCACCTTGAAAAATTAAGTCAAATGTTCAGTCTTGAAAGTGAAGCAGAGATCTAAGTGACCCATCTCCTCCAGCAGGCAATCCTAATGACCCTCTTCCGGCCTCTCCATCCTCCATGCCGTATACACTGTTTCTGTGTATTTGAATTTTATTTCTTATGTAGAAATATCCCTTCCCTATTACATTAATTCTTACAGCGAAAACTGCTTTGCTCCCTGCACTAGTAAGCGATTGCACTTTTCAAGAATGCATCCTCAGCAGATAGCGGGGTGTGCACTTCTGAGCTTCTATTGTGTGCTAGTGTCAACATGACAGTTTTAGAACCAGCATCTAGCAGACTGTTGAAACAGACTACTACTAGTCACAAGGGCAGCTTTTCCTCTCCTAAATTACTTACTGTTACGAAAGACATGTTGGCAGTAGCGCTCATGAAACCAAGGGATGTGAAACTCCGGGCATTCGAGACAGACTGCTCTGTTCAATTTCATGAGGCGCGAGCGGACCCTCTGCTTTAGGGTATCAGGCAGGACTGAGTTGAACAAAATAAAAAGGTGTGAACTGAAATGTGAAAAATCCAACACATTGAACTAAATGGCTACTCAGAATTCTTTACTAGAGATGTAAATACCTACATACTAGGGCATTTATAAAATTCATGCTGCAGAATCTTAGAAAGGTTCTCAAAACCCAAGGAAAAGAAGAAAAATAACAGTTTTGCTCAATATTAAGAACAGCAGCAAGAAAAAAGAAAGCAGGGATTTCAACTCTCTTCTATCAAAGTGGTTGAAGTCAAAATGGCAACAGTACATTCATAGCGAATAATGCACAGGTAGAGAGGAAGGAAACAGTGAAACTCTCAAGTCTCTTATTTTGAGAGAGGAGACTGGTGGGACTCATTTCTTGCAGACAAGGATCCCACATTATTTCTTGAGCTTTGTGACTATTTCTAGTAATAAATACCACACTCAGGTAATTTTATTTCCAATAAAATTGTCACTTCTCTCTCTGTTGCCAGTTAAGACCTTTGCTCCATTAAACATCTTCAGTCTCAGAAATAAAGCAGCAATTTTATTTCCAATAAAATTGGTGAATTATTAAATACTGAGTGCAATAAGTTGACTATAAAATTCGTTTTAAATGAGCTTCTCTCATCTGCAATACAAGTCAGTACTTTTAAAACAAAGCACAAATTTTTGTTCATTCCTTCCTTTTTAACACTGAAATAACGACTAGATTATATAGAGGGGTCTTTCCAGAAAACTGAATCATCATAAGAGTAATTCTACTTCTCAAGTCCTATAATCAAATTCAAGAGAGAGCTAGACATTTACCTTTAAGTTGAGCATCCAATTTGCTTAGGAAAGAAACATTAAATATCCTATTTATCAGAGCTGGAGGAAAATACCCAGCCACTGCCAAAACATGACCAAGAAGCACCAAGTGGTGAGTTTCAAAACAACCTTTAAAAACCAAACAGAAATGCATATTAACACATGACATAAAGTTGAAAGATGTGCAATGCCCTCCCAAATCATCGAAGTTTCTCTCTTAACGTACTAAATGCACACACAGGCAGATTTAGGACTACCTCTGCTAACTGCACTGAGGCGTAAGGTAACTCTTGCCATGTCTTTGCAGAAGGAAGCTAGTTAGTCTTAAAAATACATAACTCCACAGTATTTCAGTAGCCAGCAAATTTCCACAGTTCTGTGAGGCTGTGTCTACACATTTCCTCTACAACGCAGCCATTTCTTTGTGATGAATCACAAAATGTATCCTGTCCCCAAAATGATGATTCCTTGGGGAACGCCACAACAATTCTATCCAGTAACAGAACAGTGAAGTAATCAGAATTTTCACTTGCTTACTATGGTCAAGATACCTTGCTAGTCCTTTATCATCAGTAGTTTTTAAAGGGTGAAATGAAGCTAGAAAACCCAACAGAAGCATACACTGAATCTTTGCTGTGCTGCAGCAGGCAGAGTATGAGTAGTAACATACAGACACGCTGTTCTCTTTGCTTAAAAAAAATGCCATTCTACTCCTATTTTTATTCAGTACAAATAATATCTTCCAATGATACTGATTTATTTAGTGTCAGAATATCTTTGTCTAATACACTTACTCAAGTTAGAAGCAAGATGTTGGATGCAACTTTCAAAGAAGTCTTCATTGGCAGGAGGGTCGTAATTCAGAGCAGAGAAAAGGAAAACAATAAAATAGATTTCAAAGGGGTAGATCTGGGAAAAAAAGAAATCCTAAATTAAGTTACTGCAAAATAATCCTAATACTGCTTTGCAATAAAAAAAGGGTTTTATAATTAATTCAGAATTTAAAGACTTAAGAGTAGATAAGCTATTTTCTAATAATTTTTCTCAACTATTCTTGGAGAAAAATACCTACAACAATCACTAAAAAAAAAAATCACTAAAATTACAGCTATGGCTAAAACTTAAAATCTATCTCATGTAGATGATCCAAGTGTTTCTGTATACTTAGACTTCAAGAAGCTTTTAAAAAGCTTTCCTATTAACTGTTCTTAAAGAAACTGAACTATCATAGAATAAAATCAGAGATCTATATAAATACCAGATTGAGAATGAGGAGAAAAATAGCAAGAAAACGCAGTAATTTTGAGCAAAAAGACAGGCTATTGGGGAAATCCCCACCAGAATGAGTAATGTAAAAATAGATACTGTGTGACGTGACTATTTATAGAAAGGTTAAGAAAAATTATTTAAGATGCATTCAGCTTTACAATTGACCAGAAGATTACGGTTGACCTAACACTGACTGACTGAACCATAAAATAATAAAGGAAAACTAAACAGAAGTAAGGGCAAAACAATATATATGGAAACAAAACAGCTCTGAGTGATCATAGAAAAAAATGAGCTCCAAATCAGGCACAGCGAAGAAAACTCAAAAACACTGTGTGAGTTGTGCTCTGAAACACATTTAACTACTAACCTGTCCTTTCTTACTAACTTACACAGTAGATAAAAAGAAAAACTGTAATACCTTGTCTATATTTTCAACAGTCACAGAAGCTATTCTGTCAAGTAATGAAGGACAACGGTGGTTTGTTCTTATGAGAAAAGAAGACAACTGTAATAAATTTGCCCATGTTACTTGGTCTATCATGCGTTGACATGTGGCCATAGTTTCCTCAATGAGGACTTCTTCAAACCACTCTCCATTCACACGTGTAAGTTCTTCCAACAGAAGATTTAAGTTGCTGGCTTTCTGAAGCCTCTGAAATCCACAGTCATTTAGTTTTTGCAAAAGCTTTACAGGTAGCTCAGAACTGTTTTGCCAGTGCAGCTGGTCATAATGATTCCACTTGACAAGAGCTGTAGCGATGCAATTCAAATGATTGAGCCTGCATTGAGGCAGAACTGCTGCTGCTTTGTTTATAATGGTTTCCTCCACTTGAAAGGAAGGAAGCATGGCCAGAACATGAATTATTGCAGCAGTATCAGCAGGTATGACACTGGATTTTAAAAAACTGGAAGAGAGACAGAAATAAAACCAGACCATCAGTACTGATAAAGTGCAAATATTGGAAAAAAGCTAGTAAATTACATGCATGAAAATTCTATTTTAAAAGTCAAAAGCTGCACATCAAATATAAAATGAGTACAATATTAATGACGTGGTAGGAATTCACAGTTAGTGACTACCATCTTTTTTCCCTGAGATTAACTTCTTCCTTCTGTTTTATTCAAAATTTAAAAAGGGAAGAAGACAGGGAGCATCTCAATCAGCTGGTGAGGCTTCAAGTGTTACTGATGAACACAGAAGTCCTTAGTAAGGGCAGAAGGTCCAACTTTGTTAACAGAGCCTGTGGGTTTCTGGGCCTGGATAATTTCTGTGATTTCTGTCCTGGGGAACATCGATTTCTGAGGTGCATGAGGAACACGAAGATGTCATCCATAAAAAATGTGTACAGCCAGGGCACTGCATTCCTATAGAGGCTCAGCAATGGAAGCAACAGTGGCAGATCTCTTCTCCCGCGATTCCAGAAACAAATTCCCTTTCTGTGTTGCAACTGTACAAGCCTGAGAACCAACTACACAGTTCTTCAATCAAAAGAAGGGTACTTCTGCTTCACAGTTTCACTTGTCCCAACCAACGCATTTTTACTGTATATTTTTCATTACTTGTTCCTCCAAACATCAAAGATGACATTAATATCTACCCTTCCTATAAAGTACCAATCAAAATTTCCTGTTCAATGTCATTATAATGCAGTGGCCAAGGCGCAAAATAAAGTATTTTTAAAAAGATATCATATCTATTAGCAGATGCCATTGGGTCTACTGTCAAGACAATATCCGCTTCCTATCCTCTGATTTACATGTTTAACAGAATGAAATACTTTTAACAGTTTGTTACTTCTGCATATTTTACAGAAACAAAACAATTTAACATCTTAGCTTGTTATTTGAAATATTAAGTAGACAACTGTTTAATACTTAAATAGCTACATTTCCAAGAATATACACTTACCCAAATAGTAACATTTTCAGTTTGGCAAACAGCTCCAGGTTGTGGCAACCCAACGCCACCAAGTACTGCGTTAACTTTACCAACTGTAATACATGATAGCTATCCAAGTGTTTGTGCAGAACAGAAGCCATTCTGAATACAAAGCGACAAAGATGACACAGTATTATGCTAATATAGAAGGTACTGCAAAACACAACATCCCACATGAAGAAGCGGTGTCCCGTGTTGCACAGTACCTGCGTGGATGGTTGCACACAGCTGCACTTCTTTCCACCCCAGTTTTGATGGTGTTCCACCAAGACACAGCACCCTCTCTCCAATTAGTGAATTGCAAAATTCAGGCTCTCATCACAGCAGAACAGCTACTTCACTATAATATTTCTGCTGCAGATTTTACAATCAGTTAAATTTAGAGTGGACCAAGAATGGGATCAACTAGAACAGCATCACCAGCTTCTGCACCACTATACTCACTTACAATATAATAGTAGTTGCTACAGCTATGCTGGTATAAAGCCGCAAGAGGAGGCTAATTTGTAGGGAAAGATAATACCTTAAGACCTTCTTTAGACAGTGAAATTCAAGGAGAAAAAGCATGAATTCACATGGTCTTCCCTTCAATACTACTCTGCTTCATAGTACTACTTGTGCTTTTTCTTCCAAGGATCTATTTGGTTCATACAACTACATTCAATCCACAGTTATTGCTCACAACCTGCATTTAACTCTGCTGCATCTGTGACACATCTGATGCTACATCTTCTGTGCCCAAAACCTCAACTGCTTTTCCCTTCATTGTATGAAGGGTGTTCTCTCTCCCTATAAACAATGCTCAGTTTACATCTGCAGAAAATATGGCCCATATTCTTGAAGACACAAGACTTAATAATTCAAAGTAGGGCACAATAATTTTGAAGAAACGATTCACATCAGTAACAGCATCTCCTAGATAGGACGCATTCTCAGCAACTCAGTATATTCTCATTCGTCTCACCAGAGAGGCTAAGTTTACTCAAACAGGATCACCTATTTGTAAATAACCCAAAAATTGTATTAAATTAACTTGGTAGGGTTGAAATGCCCTTCTAAGAAATTCCTAAATTGCCTCAATTACTTCTGGGTCAAGCTGTGATATTCTCCTATCTGTAACAGCTCATTAGATATAGTGTATATGCATTCATGTACAAGTGACACACTCTCCACTCCCAGCTTACTGGATATAATACAGCTTCCCATACTAAATGGAAGTAGTTTACCTAGAGAATATAACTTCTCAGCAATACCAAAAAAATTACTTTTTGAGTAGATGAGAATTTCTACATTTCATTTTCTGCATCGTCTTCAGTATTACCAATACTTGATGACTGCTAAATTCTTCTGCCATGCACGCTGCAGTTACTAGCAACCTAAAGAGGAAAAGAAAAAATATATTTTCCAAAGAAAAACAGCTGAAAATCTCCAGCAAAGATTGCAGCCGTTTTGTTTGTCTAGGAAGGAAAGAACCAACAGACTATTTCAGGACATACAGGAAAACAAATTTCCCCAAACTGAAGACGTTTGTTCTGTGGACCCTTCTTCTAAACAGTCGATCTATATGGCACAGGTGAAGAGATGGGAGTGTGTTAGATCAGTACATATTGCTCTGATGCTAGGAACCAGCGAGTTCAACAATTCTGAATGTAGACAAGAAGTGGGGAAGGTACTGTAAGACACTAACCAATTCACCATCAATCAGCAAGCTACAGATAACAGAATCAAACATTAGTTGAACAG
Organism: Steatornis caripensis; assembly: GCA_013398225.1. Taxonomy (NCBI): domain Eukaryota; kingdom Metazoa; phylum Chordata; class Aves; order Caprimulgiformes; family Steatornithidae; genus Steatornis; species Steatornis caripensis. Next base: position 220,801 of record VZSC01012351.1, on the reverse strand, counting down.
GTTCTGGGGCAAATAAACCTAACTGCTTTTTCTGCCTCACACCGATTTTTACCAAAAATAAAATAAATTTTTAAAAAATCTAGGAAAAGCTTTTGGAACTAAGTCAGCTATGGCACAACCAACACAGGCTTGCAGTATATCCAGATCTCTGAATAGAGGCAAATGCTCATGAAGAAAAGTCTGAAAATATGATTAATTTTAATACAGCAAATTCAGCCTAAAACTGCAGACTTCGAGAGACCCATGACTAATACCACCCCCAAACAGGATCTTGTAGCACAAAAGAAACAGGCAGAGAAAAATTCGCCAGAGAATACTATGCTCTATTTGCTAAAGAAATGCTGAAGTGTTCCGTGCTGACAACCTTTCACATAGAAAAGGATTTACAGCAAACTGGGACAGAACAAGACTCAGGCTGTTTCAGCTACTGCCAGCCTTAAAAAGGAAAAAGCAACACACACCACTGCATATACTTCTCAGGAGAAAGACAAAGTTTTTCTACTGCCATCCACTGTGAAAGGAAGGCTGTAGTCTAAGAGTCAGAGCTACAAGATGGCCTTGCGTAACAGCATTCACATACCCCTTGATTACTGGAACCAGCTTTCTATGCAACTGTTTTGAGACAAACTGCTTTGACAGTGTTTCCACAATGAAATAATACAGTGCTGCAAAGTTACAACTAGGAAACCTAACACTCAGCTCACAGATAGGCTCAGAAACCCCTCCAAACACCAGTACAGTTTTAAGTTCTGTACAAGACTATGTATATACCATAAGACAAAATTGTTACTAAACTTACCTTTCTCTTACCTTGGATCTTGCCATAGGCCCAAGAGAGAAAAATAATTTTGCAAAGGTTTCAGGATCATAATTATCATCCATAGTTCCAGACAGCAGCTGTTTAGCAACCAAGCGAAATTCAGCACTGTCAAAACCCAGCTGCTCATACAGTCCAAAAATAAGACTAATACTGTGTATATCAAGACAGGAGACATTTTTAAGGAAAATCTTGTTGCATTTTTCTACCAATGGATGGTATCTCAGTTTAACATTTTGAAGAAACTGTAGTATTCTTTTGGCATAGTTGAAGTGGACTTCATTCTTTTCTTCAAAGAGCTGTTCAGCCTTGTGTAGTAACCGATCTCGAAAACTCTGTGAGATAACATCAGATATGCTGATCATCAAAACTGACAAGATCCTAAAAAATTCAGAAGATTTTACACTTACACATTGAACTTGGTGAGCAGTAAATTTTAGATTTCTTAAATAAACTATGCAGTGAAAGGAACATTAGTCTGGGTGTTACCGACTTCTGTGTAAAAAGGAATCTTAAAGCTAATCCAGAAAAAACAGATGAGCAAAAACCACTTCCCCTATGGAAGTCAAAATTCTGCTTTTAGGGAATTTCTTAAACAATTGGGACTTTGTCTGATACAAGGTTGTCCCTTGTAAGGGACAACCATCCCTTACAAAGCTGTATGTGATGTAAGCATTTGCCTGATTCAAACTTGCAAAAAGATCTTTAATGTTCAATGGAACCTAAAGAAACCCAAACAATTCTCAAGTGACAGAATGGGGAGAAGAGTCATTGTCACTCCTGAAAAAAATATCTCTTCTTAAGGGAATAAAACTTATGACCACAGGGAGAGTCAGTTCTGTAAAGAAATGCAGTCCCATTCAGTGAGGTCCCTAACATCTAAAAAAATAAGTGTTGGGACTGCTGGTGCTGTATAAAGCAGAAAAAGGGAAGAGCAGCCTTTGCTGTAATGGCCCGGAGGAACAGATGCAAGAAAAAGAAGCTTGGACTTCTTTGACTAGTGCCAGGTTTTAAGTAATTTTAATATTAGGGTAATGCACTAGACATGGTACCAAGAGAACTGATTAACTTGACAAAAAAAAATGCTCTGAAGATAAATAAAAATAACTTTGCTAAAAGACTCTTTGTTCTCTATTCACAATACTAAACTAAATCCATGTTGTAGTAGAGAAACTATCAATCTCAAGGAACATCTTCTCATGAATCAATATACTCTAAATTCTCAAAAAAGTCCATGCAAAATTTAGAATCAGGATAAAGCAGTATCTGCTGTTTTTTCCACTCTAAGTAGAACATTAGTTTGAATTAAGTAAATTCTTTATAAAGAAATTATTCACAACATCATTGGAAAAATGCATTCACCTAAGCAGACCTATCCATGAAAAAAATCAATGCACGAATACAAATCACTTCTTTCCCACAAACTCCGAACCGAAGAAAAGCAATCTCCAGTTGAGAAAAAGGGAAAGTGTTCAGCAAAGGCAGCCCAGTAAGTGTAACGTATTGCTTCTCCTGCTCCTCAGTTTCATTCTGACACTCACCTTATATCCTGTATAGAATCCAGTTTCACGTCCACAATATGAGCTACTTTGCCAATTACGGGACTGAAATGTCTGCGTTGCTTGTATAAGCACAGTGAGAATTTAGACAGAGCTGGGAGACTAAGCCTGTCAAGACATCAAAGAATGACAGAATATTTACCTTTTATTTCTAGTGAATAACTAAAGACAAAAATCTACTTCAACAACTACATAAAAGACAAGGTTATATTCAAATTACAAAACAAGGAAACAAAATATCTAAGCATTTCCTATTGGGTCACCGATAGGGATACCTTGGACTTAGCCAAAACATCTAGGTATTTTATATTAAAGGATATTGTGCATACAAACAGAGCTCTACAAAAATCCGAAGTTCTTGATTTAACCAGATCAGTGTAAGAAATCTATAAAGATTACATTCTCAAGCAATGATATGAAATAGCTAAAATGATTGTGAGCAATTTATTACCTGAATACCATCTTGTGTTCAAGCTACACTGAATTTATTTAATTGCCAAAATGCCCCATTTTAAGCTGGGAGATGCTGGTGCCAAGACTGACACCAGCTTCTGCCATTAACTTGAGATTAAAGAATGAAAATTACAATATTAAAAAAAAAAATCAAAACAACCCAACAAAAAACAACAACAACAAACTGCACAAAGGAAAAACAATGTTTTAATACAAAAAGTTTCTACTAAAATTGAGATGAGCAGGGTTCCAACAACCATTTAAGAGTTGGACAACAAGGTCTAAGATAAAAATGTAAATATCAAAACCTGCAATTTACTTCAAACACATAAACCTACAGATAATGTATTTCAAAACTTTAAGTGTCAGTCTCTGTTGTTGCAGAATGCCTCAAGCACTTGTGTACCAAAGTCCATCAATACCAGCAGTACCAAATACTCAAAGCCTCCGTGTGTATAAAAGTAATTTACAAAACCTTCAACACAATTGTCATTTACAATACTCACATAATGCTTAAAACATCTCGTAAATACTCTTTGAGAACTCTGTGTAGCCTCACATGAAGCAAACCATGCTTGCAATCTACAACTTTCACAAAGCATAGTAGTATAGTACTTGCCTTTCTAATCTTTTCCATGCTTCTGTAACAAGCACTTCTGCTAGAGAATCATGGTCTTCAACGTTAAGCCTTCGGAAGAAAGACGTAATAGTTTGAAGTTTGCTTCAAAAGTTATAAAGAAATAAGACCTATGTCCTTTCATTATTAATCATGTTTTACTTTTCTGTCGCTCCCTCCATTCAAACAGGTTATAAACATTTGTGCATTAATAATCATAACTCCATTTACTGGGAGTGCAAAACCGATCCGTTCTGCCTGCATCTCAAAAACTGAGGCACAGGATGTTGTGTCACACAGTCAGGGTACAGAAACTGGGACAGGGCAGTCTCCCAACCTCCTCCTTATATGATGGCTTCGTAGTCAAAATTCCACCTCCTTTTATGACCAAATACAAAATGTATACAAGTGGAATTCAACGTAACGCTGCTTACCTCAGAATACTATATAGGGTGTCCACTATGGCCTCATCTTCCATGTGTTCCACCTTGTTTTCTGCTAAAATGCAAAGTGTGAGAAACTGGGAGTGATTTCTTATATAGTCACTAGTCCTTAAGAGAAGTGGCCTCTTCTTTTGCAACTGCCACAGCACGTTCAATGCAGTTCCCACATGTTTTTCAGAAAGCCTGGCTTTGTTCCTTCCAACAAGGCTGAACACTTCATCTTCATGGGTGCAGCTATTTATCTGGCTCAAAAGCAGATCACTACTCAAAGTCCGAGCTTGGTAATGTCTCAGCGTAAACAAGCAAACCTGCCTCAAACAAAGCATTTTGCTATGCCTACCAGCTATCTTTAAAGTGTCCAGAAAGATTCTTCTTTCACTTTTCACAGCAAGCCACGTTGTCATAAACGACAAAATCAAGTATTTGAAAAACAGATCATTTTTCTTTCATCCTCTATGGTAACTGTATTAAGAAGAATTCAATTCTGAGGTACCTGTAATGAGACAGAACTAAAGCAGTTAAGTACGGTCACAATTACTAGCTAAAAATCAGTGTATCTACCTTTTGATGTTCTGAGTAAGGTAAGCGTCAGAAGAACCTACAGCCTGGATTCTTCTCAAGAGAAGCTCCCAACAACAAACACTGACATGCTCACAAGCACTATGATAAGTTTGGTAAGTTTTCAAATTTAGAAGCCTGCCTATAAAAGGAACATGTGCTATCATGCTACTACTGAAAAGGAAAAGCTGAGCTTCTTAACATGCAGGCACTGCACGACTAAGTCAAGTGAGGCTTGCTCTCACTAGGCTTAACTCCATAAACCCAAACTGGGATCTGTGAACTGCCAGAAAAGACAACTATTGGTGGTAAAACAAAATGAGATGACAAGAGCTCCTGAGGTGGCATCACTGGATTCCTCTGGCTCTCTATGCATCCATCCCACAGTGGTATCTACTGTACCCTGTCTACAAGCCTCTCCCAGAGCATCCTTTCAAACACTCTGCTCCTTTAACATGTGGTCTATGTCTTGTAAACACATTAGTATTTTGGTATATAGCTTCCAGTCAGGAAGGCTGACCACCTTTGTAATACAGGATACTGATCAGACACAAATGCATCAGCTGAAATCACCCACTGCACAAAAGAAAAGCAATCTAATTCCCCAAATTATAGTGCAAGTTACAGACTTACCTATAGAAATTTGGTAAGTATTAATCTGTTTTCTTAATATATCCCCCAATTTGTACACAGTGCTAACAACTATGTATTCTAAAACCTACGAAATTGCTTCCAAGCTGCAGAACACAAACCACTGGTAGTCAATGTTGTGGTACACCAAAAAAGACCCATCAAATTCCCTTAAGAGATCACAGAAAAGCCTAGAAGTCTTGCTTTAGGAGATATAATCAGTAACAACAATTATCGACATACCATACCTTCAGCAAACTTGAACGCACTTCAACTGCAGGCATGATTCCATCAGTGTAACATTACCAAGGCGATGGCAGCAGCATGCACTAAGTCTAATGAGAAAGAAGTACCTTCTTATTCAAGCAGTCTATGGAAGGTACTGAAATCATTCCACAAAATTGGATATAGGTGGATTTCATTTGAAGTCTGCACCATCAGCTTCAAACAATAAAAAGTCATATGACATACCCTGCTGTCGCTGACACCGGGGCAGATACAAGGAAAGCTAAAATGAAGTCATTTTAATTTATGGTCTGTTATGAAATGTTTTCTTCCCTATGCAAAATTAAAGCATGCAAAAATACAAGGTACAAATTTTCCAAATATTACATATTAAGTACCTTTTATAACAACAATTTGCTTTATAGTCCCTTTTCAGAGATTGCTTTTATTGCTTCTATTTGTTCCATACAATAGTTGTCTTCACAAAAAATTTATTCAACTTTATCACTGAGAGAAGTTGTATGACACTTATTCCATGTAATCTCCATAAAAATATTTTTGGCTTTTCCCTCTTAGTATGCACCCACATGGTTTTAGAAGTAGCTGGGACTTATCTTATGAGATTTGATAATGTGCATTAAATAAGCTAAAATACAGATCTAAGGTTGATCAAGCCACTGTTAAATCACAACCTAGTAATCTTCCACGAAGTCTGAAGTACTAAATTAACAACATTTACAAGACCATTTGACAATTCTTTTACTCCACAGATTTTCCAGTTAATTAAAAATACTTTTTCTGTTCCCTTTTGCCACACAGATACATGTAGATGGAGCAAATGAGATACAGCGACAATGAGCAAAAGCAAAACTGATTGGCTGTTCCACCAACAGCTTCTAAGCAGAGGCTGCAATACAGAGTTATCAGAATTACTGAACTATACAAAGTACCTAGTTTAAAGAGAGGAGAAAAAGCATTTCCCCTCTAATCACATTATAGTAAAGTACAGCATGAAAACCAGCACAAATTTTTAACCTTTTTCTTTGACCGTGTCTGGAGTCCCAGTAGCACATGAAACACGTTTTTTTCTTAATCCTGTTTTAGAAAACTAGGGCAGCATCAGACAAATACCTTTAACAGAATACTGATACATTTAAACTTGTTTACAAGATTTCATGAACTGTATAACAGAATATTAACCAAAGGCTTTTTATTAATGATTTTTGTCTTGCTAACTGTTCCTCTATTTTTATATGTGCATCTAATGGAAAAAACAGTTACAATATCCATTCACATTTACTCCCCACAGTACTGGCAAGCTAAGCTGCCAGAAGACAGGATGAAGTAGGTACCTGAAGAGAATATAAAAACTTCAGGCTCAGTTTCCTTGTAAGCCCAGGTAACACATCCTTTCCCCTTCTTGTGCTGCAGTGGACCATGCATCCCCTAACCTAATGACTGGGAACCAGGATCTCTATGCAAAACAGTTTGCAGGAAGTTTCCAAATATTTCTCTTTCTGGAAGGTATTTAGCAGATGCAATAGATTTACCACAAACTTGTATGCAATTTTAAATTGCAATTAATTATCATATCTTATAGAAAGGAAAGCAATAGGAAACGTTGGATGTTCTGAAATTTGCACAGATTAAAATTACGAAATTTGTATCTACCTAAAGAACTATTTCTAAATCGTTCTACTTACCATGCAAAACACACTAAAAGGACAAGAAAATATTTAAAATAATTTCCTATCAGTTGAAACACAGTAAGCGTTTTCAATGCTGTATTACAAAACACAGCAAGCCAGCAAGTCTTCCACAAAGAAAAAAATGTGGAAACCCACCACTCCCCAAGTATAAAGAGCGCTAAAGATTTAGGTAACTAAGTGTTGACAGCTGCTTGTGCGGTGTAGGGCGTTTTTCACCTGTCTGCCAGAGCCACCTCCGCCGCCACGAGCCACGCCGCGGGCAGCGGGCCCCTGCCACACGAGCGCCAGCAGCGGCCTACCTCCCGTCCCGCCTTCGACCCGCGCGGCCGGGGCTGCCTCCGTGCCGCGCTGCCGCCTGCTCCCCCGCGTAGGGAGCCCGCCTCCTCCTCACCTGCGGAGAGACGGCAACCCAGAAGCGCTTCAGAAGGAGCGGGGAAAGCGGCTGAGCCGCCACGCAGGCCTCAAAGAGACGGTGGCGAGCGGCAAGGGGGCGGCCTGGGCCCCGCTGCCCACCCCCACACCCCCCCGCCGCACGCAGGGGGCAAACCGCAGCGTCAGGCTCGTTTCCCGCCACCGCCCAGCACTCCCTCAGCCACTTTTAGCCTACCGGTGCTAGCAAGCGCGTACGCTGGGCGAGGAAGGGCGGACTGCCGTGCGCGGCGGGAGGAAGCTCCCAGCCCGGCCCCCCGGAACCGCCTCGCCTCGTACCGCCGCGGCCCAGCCTGCCCTCCGGGAGGGGTCCTGGGCT
>VZSC01012351.1:176974-212922 GCA_013398225.1 Steatornis caripensis | reverse complement strand
TGCCCCTGCCCGTCCGCCGTCGCAGTACAGCAGGAGGGCGGCTCTGCCCGGGCCGTGCCCCAGCCCGCCCTCGTCTCGCACCTCGCGGAGAAGGGGCGGCGGCCTCCGAGGGGCGGGCAGGCCAAGGCGGACACCCCGGCTCTCGGCCCCGCGTGTGCCTGCGAGGGACGGCGGGCGTCTGCTAGCGCGGGCTACTGAAAGGGCGAAGTCCATCCAGCACCGAGCTCGGTAAGTAAGAACACAAAGGAATCGGCGTCGCCTGCACAGCTTCTGACACCTCCCTGCGCCCGCAGGACGCAATTTGGGAAGCCCTTAGTGTACTTTTCCCATGAGACCCTTCCTCCATTCAAGCCACAGATGGATCCTGCACACTCAAAACAAGCGCATGCTTCAGCCTCAGTACTCCACGAGCCTCTGCACCGTTATTGTGCCTGTGCCCCAATGCGGAGCATTTCCCATGAGCTGAGGTGGCAGGAAACACAGGGAGAAAGGGGAAAGTCCAGCCACTTGGGCCCTCCAAAGGAAATAAAAATAATACAGTAGTTCCTCAGCTATCTTGATTATTGAGGTCATATTAATAAAACCAACGTTTATATAACACATTCTGGGAGTAGAAAAAGTCTTCTCTGCCTAGAAAAATCACAAAAGGACTGAAGCTCAGGCAGGGTGAAGCTTAAGAGTTTGGCTTCACTGTACTGGAATTAATGTTACTTTATATTAGATTATAATTTTGTTATGCTTTGCAAAAAAAGAAAAAGTTAAAAGTGTATGAGTTCTGGAACACAAATCTAGCACATGTTGCAACACGTATATTGCTGATGTTGAATACATACAGCTCCAGGTCATCTTTCCCAACCTTTTTGCACCACCATTGATAATAACGAAAGACATTTAGATACAATTGCAGCAATCTCAGACTGTTCTAAAATTCTGTCTAAAATCAAAACCAGGATTATTACCATGACTGATTTTGACTAGCTGTTTTGCAGCTGTCTATCAAAGGTTTGGGTTTTTTTTACTTTTTGTCTGTTGTTGATCAGATGTGTACCTCATATATTGGATGCTTGTGAATATGGAACTCACTCAAACTAATAAAATAGCCCTTATTCTATTTATTATAGATCTGTAGTGTTTTAGAAAAACAGCACGTACAATTTTCAACTGGATTTATAACAATTTTTCCAACTGTAAAATCTGTAACTGGAACAGCTCCTGTACCCTTCTGCTAGCAAATCCAGATCGCCTTAGTTACAGTCTACATAGGCATGCGCGTAACAGAGTGAGACCCAAACCCTGCTGATCTCAAAGGGTGGCACTTACCTCTGTGAAGAATCTCAGGCTCCTGCAAACGCATGTAACAACTCCAAGGCATCTGATCTCCCACTTTACAGGAAAACTATTCCATGTTCATATGAAGGGGACTTCTGCAAACCATACACATTTTTCATTTACAAGAAGCTGAACCTTTTGACTAGTCAAGTACATTTGGATTAAATATAAATAATGCATAAAAGAAATTCAAAAAGCTAGATAAAATTACCTTAAGTTGGACATATAGGGGAGGAAAACGAGATTTATCAAAGCATGCTGTGCTGAAGCTAGTGTTGATTTGCTCAAGTCCAGTCACCAGCTTCCTCAGGATTTCAGAACTCACAGTGTCAATTTCTCAATTTTATTTTTTTTTCCCCAGAAACTCAGGAGAAAATTTGTTTTCCAGCTTTCAACAGATTTCTTAGCAGTGAGTCACAGACTTCCATTACCTCCTGTTATGTATAATTACTGACCCCAATACCCACTGGTCTGAACTAAAACCCTTCAAAGGCGGTACATACTTTAGTGCAAGCCTTGGTTAGATGCTCATAGCTTTATGCATTGTCATAAACGTTCATGCCCCTATTTTTAAGATAAACTGACATTAACTTTGAATGGCAATACAGACACATGGGATCGGGTTATCAGGAACTTTTTTTGCACACGGTTGGTCTAAATTCTCATTTTAGTTCTTTACAGCCCCTGACGACGCGTGCCAGGTACTGCTGGAGTAACCCTAAACCCTTCCGGTGCTGTTTCGGACGTTTCATTTACCAGTCCCTTGGCCGTTTCCCGGGCTCTTCGCTGGGCCACCCAGCAGCGTCCCGCCAGCGGGGAGGGCAGCGCTAGCCCTGGACACGGTGGCCTGGCCAGCACCGCAGACGCAAGGCAGAGGCCTCCGGCGGCACCGTCGCCTTCCCGCGCCGCGCGCAGCCTCGCCTCCGGCGGCGGGGCGCGAGCAGCCCCAGCGGGCCGGGCGGCGGGAGGGGGCGGAGCGCCTCTGACGAGCTCGAGGAGGCGGGTGCCNTGACCAGTTGACATAACTGTCATTTAGAACCAAGTGCAGCCAGTACTTAGGGGATATTATTGGAGGATTTAGCAAAAGTGAAGGGGACGTTGGAGGTTCCGGAGGCGGGTGCCCCCCTCCCCCAGCCGCTTCGGCTCCTTGTGAGCGGCCCCCGCCGCCTTCCCGCCGCCGGGCAGGGCTGTACCGTGGCCGGCGACCCCCTTCACCCTCCCCGGGCCGGGGTGCCTGCTCCTGTCTCCGCGCCTCGCTCGCCGCGCCGCCCCTGGGGTCGCCCCCTCCCGCCCTTTCCTTCCACTGACGCAGTCCGTGCCGCACCAGCTCTAACATGGCGGCGAGGCCCTGAGGAGAGCGCGGGGCGACGCGGGCCGCGAGCGGGGTGAGTGCCGGCGCCGCAGCCGGGCGCGACCGGGGTCCGGCACGGTCGGAACGCGGCCGAGCGAGGGCCGCGGCCCAGGCCGCGATGCGGGCTCTGGGGTCTCAGGGGGGTGGAGGTCGCAGCGCCACAGAACCTGAGCTTCGGTCACGGACGCGGGTGGGAGCCCCTGCCCGGCCCGTCAAGAGGATCTACCCCGGCCCAGCCAGGCCGCCGCTCCGGGGCAGGCGTGGGGCAGTCGCGGCCGCCCGCGCGGGCTCCCCGCGCACACACGCCCCCTCTCGAGGCTCGGCGGCCCGTGTGCGAGGCGCGGGAGGGCCGCGGCCGGGGCGCCCGGCGCTTCCCAGGTGAGGGTACTCGCCGACGGGAAAGGGGGTGCGTGAGGAGCTGCGAGCGGGGCCCGAAGGCAGGCGGGCGGGAGCGGGAGGCGCAGGTGAAGTGGCCGACGAGGCCTAGCGAGCGCTGCGCGGGGTGGTCGGGTCAGCGAGGTGGGGTGCTGCCTCTGCGCAGGCTAAGGAGCTGCGGGTTTGCGTGCCCGCTGCGAGCGCCCTGGTCGGCCCCTCGGGCGCTGCTCGGTGCCTGCTCGGGAGTTTGAATGAACCCTTCCTCCTCCCCTAGAAGGCGAAGTAACCGGGCTGTCTGCGTGCCACATGTTCTCCTCCCCGTTGCAGGCCTCTCCAGGGGAAGCGGAGCCTACGGGAGCTGCCGTGGCTGGCAGGAGGGTCCCCTGCCTCTCTCTTTTGAGGATTTCCTAAAGCAGTTCAGAGATTTTTATGACTAATGAGTTTCAGGGTCATTTTGTTTGTTGCCGCAACCAAACTATAAGTAGTGTGTGTATATATGATAGTACTTAGAGTCACTGAGGAGGCTGTGAAGGAGAGAGGCTTAGAAGAAAAGAAATGGTTTATTGAAACTGTGGGCAAATTATCTATTGTAGTGCTAAATATTACCTTACAATTCAGTCACAATTAGAAAAGTGTCTCCCATAATGATGATAAAGAAGTCACTTTTGCTAGTAGTTTACTAATGTTTGACTAGTTAATTATATTTTAGTAATCACCCTATTTTAAGAGGGACATGAGACCATTTCTTTCGCACAAAGTCTGTTTTCTAAGATGTATGTTTTCTTCTGAGAGAGTATTTTGGTTTTCATGTTTTGTTCTATATTGTCTAGAGAAGAGGCTGTGCTTTGGGCAGGGATAAATAGTTTCAGTTGGGTTGGGGGTTTTTTTGCTTTATCTTTTCCCCCACATTGTGTTTCACTATTCCTATTCATTTATGCATTGGGGTCCAGCATGACTCAAATTTTTAGGTGCTACCGTGATAAAATATGGAAATTACACACGATTTATGAAGCACTAGTTTATCTTGAGATCTTGATTTATCAGTTTTTCAAAATTATTTATAAAGATTTCAGAAAAAGTATAGTTCCCTGTCTATGAAGTAGATCTGAAGGGGAACATATAAAGGTTACCAACATGAGTAATCCTCTGAGAGGACCCTTTGGGACTGTATTTCTAAGACTTCCCATTTTTCCAGTCCTCTTCGATGAAACAGAAGCATTTTTTTAAGTTAGCTAAGCAGTCATCAAGCTGTTACCAAAAGATGGTTTCTATCTTTCCCTTTAGGATCTCAGAAAATATGTGGATTATGAGGGAATTTGGAGTGAAGAATACGTACTATAAATGGAGGATTTTACTCTGCTGCAGCATGATGTCCCCAGTACCAGTTCACTCCTCCATTCTGTGTGCATTTAGGAGCCATCTTCCATTTGGAAGCAGAGTCAGTGAGTGCCAGGGAGCAAATCTGACCATCTTCTAAAGCAGTGAGGTTTAGGTAGGAGGCTGAGATGAGGCAGGGAAGAGATCTAGAACTGAAGTAGTAGAGAAGGGAGGAGAACATGAGAATAAAAGATGATAGAGCAAGCTTTTCCTGGTTATGGTTGGCAAATATGGGTCAGCATTAAGAACTGTCTCCTACTGTTGCATGGTCTTGCCTTATTCTCATCTTTAGTAACAGGTAGGAAGGGGTTCTACTTATGAAATTTAGTTTGGGGATCCTAATGGGTAAATGGCTTGGAGATTACACTAGACCCTTTAAAAGCTTTTTTTCCCCCTTTCATACAATGCTAAAACTTGCTTTTTCTTAGCATTTTATAAGTTTAAAAATATAAATTGATGGTTTCAGACCTATGCTAATACACTTTCTGGTTATGAATAGTAGAATCGAAATGGGCATGTTTCTTTGCTGCATCTGGGGAAGCAATAAACACCAACAGAGGCACGTATTTGTGCACAGACCTGGGAGAAAACACCTGTATTTTTTCACAGGAAAAAAAGAAGTTTTTTCTGTGTAAATTAGATAATAGAAAATCATTACTGTCTTGACAACAAAGCTCTTTAGTTGCTATTGACAACAGTGTGGTTAGATGTTTTAAAATCTTTTTCATTGTAGGTGTCTCTTTCCTAGGAAAATAAAATAAAGGGCATGGTGTAGTAGGAACCTGTATCACTGTTCAAATCATCTAAGAGAATGTTACTGCCTTCTCAGCTGAATGTTGCATTCTCCCAGCTGAGATGTTATGACTGGATGTGTAGTCCTTATATATTTTAGTACAAGAAGACTAAATTCATGTTAATAATTGAAAAAAAACATACTGGAAGTGATGTAAATTAGTGCAATAGTCTTAGAGGAGTATGTACTGCATATTTAGTCAGGTGCTATCTGAGGATAGTATTTTCTTAAATCTCCTTAAGAGGATAGAACTAGGCTCTTCCCTCGTGTCCATGGAAGACAATGGTTGATATTGCCAGATATCTCTTAAATTCATTGCTTTTTTGGGGGGAAAAAACTACTATGTCGGTAGTCCAAAAAGGACATGTAGCATTATTCTAGAGAAGACAGTCTGATGGAGCGTGGTGTCACTCACTTTTTGCCTGCAAAAAAATGTTGAAAGTATTTTTTGTGGTTGACTTTTTCCCTCTAACTACCATTAGTAGGGGCAGTCAGATTTAAAACCTAGAATATGATTTCTGATTATGAGTAGAAAGTCTTCCTGCGTAAATTTCACAGACCTGTGTAGAATGGAAATGTTTTCTTATAGGTGCGTTAAGTCCATGTGATTGCAAAGGTGTCATCTGAAACCTGAAACGTGTTCAAGTGTAGTACCTTATTCCTAAATATATTGACAACAGAAATCCTGTGCTCCTGGTTAAGAAAATATTTCCTTAGTTGTCTTTGCTGCTAGTTCAGAGTTTTCTGATAGTGAAACAGAGGAAAAGATGGTGGTGTTTGGGGAAAGTGCTGAGGAAATGATAGAGATTGAAGGTTGGACCAGTTGGGGTTTTTTTTGTTAACACCTTCAGTATCATCTTAACACAGCTGGAAACTCTGACATAGACATGGAACTAGGAACACAGTTTCATGTCTCCCGTGCCACAATCGTAAATTCATTTCCAGTTTAATCCATAACGGACTGAACATGTAACATTTTTAGTCTATGGCTCCACTGTCACTTCAAGCTTGTATGTGCTGCTGCCAAATCTTTTCTTGGACAGGGGAGGAAAGGGTAGTTTTTATGCAGCTAGGTGGCTACCTGTATGAAAGCTAAACACCGTGGTTGTATGAGCCCTCCATTCTGGTACCAGCCCACATTTATTTTGGTTTCAACTGACTGGAACCACAGCCCTAGTGAATGTGATACATGTTCAATATTCAGTTTGTGCATTTGCATTTTCTGGACTCAAAGTTTTGCTTAAAAATATATTTCTGAAAAATATAAAATACTCTATATTGGAGAGGAAACGCTTATTTAACTTGTAGGTAGGTAGGATAAATGTCACTGATATTTTAGGCTGGTTTACTAGGCAACGTTAGCTCGAGAGTTAGGTATATTTACTTGGCTTGTTGTGCAGTCCCGGTGTTCGTACTGACCAGTTGACATAACTGTCATTTAGAACCAAGTGCAGCCAGTACTTAGGGGATATTATTGGAGGATTTAGCAAAAGTGAAGGGGACGTTGGAGGTTCCATTTAGAACGCGAACCGAACTTCATTTGTTCCATGGTTCATGAGACAATGTAGAGGTAGAAAAACATCAAATGGAGGAAAAGTTGGTGAGAACAGAGATTCAGGTAGCATTCTTTATTTCTTCCTTCTCTCTCCCCCCCTGTTCTCTGCAGAACTGAGTTAAAAATTGACTGATGTAGGTAGGTATAGTATTTTACAATTTAGCTTTAGTCATTATCAGTGTTTGAAATAAAAATCGTGTCATGTATTAAGATGGTTTGCATTTGTTTTCGCTAAAATACTGTATGTAAATGTTAAGGCATGCTTCTACATTATCAAGCAAATTGCCTGTAAAGCAGGAGTTAAATCCCTCCTCACTCAAGCACTACAGCTAAATGTTTGAAGTCATCCATCGGTTGTGGTACTACTGGTACTTAGATGTCTCAGTTCAGTTAAAACTGTCATTTCTACCACCAAACAATATTTATCGTAGCATTTCTTCTGAGAGTTTTCCTAGAAAAAAATATTCCCCCACCCCTCCGTGCAGCTGTATAGTCTATTCTGCTGCTGACAGTGGGAGTTGATGGCTGTCCTTTGGCTGGTCTCAGTTCTGAAGGCAGAACCCCTCCCACCTGTCTCATCTCCCTTCCGTGTGGATGCTGCCCCCTTCCTTGTGTTGCCCCAGAGTTTGTGCCAGCTGCAGGTGTGTATTTATTTCTCTGCCTGGCTACAAAATTTGTTGTACTTGAGAAATGGTCATTCAGGGAGAAGAGCAAGCAGACTGAGGCAAGCCTGCTGCTTTTGATGAGTCTCTGGCTTGTGTGAATTAATGTATTTGTTGCACAGCTAAGAGGATATCTAGTGAGATTCTGCATGTTTGCAAAGTCGTATGCTAAAAATTGCAGGAATGATAAACTGCTGAGTGGTATTTAATTTAAATCAGTCCTGCATTGTTCTTGTGATTTTTTTTTTCACTGTGTAATCTTGGCAAAACGTTAGGAGTGATACTGAGCACAAGTAGAGAGACTATAGATTAACATAACACTGCTGTCTTTTGATTTCTTACAGCCTCTTGTTCGTAAACTGAGAGTGACAGATGGCGACAATTGAATTATTTGAGGCTGTTCTGTTGCACAGCTATGAGTGAAGCCCTAGGAGAGATGTATACAGTATGTCAGCTAGCTTTGAGTAGTGTTTTCTGGCAATAAAAACCTGAAAATTTATGGATTATATTCCAAATTCTGGAAAAGGTACTCCAGTCATACAGATTGTTTTGCCGTCACTGTTTTTTTTCCTCTCTGAAGTAATTCAGAGAGAATGTGGCTTCAGAGAAGGAAAAGAATATGATTGTGCATAATGTTGGAAGGCCAGAGATGCAAATGGGATTAAGACATCACTTGTAACTCAAAAATAAAGGAATTTATGTACTCAAAGATATGGAACAAATTGCATTAAAATTCTCGATAAAGAATCATAGAATAATTTAGGTTAGAAGAGACCCTTAAGATCGTTGAGTCAAACCATAAACCTAACACTAGCAAATCCACCATGAAACTGTGTCCCTAGGCACCAGGTCTGCGTCTTTAAAATATGTCCAGGGATGATGATTTGAAAGAGATAAGCAGTGACATAAAAGGAAAAGAAACAATAAAAAGCCAAAGTCATTTCACTTAGCAGTAATTGTGGAAGAGCTACCTCTTATTATTTTTTTCACGTGTAATGGTTTGGATCCTAGTCAAAAGCAGCCCTTGATAACTGCAGTGACAGGAATCCCGGAAACATATTCCTAAGAAATTAATTGCTTAAGTCTTAACATGACAATATGTTGATGATTTGTCAAGTTGTAACCATCATAAGTTATTTTTCACTCTGACCATTCTCTTTATTTGTGGGAAAAGTTCTGGTGTTTCTGGAAGTATGCCTACTTGACTTGTGTAATTACTACTCACCTGTAGTAGTTGAAGAAGTTCACCTTTCTGTGCTGATAGACAAGCAGTATGTTGTCTATTGAGCAGGTGGAGTTCATGGTCCAGGTAATTAATAGTGACTGAGATGAACTGAACTGGGTTGTGGACTGCAGCAGATGATGCATTCCCGAGGAGAACAGGCCTGATCAGCTGGTAACCCTAAGCAGAGGGATAGGTTGGCATGTGGAGATGATAGCCTCCTCAGCCACTAACGCTGAGCCTAACAGAGGTTGGAAATTAGTCTTTCTAAACAGTTGAAAGGCAATTGCAAAAAGTTGTTTGAGAGCACTCAAGTTGTTTAATCTCAGAGCTGATGTTTTTTCTTTTTTTTTTTTCCCTCTCATGTTTATTTTACCCAGGATATACAATTCTAGGAGCAGACAACTTAAGTGATTACCTATGCCATCTGGATAGCAAGAAGACTTCAAGCTTTATTATCCTTATACCTTACAGTATCTTTTCTTTTTGTATTTCCTCATCTGAAGTATGGCGCTCAAGTTTAATACTACTGCAGCAAACATGAATAGAAACACTTATTTGGGTCTACAAAACATGAAAGATACCTAAAACGCTTTGTGTTTTCTGAACCTTTAAAAGCAGTTATGTTTGTTCTCAGTTTTTTTTTCAAGGTTTGCTTTTCTGCAGTTTTTGTTGTCTTTATAAAATCTTCTACATTGTCTTAGCCATAGTTTAACTACACAAAAAGAAAACCTAAATTTTGTTTTTATTACTTACAGTATTTAAACTTTTGAAGCCATGGGAGTAAAGGTCCAGAGACCTCGTTGCTTTTTTGACATAGCCATCAACAATGTACCTGGTAAGAAAATATCCATTCAGTAACATGATATTCATTGAAGATGTATAAGAATCATACAAATACCAGTTAATTTCATAATAAATACGGCTTTTTTTTTTCTAGCTGGAAGAGTGGTCTTTGAACTGTTTTCAGATGTGTGTCCAAAGACATGTGAGAATTTTCGCTGCCTTTGCACGGGTTTGTAGATCTTTAATTTTATTTATAATTTTTAATGTAATACCATGTGAGCTAGTTTGATGTCTGTTACTTTTCCTGAGATTTTCTTACATATAAAAATAGGTATGTAAAACATTGGTTCTTGGTATCTCTAGCGATTTAGCCGATTTCTCATATACATCTGATGTAGAACCAAAGCAGTTGTAGCTTTGGCTTAGTGCATTGCAGCGAGTATATACTAATCAACCTTAAATACGGACGCAGTAAGCTGATTTTCTGTTACTAGTGTAGATATTACTGTTTGCATTATATAACATCCAGTCTTGAAAGGTAGCCAGTAAGAGGTCAGCCGTGCAGATGTACTTTTCAGCTTTATGATGCTTTGAGGTATTTGAAAGGTATTCCCGATATTCATTAGGGGTTTTTTTTTCTTCATTTTGATTTTTGTTTGTTGGTGGAGACTGGCGATTTCCACTCCTATTGAAATTCAGATTATTTCTTGAACAAAATTCTGAGAAGCTTCTCTCCTGGGAGCGTTTCCAAACAGAATTATTGTCCTGTAGACTGCATGCTTTTGTTGAAAATGCTGACAATTTAGCAAAACTTAAATTTATTATCACAAGAATAATTTTATGAATACATAAATAGCATACATGCTTTCTGTCTTCAGCATTTTCTGCTTCCTTTCCTTGCAGCTCTGTTGTTTTTCAGGTCAGGGCTCTGTAGCTGTTAATACTGAATCACTCAGTAGTACTAATATGATCTGAATCAGGTGTGAGTGCATAATTACTTTCATGTCAGGTTAGCTAGAACACTTAGTGCACCATTCGTGATGTCTTCAGGAATGTAGGTATTATTTGATCTGACATTATGTTTACTGGCACAGGATCAGATTATTAAAATATGTTAACAACAAATTTGAACCTTAATCTTGCCATGTTGTAACTGAAGATCTGAGTGTTCCTTGCATGCTTCGGAGCAATGCCAGTTACCTTAAACCTAAACTGGCTGTTTAGTTTCAGTCAGTCTGCATGGAAAACGCCACAGTTGTGTACTAATGTCAGTAAGGAGTTCTGGTATAACTGTAGAGACAGAAGGTAGTTTCTACTCTGCTTTCTTAAATGCTAGTTTCCTTTTGGTATTACAGGTATGTGTCTGCCTCACAAGCTAATTTTTCAGAGCTTAGTGGTTGATACTGATTAAGCACCTACGTAGCACTTTTTTGTAGTGGAGATTCTACAGCTACAGAAAATAATTTTTTTTGTTGTTGCTCCTCTTCTCCTTTAGGTGAAAAGGGTACAGGAAAATCCACCCAAAAGCCATTGCATTACAAAAGTTGTCTGTTTCACAGGGTTGTGAAAGATTTTATGATCCAGGGAGGTGACTTCAGTGAAGGTATGGTGTGAATCTTTGAAGAAAACTTAAATGCTTATATAATAGAGTATTGTGTGAGTTCTGTGTAGCTTCATTTACTTATATTAATTATTCCATGATTCAGCTGCTTTTTTCCCTTTTTTTTTTCTGTGTAAGAACCTTTACATAAAACCTCATATAATAAACTAGTTCTGCTCCGTTATTTCAGTACTCAGAGTACTAAGTACTTTCTATTGAAAGGTTTAAATGTGAGGGTAAAATATCTGCTGCTGGGAGATAAGGAAAAAAGGAAGACTTCAGCAGCATACGTGGGAGAATGCTTTTTTGTTTTCCAAGTTCACTTTGGGAGTATGAAGATGTGTCTTGATCTTTGTGTATCTTGAATAATGTCAGTGACTTGAATGTGGTTGAATCAGTATTTCGTATTAAGAACAACCTTCAACATAATGTGACTCTGTTAATAACTACTTTAAGTTGTAACTGTCACTTTCCTCTTTCAAGGAAATGGCAGGGGAGGAGAATCCATTTATGGTGGCTTTTTTGAAGGTAAGAGTTTTATCAGTCTGCTCTATTTTGGTGTTACTATGAGCAGTCACCTTTACATTCTGTAATCTCTGTTCTGTAAACCTGAACTCCATTGTTTTTATTAAGATTTTGTCTGGTCTTAGAGACCTTTGACTGTCCGATTTAAGTTATTTTATTTTACTTTTAAGTTATGAACCTTTTTAATTAATGAAAAATTAAAAGTGAACTCCTTTGTATTTGTCTGTTTTACCAGATTTACATTTGTTTTTAAATGTTTCTGGTTTGTTAATGTTTTAATGTTTTTTAAACATTTTTTGTTTTTAAATGGGGTTTTTTTGAGAGGGGATCTGATCAATGCTTATAAATATCTAAAGGGTGGGTATGAAGAGGATGGGGCCAGGCTCTTTTCAGTGGTGCCCAGCAACAGGACAAGGGGCAACAGGCACAAACTGGAGCACAGGCAGTTCCACCTGAACGTGAGGAAGAACTTCTTCACTGTGAGGGTGATGGAGCACTGGCATAGGCTACCCAGAGAGGCTGTAGAGTCTCCTTCTCTGGAGATACTCAAAACCCTCCTGGACACGTTCCTGTGCAACCTGCTCTGGGGGCACCTGCTTTAGCAGGGGGGTTGGATGAGATGATCTCCAGAGAGCCCTTCCAACCCCTACCGTTCTGTGATCTGTATGCTTTTGGCTAGAGCAGCTGGCTAAAAGATGGGGATTGTCTTCTCTTCCGGTGAAAAGGAGAAAAGTGTGATGGAGTTGGGTTTCCTTGCAAATCTTTATTTAAAAGAAAGCATAAAGCCCTGCTTTGCTGAACCCAAGAGGAGTTAGTGATAAAGAGGCCATCGGTTTTCTCACAGTCCTGGTTGTTTTTCAGTCAGCGTTGGAGAAGTACAACCTCATCTGCACTTGAGTGTGTTTCTCAGCCTGTGTTTGTCCAGAGTGTACTGGAGCATCTGTGTTTCTTCTAGCAGTTTTTGTATTACACCTAAAGCCGTGTGCTGGCTAGCTGCCTCTCCCTGCTGCTCTTCTTTCAACATTGGTTCTTGTCTGAGCTTGCAGCAAACAATCAAAAGAATTATTCACTATTTTAGTAGGGCCAGGCTGAAATTTTATGCCAGACTTCAACAGTTTGCGACTGCCAGAAGAGGGAGGAGGTCTTACCTTGCACTGACTCTCATTCAGATCAAACTTCCAGCTGATTCAACTTGCTAAAATGGCAAAAGACTATTGCAGCAAAAAAAAGTATTTATTTCCATATCAATGAGTGGATCCAATTCAGTAATTTGGCAAGCATCAGAACCAACACAAATGAGTAGCTGGGTTTGAGGAAATGTGTAGTTGGAGGAAATAGAAGAAGGTGCAAAACCTCTACCTACCTTCTGGCAGTTGCAAGCTGGCTGTTCAAGTCAGCCACAGTATGAAACTGAATTTGTGGGAATTTCTGCTTTTGTGGATCCCTTAACCGACTCACCATAGGATTAGATTGACACTTGATGCTATGCCAGATAGCGATCGTACAGGTGACTGGAGAGCGAGTGGGCTGTCGCTTTCACTGCCAGTGATGGTGTGATGTGAAAACATAGCCTTACAGATAGCGTATTTCTCTTCTTTGTTAATGCTTGCTCCTGCCATCTGTATCTAAACAATATTGAGCAAACTTCCTCTGAAGAGTTTGGATCCCCCAACAGCCTTTTGGGAAAGGAAGGAGATAGGATAATCTCTTACAGATGCCTTAAATGAAGAATAGTGATTACATTTCACAGTTTCATTGGGATTTAGTTTGAACTGATACAGTTACTTGCTCATCAGAAGTAGGATTCGTTAAAGTTAAGCTTATTTTCTTAATGGCCAGCTTGTACATCTGTGTGTCTGACAGACAAACAGAAGTTGTTTGGAATTGCTATCAAACTGGGTGTCCATGTGTATTAAAAAATAATAAAACAACAAAAATGCCTGAAAACGAGAAGTTTCTTAATAGTTAATGCACAGCTAAAAAACTTCTACTCCATCATGAGTATTTGCAGAATAGGAAGAGCAGCAACTTAAAATGATGAGGTCTCTGCTAATGTCGGTAGGAAACAAATATATTGAACAAGAATAATAAATTTGTTAGTTCTTTCTCAGGCTATAAACCATTATTTCATATTTCTCTTTACTAAACTGCATTATTTAGAATAGAAGAAATAATATATCAAAAATAGCTATTATTTTGAATCTGGTTTTAATAAACTTTTTACTGAAGCGACTAGCAGATTTATTTAATAAGGATGAGTTTACTTAGATTGTAGCATTTATCTAAGCACGTGCTGTATTTAAAGTAACTGAAAACACTTTCTTTAGATGAAAGCTTTGCTGTAAAGCACAACAAAGAATTTCTTCTTTCAATGGCCAACCGAGGGAAAGATACAAATGGTTCACAGTTCTTTATGTAAGTATTGTACTGTCCTGAAATGTGTGTGTCGTTTGCCATTTGAAAGCTGTAACGGTAATCCTTTTAAATATTGAAGACTAGCTCCTGTGCAAAACCCAAAGTTCATGGTTTTTCATGAAGTTGCATGGAGGTAGCCATTTTCCTAATGCACTGTTTAGGGAGCTTGACTTTTTATCGCTTTTGTGTTTAGCACTTATTGTCTGTGCAAAAGAGCTTTTGGTAGTTTTCAGTAGCTGTGTTCTAACTTGGGCAATAAAGCAAACCTATTAGTTCCTTATAGAAACTCTTATCACTTTCTTCTAATAAGTATTATCTGGAAGGAAGCAGACAAGGAAGCTGGGGGTTCTTAAGAGTAGTAGGGTTTTGGGTTTTTTGTCACAAAGTAACTTTACAATGCAGTCTCATTTATGTTTAAAACTTAAATTCTTAAAATACATTGCAGTAACTCTTCTTAAATTGTAATTTATCTACAGAAAACATTCTTGGTATACTTCACTTACCATGTTAATTAAGGTCATGGGTAAGCTGTGGGTGTCACTTAACATTAGACCCTTATTTTGAGATTTCTGACTGCTCATTACTGTAATTATCCCAGTTTTTTACCTCTGCCGTGGCTGACATCTTGTATGCCTTAGTAATGCTAGTTTAGGGAAAAGCTGAGAGTAAGTCGGGTCTACTTTTGTGTCAAATAATCTACATACAGGTTTTTTTTGTTCCTTTGATTTCTGATTGTTTTGTGATGTATAGAACGTTATTTGCAGTTTTCCTGCTCTGAGACAGTTGCCTTTTTATATCTGTTCCTGGTAGTATTTATATAATTTAATAGAATACTTATATCCTATATGAGGATACTGTCTAAAAATTTACATGCACTTTTTTTAGTAAAATGTGATAAAGCTGTGAACTGAATAGTCAGTTTAATGTATAAGGCATTAAATACTTTTTAACTGCACACAAACTTAGAATAATATACATTGATTTTGTTCAGTTTTGTTAGTTCACGCAAAATAGTTTTCACATTCGTATGTGTATATGACATGCTTCAAATGGTGACTGCTTTCCACTAATACTGACTTTGTTTATCTCTTTAAAATCTGGAAACAACAGAACAACTAAGCCTACACCTCACTTAGATGGGTAAATATCTGTTTTCTTCTTATGTTTGTTTGGGAACTGNAACTTAGAATAATATATATTGATTTTGTTCAGTTTTGTTAGTTCACGCAAAATAGTTTTCACATTCGTATGTGTATATGACATGCTTCAAATGGTGACTGCTTTCCACTAATACTGACTTTGTTTATCTCTTTAAAATCTGGAAACAACAGAACAACTAAGCCTACACCTCACTTAGATGGGTAAATATCTGTTTTCTTCTTATGTTTGTTTGGGAACTGCCTTGAAAAAATCAATTACTAAGAATTCTTTTGTTTAAATTCTTCAGACATCATGTTGTTTTTGGACAAGTCATCTCAGGTCAGGAAGTTGTGAGAGAAATAGAAAACCAGAAAACAGATGCATCTAGTAAACCATATGCTGAAGTACGCATACTGAGTTGTGGAGAGTTAATTCCAAAATCCAAAGGTAAAGTTAAACTATGCATTTACATAGATGCAAACTATGAGATAATTTTGCTAATTTTCTTCCCTGCTGGTTGCTTATAAAAATATTTAGAGATTTATTTGTGATGGATGATGGGGCAATTGATGAAAAGGTGAGTAACTGTTTGTCTTCTAAAATAACTTAAAAGGTGTTGATGCAGAAGACATGAAAGAAATACCGTATATACTTTCTTCAAAGCTTCCCCTGTCTTGCATTTTGTTATACTAGCTAAATTTTAGAACAAAGCTGGCAAGCACTTGTAGCGTAGAAAGTAGAGTGCTATGTTAAGATTGATGGCAGTCTGACTTAATTTGATAACTGCTGCTTTTTTTGCAGGTACTGAACTTATTTCAGGTTTCTTTCAGAAAAGGCAGAGTAGAAAAGCCTGGAATTGCCCTTTAGCAGATATCCTTTTTAAATTACTATGAATAATCTGCCTTTCTTTCTGTAAGGGTTACCCTGCTCTGCCATTCCAGAGCTGAACACTGTATTGGATATTGGATTCTACTTTTCTTACAAAATAAGGCTTAATCTGTGATGTTGCTGTCACTCTGGAGAATCTCATTAGAGGAAACCCTGATGCATGTTTGGTAGGAACTGTGATAGGGATCATAATACTTTTTCATTCATAGCACCTTCTGCTGATATGTACTATGAAGGATTGCACCAAGAATACTGAAGCACGAGACATGAGTAATTGTTTCTTTGACCTAAGGAAAATACAGGTTTTCAAACTTCAGCTTCTTAGTTTTTCCTCTTCTTTTTGATGCAATTCTATGTTCACCTGTTGTGGTGTCTAACAGCATGACTTTGGAGTCTGAAATTTTCTCCTCAATACCTCAGAATTCCAAGCAAAGTTATCTTAATGGCTTCTGACTTCTCAAAGGTTCTACAAGTTCTTAGATTAACTCATAAGTCACTGTGTGTTAGGAGATAATTCTGTTTTTCTAGACAGTACTCAGGAACATGGTATCTGTTAGAAAATGCACAGGTGGCATAGATTAGAAAAATAAAATAAAACAATACAGCTACAGAATGGGGGAAGCTAGTGGGTGAGATACGCACTCTGTATATATGTCTTCCTTGGTTTGCCACACTCCCTTTTTAGTCCAGTCTAGAACACTTGCAATTGAACAACTGAATTAAAGTTTTGGCACTGAGCAGTCTGATGACTTAAAAGCCACTAGGCAGGGCTTTAAAGTACTTGCCATTAAAAGTCTGAATGAAATAAATACAAAATTTTTTTTCCTTTAACTTAACCTTAAAGAAAACAGGCCTCTGGAAAGATGTGACTGACTGTTCGTAGTCATTTGGCTGTGTCCTTCTACCTCTTTGCCTCAGCACGGTAGGGATCCTGGAGACTGTGCTTCCTGTAGCTGGCCTGGTGTGCCATGGAGCGAAATTGATGCCAGGGTGATGAGATAGCCCACTCAACTGACTATAAGGCACAGTCCTAGGTAATTGTGGGCAGCAGGAGTGTTTGGAGAACAAGAGGCCTTAGGCACCAGGATTGGGCAGAGCTGAGTGTGGGCCCTAATGGGCACTAATGCAGTGCCAGCCTGATAAAAGTGCTGCCTGACAGACCATGATGGAGATCTTCGTGAGTGGAGAATCCTGCTGTTGGAAGGGAAGGGCTATCTGTGGGACCTGCAAAGGGAAACCTGCTGTGAGAAATGATAGTGTGGCTGGAACTGTTTGCTAAATGCACAACCTGAAACCACTGATGAGCTGTGCTGACCTGGGGCAGTGGAGATAGTTTGTCATCACATCAGCAGAAGGAAATTTGCCAAGCTGTAGTCCAAAGCTGAGAAGTGGAGCAGGAGAGGCCCTTGGACCTGTCAATGTATGGAAGAGGCCAGAGAATCCAGATAGGAGGAGCATTTTCTGGGAAGTGAGCAGTGTCAGGGAACATCATCAACAGAGACTCATCTAAGATGTTTGTAGCACATTACTATGGGAGGCTAAGGAGAACTGATACTGTGAAATAAGAGGCAGTTACTAGAGGAGACTGCTTCTGGGAATTTGCTGTTAAAACAAAGGAATAAGGAGGATGCCAGTGAGGGAAGTGTAATGGCACATTTCTGTGGGATGGTACATTATGATAGCAAGGGAGGCTTAAACTAGAATATTTATTGTATGAGCTTGTCTGGTAGGCAACACAAAGGAAAGAATTAGACAAGTCTTTAGGGAATGAAAGTAGAACTGGTACTTCTTGGCTTTAGCCAGGAAGCCAAGACGGCACTAGCAGAAGGAATCATAGTAGAAGTTAGGTGCTTAGTATGAATGTTTTTCTCTTAGGTTAAAGTTGAGGAAAGATGATCGGATTTTTGGCTATCATGATGAATATCCAGATGAAGTGCTTTATGAAAGAAGCAAATCTATTTCTTTGTATAGAAGAACTGGATTTATTTAGGGATGAGTGGCTGATGACTGAGCTAATTACTGGGTGCTGTGTGAATTGAATAATACAGCAATTGCAATTATAATATTGCAGACCTAGATAAGTAGCTTTCACCATGGATTTGAGAGGGCAATCACCTAGAAAAGTGGAATGTTTGTCATCTTTTTCTCGTTTCCGTTTTTTTTATTCCTTAGAGTTGGAGTAGTTAGTGAAAATGAATGAAAGAAGCTACATTATAAAGGAAGAATCTCTCTGGCCAAGTGGTATTATTTTTAGAAAATCTTAGAGTTCTAGGGAAAATCCTGAAAGCTGGGGTGGATGGGGTGGGGGAAGAAAAGAAAGCTAAGTATTAAGCCAGTATTTAGAAAGGTCATTATGGACTAGCTAAACTAATAGAATTCTCAATAACAACTGTGGAACAAGTAACATAATATTCATTTTCTTAAAGACAAAGAGCTTCCTACCATTTGACAAAGTGTTGCAGAAGAGGGTCTGGTCCAACAAGCCTGGCTACATTGTTTGAGATCATGACTTCGGTTAATCAAAGGTGTATCTGGGATGTTTTCAAGAATGTAAGTCACGGACATTCTGATTCAAACAAAAAAATGAAATGGCATTGGGCAGTTCTTAACAAGAACCTCTAATGAAGATTTCTCATGAGAAGTGTATTTCTAGGGGATTCTGCACAGAGCAGTGCTTGGCTTGATTCGTGATCTTCATTGATGTTACAGATGTCCCTGTAGAACCACTGCTTGTGACAGTGGGCTTTCTGCAATTAAGGCAGATTATGGCTGCCTTCATAATTCCTCAAAGAACAATATTGTAATTAGGTTGTTCAATCAGTACAATGTATTTAAGAAAATCAGTACAAATTATCAGCACTGATACAGAATAAAAAGTTGCATGTTTAGGAATCGTGAAGTACCTATAGAGTAAGAGCAGTCTTAGAAAGTGGTGATTCTGGGTGGTCATGTGGTCATGTCTTACCTAGGTTTTTGATTCGTGCATCCTCCTTTTCCTCTTTTCTTACCCATTCAATGCCTAGTGTACTCATTACTTCTGCAGGCTTGTTACACATCGTTAGCCCCCTTTCCACAGGCAGGTTACCATGACCAGTTGTTTCAGACTTTTCTGTTCCAGGTTATTTCTTTTTTTTTCCCTAGTGAACTGGCCACTAGGTATAAACTGGTTTGACTGTAGCCAAAACTGTTCAAAGTGAAGTGGGAGATGGCTTTTCTCCTCCTCTCTTTCTCCCCCTGTCCCCGCCCTGGTTTTTTTTTCCCCTTGTCTCTTTCTGCTTTCCTCTGCTGTTGCAGTCGTGTGGTAGGTTACTTGTGTATGAAAACATCTATGTCCAGAGGCATTTGTGATACAGGACTCGTCACTGTAATAATGTCATGTGATCAGCAAGAATCAAGTTCCCTAATGCGTATCCCTGAGGACTTGATTACTGTGTATAATTTTTGTTGTAAGAAACAATGGGTCCTTAATCAAGCAGTGAAAGACATAATAGGAACCCATGGCAAATAATTGAAGCAAGATGCATGCAAAATAGAAAAAAACACCTGATACTCTAAACAGCAGGGTGATTACACACTGGAAAAAAATATCAGGGAAAATATCTGTCTAAATGTCCTGAAGTAAAGGAACCCTCTTTTTGGAGACTGCTGTAGCCCAACACAGATTATTGGACTTGATATTAGAGTGTCAGTGCTGTGAATTACAAGGTAGGATCATCTGTTCTGACTTGTGTGCCTGAGCCTGCCTGCTTTCTGGCCAGGTCACTTCAAGTCCAGGAGTCTGATATCATGAGGCTAACGTAAGATTTGCTACAGTCCGTAACAAGCTGAGATGCAGAGGGTACTTGGCTGTGCCTTGTAGCATGATCACGTAATTCATGAAGTCTGGCAAATACTATAGGTCACAGTGAATGGAGTAGGAAGTGATGTGTCTGTTTCAGATGTGGTCGTAAGTTGAAACCTGATCTTTGAAGTTAATGAGCAGCTGGAGCGGTTGGACTGTAAATAGAAGTCTGTTTCTTTCTCGTTGACCTTCATGCTGCAGGATTGGTTCTGTTTGCTGTTGTGATCTGTAATTGGCCAGTACCAGGTTGGTTCAGTATTCAAAATAGCATTTGCTGCTGGAAAGAGGTAGTTGGGTATCACCAGAAAGTATATCCAAATCCTTTTGCCAGATGTGCTGTCTTTGCTGTGTAAACAGTTCTAGACTTCTTGGTTGGTGGGGGGGGGGGTTGTTTTTTTTCCTCTCATCGTTTCACTCCATACCTGCCACGATTTCCTAAATACATCTGCCGTTGACATTACTTGCTGCAAGCTAAGAATCACATGTTTGTTGAGGTAGTTGCTTGCTAAGTCATTTCCATTTCTATCTATTACTGAACTCATTTTAAAGTAGTAACTATAACATAGCTAAACTTGTTACAAAAATGCAGATAAAACTCTCACAGAGTTTTTCACACACTTAAAACAGATGCAGGAGGGAGAAAATACAGGAAATAACTGCATTTATTGGTGCCTTATTGAGACATTTCTGAAATTGAGCTTGGAGACATCTTGTTTGCCTGAAGGCACATAGGAAACAGTATAGTGCAATATACTGCGTTTTTTTAATGGGCTGAAACCAAAAGTTTTCAATAGATAAGCACTTGAAAGTGTCTTGGTACTTAGAAATTAGCTAACTTTTTTTTTAGTACTTTTTGTGTTCATGGTATTCAGAGCTTAGGTGAGTTTTTTTGTTTGGGTGTCACCAAGGCTATATGACACCAGGCTCCTTTGAAATTAATTTGAAAACTGTTCAGTGTTCTTATTTATAAATATGTACTTGTTACATGCTATGAATATACATATTTTTAGACAATCTAAAACTGATATGAAATTACTAGAGACTTTTTATTAAATATAGTGCTTTAATAAGGACATTGAGCAAAAGTTTGAGAAAAGAGACCAAGTATCTCGGTCTGGACTGACAAGGGAAGTAAGAAATAAAATGAGACCTGTCTTTTGGAAACACTTTGCAAGCAGCTCTAAAACTATCTGATGAGAACCAGCTAATTTCAATCAGCAGGCTGTCCTCAATGGGTAATGCAACTTGCTAGTTTATACTGCATCCGGAAATGACCAGAAGTCTACTATAATCTGTGAAGTACAGAGGTTGTGTTTCACTTGGTCGTCAGGCTTTGTTAGTGTGTATCAAATGAGGCTTGTAAATAAACAGAGAGAAAACACCATGAAAAAACTCACTGTAGGAGTCATACAGGTATGACTTGTGTATGTGATGCTAATCTGAAAAATTAATGCCATTTAGTGCAGTGGGATTAAATTTCATCCACTGTAGCAGTGTGGGGATTTGGTAATGTTAGAATGAGGAAAAAACCTCCATAAAGAGTATGACCACAAAAAGAGAGGCCAAGATACCATACTTGGTTGTTTCTGCTGAGATTTTTCTGCACCGTGTATCTGATCCACCGTTACCTGACTTAAGACCCAGATAGCTTGCTGTCATCCAAATCATGTATCTCAGCAGTTCCTGTAGAAGCAGGTGTTCTGCATCACTGTGGCACAGAAATCCTTTCACCACTGTACATACCACTGCATTCTGAATGGGAGACTTGACAGAGCAGGATACTGGATTGGTACAAAAGAACTGTTTGCTTACATAGATGATCTAATGCTATCAGCTAATACTTTGCTGAAGATAAAGAACAATACTGCCTTAGCTTTCATTATGGATATTCTCATGAAAACATTGGAACAATACTGAAGGCTGCTGATAGATCTAAAACATCAACGCATCACAGTCTACAGCCAGAAGGTGTTCTGGGCAAGACATGGTAGATGAGAAGATGGATTGACAGGAGTAAAGTACAACGACTTTGTATATTTGAGATTTCACTGGTTTACATTCAATAACTATACACAGAACAAAAAATACTAAGAGATGATACGACGAATGAGAGCTTAAGTGTTGCTTTTCTGAGGAATGCTGACTCTCTTCTCTGTTAGGAACCCGTAATTGTCTTGTCTCTGCAGTTGGTGTAATATATCCACACTTAATTTTGCTTCTCTGAAGCTGCCCAGTTACGTCCAGTTTCCAAGAGTTCCCACAGCACATCATCTGTCATAAAGAAGCTACCTGAAGTGCAACTAGAAATGTGTTCTGGGCAACTATTCATCTGTCCTCCCTGATTTTTATCGTTCTAGCTGAAATCAGAATTACTTTTCTCTGCAAAGAGTTGGGGTGGTAGGAAATACTAGCTTATCAATGAGTAATCAGTTTCGTCTATGCCACTTATCTTCTGTTTCAAAACTGCTGTTTGTGATTTGAAGAGATTTTATATGAAGTCAGGTTAAACCTAAAGCCAAAGAATTTTTGGGTATAAACACTTTATAAATAAATTTTAAATAATTCTTCATACGTAGCTTATGTTGTATAAAACGTAATCTCAAAACTTAGACAGTTCTACAAGTTCTTGACAGTATAAATTTGATACTTTAGAGCTTTGTAAATACAAAATGTTGAAACTTGTTACGCATTTCTAGACATATCCTTTATTGTACTTGGAAGAAACAGTGTTTCCTCCGAAGTTTCACTTTGTTCTTAACTATTTTGTTGAAGTTGTCTCATGATATAATTCTAAGAAGCTCAAGCAGTTACTAGATAAGTTGATTTTTCTGAGATTTACTTAAAGTGTTTGATATTAAAATATCTTTGCTATTCTGACTTAAAGCCAAGAAAGAAGAAAAGAAAAGACACAAGTCGTCTTCCTCATCCAGTGACTCAGCAAGTTCAAGTGATTCAGAATCATCTTCTGATTCATCATCAGATTCTGAGAGTGCTTCAGAAGAGAAATCTAAAAAACGAAAAAAGAAACACAAGAAAAATTCCAAGAAACATAAGAAAGAAAAGAAAAAGAGAAAGAAAAGCAAGAAAAGGTCAATTTTGAGATTTGTTTTGTTACATGTATACCATACAGTACCATTTTCATGTCCTACAACTACAGAATAGTATTCTGTAACTAGTTAAGTAGGTATTTTGAAGTTTGCGAGACAGTCGGTTTCCATATACGAGCTTAAATTTTTCTGATGTGATGGCAGAGGACAATGTCCATGTGCATACATGCTGCAGCTTGTAAAGGAGTGACGGAATGGACTAAGACTTGCATACATTTGGCTTGAAACAGTGCAGGAGTGCTTGGTTCGAAATGGGTGGTGGTAGCTTGTTTCCCTAAATTCACTTCTGTACAATTGAATGTAAATTATACGCAGTGGGACTTAATGAGAATGAAGTATGCAGGAATAAAAGCAAAACCGAGCAAAAAATTAATAAATGAACATACCTAACAACATTATTTCTATCTGATGTGCCAAAAGTCTTGCAGTTTCACTGGAGGATAATAAAACTCAAAAGGCACTCTTGCTTCTGAAAAATAGTATCTCTAATCTAATAGTTTTGCTTATACAATGTGAGATACAGGTTTTGTCAGTGCAAGTTAAATTTTTTCAAAGCTAGTGGTAAAATGTAAGAAATGTTTACTTAGGGCAATGCTGCCTAAACGTTGTTTCTGTGGAACTAAGCCCATTTCACACAAATTCGTAATTCCAAGCAGCTGGTATAAATAATAGTTTGTAGCCAGTTATATGTGATAGTGTAAAAACCAAATTTGAGTCTCCTCATAGTGTCTTTAAAAGAAATTTTTTTAAAAAAGGAAAAAAAGCTGTGACTGAATAGAGAGTAAATGTATGTTCAGTGTTGCGCCATTGGAATTCATGGATTAAAAATGTTGGTCAGAAATCTATTGCAGTTGTACATTTTGGAGCAAAGATATCGTAGGAGGGAAAAAGTTGCTTATGAAATAGCTCTGTTTCCTGAGTTTCTTATGGTATCATTGTATATTGGATTAAGAGAATTTCTGAATTATTTTTTAAATAGATGAAAAGGTCTTTCCTCATCCAAATAAATCACTTAAAGTATAAATATTTAATTTTTTTTACAAAATTAAAGCTCATCCAGTGAAAGCGAAGATGAAAACCCTGAAGCACAGCCATTATCTACTGTCCGTCCTGAAGAAATTCCTCCTGTACCTGAAAATCGGTTCCTGATGAGGAAAAGTCCTCCTAAAGTAGAAGAGAAAGAAAAAGAGAGGAAAAGCAGAGAGAAGGAAAGAGAAAGGTAATGTATCTGTTTTGAGTCTGACTAAACGCTGGCAGTGGTACGGTCACGTTAGTGTTCTAGAACTGAGACCTTCCCCTACTAAGCAGTTCCTTGTTCTGAGCACTGCTGGATGAAAAATTGATTTTTTTCAGTTTAGTAGCAACTGTTATCTTTGTCCTAGAACAAAGGCTTAGTCTTTGAAAATTGTTGCAGTGGATGAAAAACTTAAAATTACTGATTCCAGAAAAAGAAAGTAAAATGCCTTGCAGTTTCATTTAGAATTTATTGAAACTGTCCAGTCTGAATCTATACTTTATTCTTCTTTCAAAAATGGAGAAACCTGGAAATCTCATAAAATATTTTGTGATCACAGTATCTGAAGTTTTTACTGTGTTGCTAACAAAAAATAAAATTAAATACTTGTTTTCATTTAGTTTAATTTTTGAAGAGGTTTTAAAAATGTTTTCTTTTCTCTTTTTTGTTCTTTCTTTGATGTTATAAACAATATTGCTTTTTTAAAATTATTTTTAGTAATCTATCGAATTCACAGTCAACATACCAGAGGAGGCTGTTAGTGACCAGATCTGGAAGGAAAATAAAAGGAAGAGGACCAAGGGTAAATGTTTACAATCTGTTCCCCAAAATAAACAACATGGTAGCACAGTCTTACTGCTGGTGTTACTAACCATTTTCATTAGGATAGTTGATTTGGGGGGAAAAAAAAAGGCAGGATTTATGATTTATCATAATTGACTTGGGTACTGAGGCTTAAAGGAAGACAACAAGGAATATTAAATTAATTTCCTGTTTGCATACTGAGTTTATTTGAAGAAAGGGAGAAGAAAAAACACAAAATGCTTTCTTCATGTTACTGTAGTATTTTGTGAATTAGTGAGTGGAATTATCTCAAAAAGGGTTCTAGTGAACACCAGAACCCGTACGACATCAGCGCCGGAAATGTGGGGTGGACTTCTCCCCTTTTTGGCAGAGGGGAGCTGTCAGATTGTTTCTTCTGATTTTCTGAAGCCATATGCTATGGACTGCTTGTAGCAAATGTTTTTAGTAGCAGAGGTCTCTATCCCTCAAATTTTTACCAAAACCATTAAAGAAAAAAGTGTGAAGTATTGTTTCCATGCTGCTTGTCGAAGCTAAGAAGAATTTTCGTTGTTAGAAAAATGAGTTGCATTCATGCTAACGTAAAGCAAAGTTACCTTAAAAATACTTGATCTGACATTTTATATTCCTGCTTTAGCTGAATGTCAAATATATTTTCCAGTAAGTTAATAACTTGTCAATGTAAACTTGGTATATACATGTGAAGTGTTGTTATGTTAGGTGCTATGTAGAATTGACTGCCAAGGATAAAAGTCTTGCTGGGCTATCACAGCATGTGAAATTCAAACTTACACCCAACTTTCTGTTTTTCCCTTCAAGCGTTACCGGACTCCTTCTAGATCCAGGTCAAGAGATCGATTCCGACGCAGTGAAACTCCTCCACATTGGAGGCAAGAAATGCAAAGAGCTCAAAGAATGAGAGTGTCTAGTGGAGAAAGATGGATAAAAGGGGACAAGTAAGACTATTTCTTTCTGGAGTATATGCATTGACATTTTGTTATATTTTAAAAGTAATACCTGTTGTCTTAAATTTTCAGTAACGGTTACTTCAAAAAAACAGGGTACTGACTTGGTTACCCCATTACTAAACTGTGTCTGATTTTAATCATGCTACTGTAAATACATAGTTATTAATATAGATGACCTAATGGGATTTAAATTTCAGTTGTGAAGCTGTATCACTTCTGACTTAATTTTTCAGAGTGGAGGGGATTCAAAATATTTAAAAAATCATATCTTTCTCTCTCCAAGGAGTGAAATAAATGAAAACAAGAAAGATAATCAAAAAAGCCCAGGAAGAGGAAAAGAGAGAAAAATATCAGACCACAGACAAGTTTCTGAAAGTCCAAGCAGAAGAGGGGAAAAAGAGAAGAAAAAAGATCACAAATCCAGCAGTAAAGACAGGGAGACAAGAAGGAATTCAGAAAAAGATGACAAGCATAACAAAAGCAAGGCCAAGAAAAGAGCTAAATCTAGAAGCCATAGTAAAAGCCGAGAGAAATCAAAAAGTAAAGAGAGAGACTGTAAGCACAGTAGACATGATGAAAAGCGAGTAAGATCAAGAAGCAAAGAGAGAGACCATGAGAAAGGTAGAGAAAAAGAAAAGCGATATGATTCTAGAGGGAGAGATAAAGAAAGAAGTAGGAGCAAGGAGAGAAGTAAAAGGGCAGGCTCACGAAGTAATGAACAAGACCATAGAAAGAGTAAAGACAGGGAGAAACGTAAGTCAAGAAGCAAGGAGCGTGAGCATGCTAGAGGAAAACATAGTTCCAGCAGTAGAACAAGGGATCGAAGTAAAAGCCGAGATAGGAGTAGGAGAGGAAGATCGAGAAGCAGAGACAGAGATCGCAGTAGAAGTAAAGACTATTCAAGGAATAGAGATAGAGAAACAAGAAGAAGAGGAAGATCGAGAAGCAGAGAAAGGAGAGGTACACCAGATAAATACAGAGGAAGAGAAAATAGGAGGAGGAGGGAATCTAGGAGCTCAGAGAGGGAGGAAAGTCAAAGCCGAAACAGAGAGAGGTACTCAAACAGAGAAAGTAGAAGCTCATATAAGAGGAATGATACTGAAAGCCAAAGGAAGAGGCGTTCGAAAAGCCGCGAAAGTAGCAGTCCTGAATCCAGTAAAGAAAAGAAGTCTAGTAGAGATCAGGATAGAAGTCCAGACTCAAAAAAGAGACCAAGTAGCAAAGAGAGAGAATCAAAAAAATCATATTCACGCAGCAGTAAAGAAAAGGAAAAGGCAAGATCCTCAGCAGAAAAAGAAATAAACCAAAAATCAGAGAGTCAGGAAAGAGATCATGCCCCTAGTAAGGATAAAAAGTCTGATCATGAAACAAGCCCTGGAACAGATGACGACAGGCATGGATGAGTTTGTGGACTTAATGTTTCCATTGTCTCAAAGTTTTAGAGACATTTTGGGGAACGCCTTTTTTTTTT
Source organism: Steatornis caripensis (assembly GCA_013398225.1). Classification (NCBI taxonomy): domain Eukaryota; kingdom Metazoa; phylum Chordata; class Aves; order Caprimulgiformes; family Steatornithidae; genus Steatornis; species Steatornis caripensis. The sequence goes on along the minus strand of VZSC01012351.1, from coordinate 185,701 downwards.
AAGATGTGGACTTGGGTTTGGTCTTTTGATAATCTAAAACCTGGATCATTTGTACTGCTAAAGTTTTAATAAACTTGAAATGAAAAATGAATTATATGTGTAATACAGTGTGCTGTGTTTTAAATATTTCATTGGTTTATGTATCCTTCTTGTGTGTCTGGCAGCTGAAAAGGTAACTTCTGTGCCGCATTTATTTTTTACCTGATGAACTTAGTTTAGTACAAACAGTGGCTGCCTGTGAAGAAGCTTGTTTCGTGTGAGAAGCAGCAAGCTGCAAGTATACTACATGTCATCTTAAAGCTAGGAGAATGTTGCAAGGTGTCCATCATGCCAGTGTTGCTACATCTGTCTTTCAGTAGGTATAAATCCTAAAGAAATTAATTTATTGAGGAAAATTATGTTGGTTTTGTTTGTAATTCCAAAATGAATTGATTTAAGTAAATCTTCACTGTTTATACTTCTGTTACTGCCAACAGTAGAATTCATTCATGCTGTAAGGCAATTTTTTTGAAGTGCTCATCAGTGTAATTATTTTCCCTGTAACCTCATTTTTCTGTGCCATGCTTTCATGTTTGTCTACTGCAGAAAATTCAGCTTGGATGCTTCAGACTCCCCTGCCTCAGTTGCTAGTTAATGGATGTACAGAGATGAAACAGATTACCAGAATTCAGTGGGTGTCAGAATAAGGAACCAGGAAATCCTTTCTGCTCTTGTTGCTGCTTAGCAGTCTATGGCAAATCTATTGCAGTTCTCCGGTGCTGTTTTTTTGCGGTAGTTGAAGCAGAATTTCAAGTAATGTTTTAAGACAGGCTCTCATTTTTTTAAAAACCAAAAGATTTGCTTTCCTCCCTGCATCCCCTCATTCAAAGACTGTGCTGTGAATTCCTCCTTATTCTCTGCTACGTGTGTGTCTTCCTCAAATCAATTCCCTCCCTTCTCTGCTTTCCTCTCCTGCCTGTAGGATCCACCTGTTTCTTTCTCACCCATACCTTCACATGAAAGACGAGGAGGCTGGCTTGTGTGCGATGACCAAAGAGCAGCTGGTACGTGGTCACTTAACGTAGTGGGCTGAGAGGAGGATAGACTTGGTACAAACCCCAAGGTTTCTTTCAGTCCTTTGAACTATTCACACCAAAGGCTGGCAAATGTTGAAATTCCTGAAGAGAAATGACAAGCCTTAACATAAAGCTGTGTCAAAGTGAAACAATGTTTTAACAGTTGATTTTTTAGCAGATCTTTGAGTGTATGACATAACTTCAGCTTGTTCATACTTTGTTATGAGTTTGTCGACATTTTTGCTATGTAACCCACTTTGTGTGCGTCATGTGTGTCTACAGCAGGTTAGCAGAATTGCTGAAACTTGGCTTGAGGTTGTGATCCAGACAGTTGTTATTCTAAGGGAAAACAAATAGTTATGTCTTGAAAGCAAAAGAAAATACAGGACTGTGAAACCACATAAGCAACCTTTTTAAGAGAAGAAAACTAGAAGTGTGTAGTGTTACTTTTTAGCATAATAGTGAAGCTGCTCTGGAGCTGCTTTGGCTACCAAACTTTTTTCCCATGTTTTAGTATGAATTTTGCATTGTAGTGGTCATTTTATGCAGAATGTATAAAAATGTTTCACAAGCCCACATGTGGGTGGATGATACAGCTGTTATTTAGGAGTGAACCAAAGACCTGTATAGTGGACCTGTTGTGTGTGAAGCCACTCTGAACTGTATGAGTTTGGAGAGGTTGCAGTCCTGTTTTGGGGGACGGTAGTAAGAAAAAGTTAGGAAGTTACGCTTAAGAGAATTGTATGGCGGCTTGGACAAAGGCTTCTTCAGTGCATTTACACTGTGCTATGCATGCCATGTGCTTCAGAGTCTCATTTAAAAACTGTTTGCAATGTTCCTTCATTATTTTTTATGGAGCTGATACACAAACTATTGCTGGAGTAGTATGTTTGCACTACTGAGAATATTCCTGCCAATACCACTGAAACTCACCTAAGCATGCAAACAAACAAAAACCCCTCAACTATACTGACTGTTGTAGAAGAGGGGAAGGAAAGAGAAAAATGCAAGCAGTCAGCAGTAAGGCAATCCATAGGAATTGTTAAAAGATGTTACAAAGTCTTTAATATAAAATCTCAAAATGGAGATCAATTGTAGTTTGCAGTTGTGTGTAACTAGTTATTTCAAAAGATGCACTCGTATACCCTTTCATATGGATTTTTTTTGTTACAGTTCAGAAGTGTATTTGTACAAATTAAATGAGCTTCTTCCATAGCACATAGCACAAGAATTCATCTGAGTTGGTGGCACAAAGCTAATTTTCTTGTTTTTAATGTACTTTGTAGGAAGTTGGTTACTTTTAATTGCACAGGGTGGTATACACTTGATCTCTTGATGAGCACGTGTCTTGGCTTTATTATATTTGAGGGTAAATTGGTTTAGTGCCATTCATTTTGTTTAAACTGAAACAAAGCAACTGCAGTCTTGTAAGAGGGAGGATTTGCCACATTTGTGCTTTTCTTTATCAAACTGGAAATTGAGAATGCTGATAACAATTCAGTGGGACTGAAGCACAGTCCCACGGACAGGAAGATGTCCCCAGGCACCAGTGAGCTTTTGGTGTCTTCTGAGACACTTGACGACTGCTCTTGCTGTGTGCTTTCTTCCCTCAACAGCAGAGCTTTCCTGTTGCCAGCCTCACAATAACCACCTTGTGCTGTAGTGACAGCGTAGCTCAGTGCCATCTTTGGCAGCTGTGTCACAGGTTGTTGGCTTTTGGCTTAGAAAACTGAACTAGAAGCATATTTGAAAGCAATACCGTGCTATATACCATAGGTAATCAAAACAATGCTCATAATCTTTCCTTGCGAATGGGGAAGAAAGTAGTATGTTTAGAGGACAGCTTTTTTCTGTCAGTACCCCAGAACCAACCTTCCTCCAGAGAATTTGTAAACCTCAAGACTCGAGGTAAAATGAGGGCAGGGAGTAACGGACTAACTTTGTAAGCATACGTTCTATTGTATGTACGCGCTTGAAATAATTTCCAAAGGTTAGATATGCATTCTCTGTTGTATTGACAACAGATACTGACATTTTACTAACACCGTACAGCCTATGTGTACATGGAATGCTGAATTTAGTATTGGCAATAGCTTTCCAAACTTTATCAGACACTGTTGTTGGATTTTCTGGGTACTGCCATCAACGCAGAATCACAAATTCTTACCGAGGGTGGGCAGATATAACATAAGGTTGTGTAGACACTATTGCCTGTAAAATGTGTTGCTGTCTGATTCTTTGACACAGCCATAGTGTTTCAGTTGTTGGTTTGTTTTTGGGGTTTCTTTTTTTAAGAAAAGTTGGGGGGGCGGAAGGTTATGGTTAGACTTTAACCTTTTGTTCTATCTAGTTGTCAAAATTTTAACCTGAAACTTCTCACTTGCTGCTTGAAATCCCACACTATGGACTTTGCTTGCAGTGGTCTTTGTCAGATGCCCTGAAGAATTTGCAGTGATCCCCTACAATATCTAATTTGTAATAGTGTCAGTCTGGCAAATGGATTTTAGATTAATGTAAACATAGAAGAAGCAGTCCTTTAGCCACCTTGCCTGGAACTGTTGATTTATTGTTGATTTATTGAAGCAAATAAAGTATTTTTGGACTCACTTTCTAGGGGCACAGTAGCCTCATTGCTTGTCTGACTGACAAAAATGTATATCCCTGCTTTTAGGACTTAGAATAGAAAACCTAGAGATACACATATGCTTTATCAAAGACCTCACTTTTAAATCATCCGTATATTCTCTCTCTAGTACTTGAAGAACAACTTTGTGAGAAAAGGCAGTAGTATTTTAGCAGCAACCATGAGTTGTTTGGTTGGTTTTTTTTTTTTGTCAACGTAACCTGGAGGACACCAGTGGCAAAATTAATCTTCACACTTCTGAAGTCAGAGTGATGGAAATGTAAAGAACTGTTACTTGCACTTCCCTTCTTTTGCTGAAAACAGTGGTTTTCCTAATGCAGTATTTAACTAAATTATTGAAGAAAATGCATATAAAAAAGTCTGTGAACTCTGCGTTTTGCAAAATTTGAATTTGGTACAATTCTGCAGTTACCCACCTTTGCATTTTGTTGCATATGTACTTTGAGTATAATTCTTATTTATTAAACAATTCATGTCGTTAGGAACACCATTCTAACAAAAGTTGGGTTGCCTAAAAGCAAAAAGTAATATTCACCTGCTTTTTTTAAAGAATAAAGCTATCATACCAAAACTAAGTTTTCTAATTTTAGTATGAAATGTCACAAAAGGAATAGCAGTAATAAAATATAATGAAAGTGGTGATTTTTAGATAGTAAAACTACATAAAGGTAAAGGTACATTTAATTTAAAGAATTAAATTAGTGTCCTTAATCATAAAGTCATTGTTCAAATGAAACTAATAGGGCGGTTAACACGAGCAAGTTCAGAGGACAGATCTTACTATGCATATGATTGGTTTTAAATTGGTATTTGTATTCATAGAAGTTCTAACATTAAAAGGACTGAATAAACTGAACCAATGCAGCACCCTGACTTTGAATTGAAATTTTGCAACATGCAAAGCACTTAGGGAAACTTTCTCTTTTTGGCAGGAGGCTAGACCTTTCTACGTGTCCTGAACACGTCCCTGTAACTGTATACAAAAAGTAGTCAGTTGCTGCTTCAGCCGTAACTGCTGATTAAAAAAATGGTTGGAAAGAAGCTAGGCCTATTATGATCAGTGTTAAGTGGAACTAGCTGATAACCGGTTTCCCTCATTGGCTAAAAGAATTATGGTTAATTATACAAGCAGTGTTGTGTGTGTAGTAGTTAACAAAGTATTTGAAAACCTCAGTCTTTTGGACATTTTGTAATTTATAGTTCCTGACAGGGAAGATGATCCACTTGTCAGCTGGGAGAATGAGTTTTTGATACGAAATGTACAACTTGTGTATTAAAGTGCTTCTCAGAAATAAATACTTTTTTGCATATTTGTTAGTGTATTCCTTATGTCTGCCACGTGTGCTGCTTGCACTGTTACTTAGCGTCTTCTGCATTTAGAGTAATACTAACTTCTGAGTCATACGGTGCAACTGCTGTGCATAACCGTGCTTGTATCAAATCTCTGGCCTTTTAAAGGGGTAGGACTGTTCGTACAGATTTACAAGGTATGGTGATTTGATGTCAGGACACTACCTCTTCAGTTAAACTAAGATCTATAGATTTTTACTGAAGATGTGAATAGTCAGACTTTTATTCCATGCTAAACTGGATGATAGTTATAGAGGGAATTAAGAGTTTCTACTACAGAATGACAAATGACAGTCTCTTCACTAGCTATATATTGTAACATATATAAAAATGCAGCTATGTAATGAAGCTGATTTGGTGTCTTATCACTAATTCTTTTGCTCATTGCAAACTTTGATCTCGTACTTGCAGAAATACAAGTCTTTCTTCTGGGTGAACCAGAATAGTTTTCACTAGTTACAGAAGAACTACCTGTTTGATAATGAGAATTTAAATGTGGTGGCAGGACAGCTTACGGTCAGTTTGGAACTCAATGAAAGAACAAGTTTCGATGAAGACGTCACCTACACCAGTATCCCAGCCTGGCAACCTTGCTGTGCTGGCAGCAGAGTGCTGAGGAGAAAGCAGGAAAGTGCTTTTCCCATTCCCTACAGTCAGTTTAGAAACTTGAGTACTAGATACACACAGTCTCTTTCCCATAAAGGATTAAAGACTCAGCCAGTGCCACCTAAAGACAGTATTCCTATCTTCCACTGCATTCTCCAAAGTAAAAGCAAGTAGAAAACTCACAAATAACAGGTACACTCAACAGTGATCTTATTGTTACAGGTAGGTGTTTTTAAACAGCTTAATTTTATTTGCTCAGAATTTAAGCCAAAACAAGGTTCGAATTAAGCCTGGAGGCCCAGCAGTACTCAAGGGGTACAGTACAGATGAAGTGACAGTTTATTTTTGGTTGTTCCCTCTTTACTTCCTAGAAAGTGAAGCTACTGCTTTGTTTCATAATACAACTGTAGTAGTTACAGGTACAGTTGCAAGCTATGGCTGTAGCTATGGTCCTTGTTTCTTGAGCTGAAGTTGAGTCTAGGCAGGTTCTGGTAAAGAGCAGGCCTTGTAACTTGCTCCAGAGTTAGCTTCAGCTGTTGGGCACTGATAGGTTTGGCAGGCACGTATAACTTGTAAGGAGACAGTGGCTAGCTTCTATTCCTAGTAGATACTTCTGTAATTGTCAGATGTACTTCTGAAGAAGGAAGAAACAGTTTTAAGTCTTAAGGTACACTTAGTAACCAAGGTACAATTAATTGTATATGCACGGATAGTATGTAATTGAAACTAATGCAGAAATACTTGTCCTACAGCAGTAATGTAGTACTAAGCTTTACTAAAGATAGTCTGATTTCTCCCTTGTCCACTATACCACTGTACCAGTTGCTGGATTTGTACTTCCCAGATCTTAGTAGTATGGTCTGCTCCATAACTATTGCTTCTTCCAGGACATGGTGCTGCTTTCTAACCTTTGCCCGTTTTTCCTTCATATAGAAAAGGAGTCAGACCAGGTGCTACTCATTTGAGAGGGGTCATTGCTATTATGTTAACAGATGTAATGTTGAATTTCATTGGACCTGCAGTTCTGGTGTTCAAGCCCTTCAGGACGTAACAGAATTGTGCACTTGTGAGGAAACCCAGAGAAAAAGAAAGTGCTGTGCTCGTTTATGCAAGACAGTATCAACCAGTGATGAATGACTATGCTTTTAAGATTGCTTTCTAGAGATTGGTTTAACAGATCAGAGGGCGGGCTTGAATCATGTATGTATCCACTTAGGTATCTAGTTCTTTGTGTCAAAGGCCATGATACACCAAAAAAAAGCAGCTCAGATTGTAGTGGTGGCAGTGCAGGAGTATAAAGGGAACGACTACATGCATTACAAGTTTAACAAAGCCTATAGTACAACTTCATTTATTTTAAATAGGAAGGAATTAATTTAAGAGAATTCCAAAGATGACATCTTATATGGTCTTGTCATGTCTCTGGCCTTCACTTCAACCCCCTCTGAAGTCTTAGCTGTCAGATAGTAGGGTTTTTTTTGTATTAAGGTTGTTCTGGATTTTTTTCAGGTCTCTCTGTAAGTAGTGAATTTTCCTTCTCTCAAAGATGCATTGCCAGAACAAGGAAGAAGATTGCAGACTAGTTACAGCACTCTTCCATTCAAGAGATACCAGAAAGGCGTAAGTTAACAGGAATCCAAAAGAAGGTAGCTACTGAAGCTGAATAAATTATCTGACCTAACACAACCAGTGAGCTTTGAAAAAAGTTTTTTTTCTTTTCTTTTTCAGGAGCATACAGCCAGTCTGTATTGGGACACCAAAATGTCCATCCTTCATAGTCCCACAGTGCCAACTCTTCTGTTCATGGATAGTTTGTTTCCAGGTAGATGTTCTCTTCAGGCTTCCTCAGAGATGAGCAGTAGCAAAGAGTGTAATGTTAAAAGAACTTGAACAGAACTCATAACTCCAGCCTTGAACACTAGCTAACCATGAAGAGCTGCACAGTGAGTTAACTCAAATTCCCTTAGGATATGAGGCATTTTAGAAAGCTGCTATCTCCCATTTCCTAAGTAGGAGTGGTATTAGATCCATGACAACATGTTAGACTGGACGCCCACGTGTTCAAACTTAAGCTGCTGCTCTACTTCCAGAGTCAGGTGACAGGTTTGGAAAAATTGCAGTTTCACTTAAGTTCTGTTTCAGTCCCTCCAAAGGTTGCCCTGCATTTCTAAGGTCTTGGCCTTCTAATAAGGCCAATACCTATTAAGTTTCACATCTGCTACAACCTCCTGAAGCAGTACACCATCTGAAGGGGTGCTTTGTTGAGCAAAAACAGTAATCAAATTATTTCTCAAAGCATATTCTGATTTGCTAGCTGTTAATTAAAACTTCAGCTAATAACCAATACGCATAGTGACACTAGGCATTAGATTAGAGGTGCCTCTCAATCAGCAGATTCTTCTAGGTCAGCAATTTCCCTTCTTATCAGCTGCAGTTGATGTCCCTGTATTTTGCTGCCATCTTTAGCTGAAAAGGACCTCTGGTGGTCAGCTAGACCAACCCTCCTGCCTTACATGGGACATCTTTATAAAACCTTCACAGATGGTGATTCCACCACCTCTGGCCATTCTGATCTAGTGTGATTACACTATGCTCCTGGCAAAGCAGGTTTTCCTGACTACTCAGCCCAATGTCCCATGTCACAATTTGTTTTATCAATCACCTGACTGCTGCGAGCAGTTTGGCTCTGCTGTATTTGTAACTACTCTTCAAGCAGCAGTAGGCTGTTCATTAGATCACTCCTTAGTCTCCTCAGTGCCAGACTGAATGAGCCATCTTTCTCTGGTTATTTCTCATCTGGGTCTGTTCAATAGCTTTAATCTGCTCCTAGTTGTGCAAGGAACAGTTCTCTTAGCCTATTCCCTGTCTTTTCTTCAACATATCATAAACATCAAACTGATTTTAGTCTTCTGTATTATTCCTGCAAGCAGCTTTCCATTTCTTGCCTTTCATATAGGACAACTGTAAAAGACAATGAAGTGTTACCAAAATGCTCTGTCACTGAAAATTTTAGAACCTCAGGTATTTCTTCATGTTCTTAAAATACTTGAGTTGGGGGCGGGGGGGGGGGGT
>VZSC01012351.1:134309-146376 GCA_013398225.1 Steatornis caripensis | reverse complement strand
CGAGGGCCGCGGGCACCGCTGGAGCGCGTGCGGCGCCGGCGCGGCTCCCCGCGGGGGCAGCCCGGAGCGCTCGCGCTGCGGCCAGGCTGAGGCGTCCGCGGGCGGGAACGTTGGCCGCGGGCTTGGGGTGGTCGGAAGAGGGGTGCGTCCGATGGCCTCCGGGCACAGACGTAGAGTTCAGGCGGCAGCATTTCTGTCGCTTAAATTGCTCTGGCGAGAAATTCCTTCTTAGATCGCACGGATCGTACTGAGCAGCCAGGTGTGCAGGTAACATCCGTGATAACGAGTGGTGGCATTTAATCCTTACCTTAAACAAAAAGTTGTGTTTTGATATAAGAATCTGGTCAGAAGGCTCAGGCCTCTTACACGCGCATTCCTGAACAACTCATCGCGTGAATAACTGATTCACGTTACTTTATTGGGGAAACTTTTTTTTTTTAAATAAAACCTTTTAGCTATTACAGTACTGGTAAAAGCAGTTAGCCTGTAACTAAGCTTTGTCCAGACTTTGAAACTAAATGACTTGATAAATGAAAATCCACTTGAGAGTTCTTTTGGGATGATCTAGTTAATATAGCATGAGATCAAATTGTTTGAGTTAAAGGGCTTGACGTTTTCCATTTGTAATTTAAATCCCATGGCTATTTGCATTATTTTAACTTGTTTTTGTTTTGAGTAGTACTGATACAGTGTGGGCTACTACGAAAGAATTTATAATAAAATGCTATGTAGGATTTTGCATGCTGTTCAGACTGTGGAGCTAGCTTATCGGGCTCTGTTGTTGCACAGCAACGGAAAACTATTGATCTCGAAGCTGGATCCAGAAGACTTAACTTGTGCCAAATGACTGAGCTAAAGTGTCTGAAGCGAGCGTGTGCAGCGAGTCTAGCATTTACCTTAGAAAGCTGTTTCTGCTTTTATTCTAAATAGGTTAGAGCTTGATCAGTGTCTGAACTGAATTCCACATATGGCAAGCTTGAGTCTTTCTTAGTCTTGCCTTCAGTTGTTACTTGCAGCTGAATGGGTGGTTTTTAGAAAAACTTCTCCAGGTGTAAGCCTTAATCGGGAGAACTTGTCCCAGGTTTTACCTCTCTGTACAGTTTGGCTTTTACTGTGAAAATATTGCTAAGGAAATAGTCTTTGGTTTTCATCTCTTCTTAGCAGTAGAGCTGAGCCTTATTGTGTGGAAAGCAAGTTGCTGGTTCTGGGTATTTTGGTACCCAGAGTGAGGCAGCCTGGGACAGCAGTGTACTGTGAGAGCTGGGCAAGTGCAAGAAGGACATGGTATTCAAGGATATAACAAGGCTGAAGGAATTCAGGTGGGAGAAGCTAGGTGAAGACAAAAGCTTATGCTTCTGTCTTGGTTTAGAACTTAAATAGATAACAGATGGTCTGTTAACCCTCTCCCTCCCCAGAAGGGGAAGGGAAAGTGAAAAGGGAGAGAGGCTTATGGGTTGGAAAAAATAAATGTTTTAATGTAACTGTAATAAAAAGGTATAATAATAGGAAAAAAAAATACATACAAATACACACAAAACCAATATTGAGCTCCCCGATGACAATCGCGTCACCCTGGACACTGCAGGGCAGGCCCTGGGACAGTTCCGGACTGGACTTCGCAGCAGGCAGGAGCTGGATTCAGGAACGCACGGATCAGGATTGAAGGCAGAAGAATCGGACAGAGTCCTCCTCGGACGCTGGCCGTGAAAGAAGAACTGACCCTTGTGATCCCTCAGGTTTATACCAAGTATGATGTGTATGGGGTGGAATACTGTGTTTGGTCAGTTTTGGGTCACCTGTCTGACCTGCTCCTCCCCACCAGAGGAGGGTCGCAGGTGCGACCCCTTTTCTGCCCTTTCCTTTCCAGTGCATAAGAAGTTTAGCAGAACCAAGCATTGACCTTGGTCTCCATAGGCATAACTATAAGCAAGAGCCTTTCTGCAACCATTCATACTGATGTTCCAGCACTAACTATGAACATCGAGCCTTATCACTGCTAGAAGCAGACACTGTCTGTAAAAACATGCAGTTAATTTCAGAGAGTGCAGTCATCTAAAAGACACTTAAATGAAAAGTGAAATTACTAAAAAGAAAATTGGTTCTGTCCTAGATCAAACCAGGACAGCTTCATAGCACTATTATCTTGGCATTTCTTAAAGGCTGCTTTGGTATCCAGTAGTAAAAAAAGCTCTCCTGCGTATTTCAGACTGGTGTGGTTTTTGGCGAGGCTAGAAGAGCCAAGCTATCCTGGACAGGTTGAGGGGGGGGTTCTCTCTAAATGACAAAACCAAAGCAAAGTCAACAGCTTTAGAAACAGGTTCTCTTGTAACTATACTATCTTGGACATGCTGCCTCTGTGTAATCCTCACCTCATTAAATGGGGTAGAACTGCTGGTGATTTAGTAGCATGCAGCCAAAAGGCCCCAAGTTTCATTTTAGTGATGACTTGTACTAAGGGGAAACTTGCTCCAAGAAATCCATGCCCATTCAAGATGAGGGGTAAAACAGAAAAGGCCACTGAAGGAGCAAGCAGATACGGCCTACTTGGAAGCTGGTCTGTATTTCACACTATGGAAGAGCACAAAGCACTCAGCTCTTTCTTAACAGCATACTTGAGACCAGCTCACCACCAAGATGGTGGTGAGGGAAGGTTCCTTTATCCAGCTCCATCTGTGTTTTGGTGTGCACCAGCAGAGTGTCTCTGTTCTAGAGCTCCAGAACATACTGTCAATGCATTTTTCTTAAAATGGCATACATGACTAAAATCCAAATTAATTTTTTTCTCAGAATATATAAGAGCAGAATTTTTCACATCTCTGGATAAATTAGTATGTTGTCCTAAACATTGAGCTGTACTATGAAAAGCAGCTGTAAGAAAATGGTTCATTTAAATATGTTGCCTAGTGCTTAAAAAAATTCTGCCACACCTGAAGAAGAGGCTTCACAATGTGAGTTAAATCACCAAGCTAAGGTTCAAGAATATGAAGATTCACAAAGCTGCCATTCAGTACTGTTTTGTGACCCTGAGGATATAGTTTAATGTCAAATCTAACCCACTACAACTGCTTGCTGCCACAGGAGGTGGGTTTTTTTTTTTTCCCACTTGTCCTCCCTGCCCTAACAGCTCCATCACTAGTGTTTTCTACAAGCTGAATCAAGTCAGTGGTCAATTTCCTATTCCCTTTCTTTGGTGAGTTAACTTTCTGCTGGATCAGGTGTTACAGAAGCACGCAAGGAGTGTGGTCAATTAGTTGATCGAATGGAAAAAGCTGAGACTATTCCACAGACTGCCACTTCATTACACCAAATTAGGTATAATGTAAAATAGAACACTGTTTTCTCTCACAAGTCAGGTGTTGGGGACACCATTGCATGGGAGTGTTAAGATAGCACCAGCACCTGAATGTGGTTGTTCACGAAGTCAGTCTCCTGTGTAGTCAGGGTGGCTAATGTGAGACATCTCTAAAGTAACTGCAACTGTTAGCTTGGGTACTATGGCCTGGATTTTAGTGAAGTGCTGTATAGACAAACGGATCATGGTCTAAGCATAGCTGTCAACTAACACTCGCTGAAATGCTTTAAAGAGTGTTACGATGTTAGGTTCAGGTGGAAGTCTAGTAGTGGAGACTAGGATGCAAATGTTAAGGCGGTCAGTGCCAAGATTAAAAATAAATTCAAGTCAAAGGATGAAACGTAACCTTGACATCAGATAAGAGGATGAAATAGGAAGACTGCAGTAGGCTGAACAATGATTGGTGAAATTAAACTACTAAAATAAGAGAATGGGGCTGCCAGGCAAATATTCTGAAGAAGACCGTAATTTCCTGTAACAAGGGAGTCTCAGGGATTTTTCCCTGCTTCTGCATTGTCACTCATCTTGATGCTCTGGAAGATGTTACTGCAAGTGGCAGAAAAGCAGAATGTGTATGCTTTTATCTCCCAATAAACCATGCAAGACATGAGTGCAAACCCATCTTCACCAGTAGTCTGAATGATCACTGATCTGTGAACTGGGGTAACTGAGGGCCATGAAACTGCTTCATCTTCTGTACCTGGATTTAACAAGTGTGATAGTGCCCAAAGGGAGAAAGAAGAAATCTCTGCTTCACAGTTCAAAACTTAATTCAAACCAGTTTCTGACAGCTTTATAAAGCTGCATTTTTCCTCAAGGATTACTCTTCATAATCTATTCTTATCTTAAGAGCAACTAGATAGACATTTTCTGATCCCAGTTAACTTTCTGGCCAGTAGCTGCTTTTGCACCAACCAAAGGGCATGTAATGACTGTATCTGATGTACTGGGATTATATGCTCAATGCCAGTTAAGAAGATCCTTTCAAGTATGTCTGAACATGAAGAAAAACTACATCTTACCTCTTATCGAAGATGCTGATGCTTGATTCAGTATTCAGGCAGAACTGCAGTGAAGACAAGCTTGTAAAGGAGAGGACTAGACATCTTTAGGATGTATTAGTAAATGCAGATATTTTCATTTCTTTCTCCAGTAAGTTCCTTGAACTTTCAAAGATTAATTAGGAGGCAGAAATGTCAGAAAAAAATTCTAATTAGGAATTCTGTTTAGGAATATGGAATGATGTTACTGATGTTTTGCCTAGTGATGAGAGGTTGGATTTGCCTTCAAGAACAAATGTTGTTGGCTCTCAGGTTTGTTGCTGTTAGGTACCAACTGAGGATCTGTGCCTAGAAAAAGGTAAATAACAAATAATGCTACAAAGTGCCAGCATTTTTTTACTTATCTTCAGTGTAGAATGCCAAATGCTGCCTTAACAGGCAATAAGGGGAAAGTATTCTATTTTTCTTTTCCCCCAGTTGTTTCATAGTTTTCCCTTAGAGTTCTGCAGTCATGTTTAAAGTTTGCTCACAAGCGTAAATGTATGGCTAAAGAACTTGTCTGTTACCTTGTTTAGATGAGACTGCAGTGAAATGCAACCCTATACAAACATAAGTCTGTAGAAAGTACTATTCAATACTTAGTGCCTTTGCTCTATATTCTCCTCAATGCAGCTGGTGAAAATGGCTGAAAATGGAGATGGTGAAAACATGTCTATTTTGGAAAGCAAAATCTGTCAGCAAATTGAGGTAAGTTCAATTTATAGTTTGGGATCTGGACTGGGATGTAGTTTTGGAGACATTCATTGGTAGGGACTTGGCTAATGGGAAGTTAACTTCATAGGGAGTTAGGCTTGAATCTTCAGACCTTAAAAAAATGTCAGTCACAGGTCTATGACAGGTATTTAATACTTTAAGGTAATTCATAATTGTAGTCTAAGTTGGAAGTTATACTTGTCTAGAGTTGTCTGTAAGACCACCATTTAACAACACAGAAGGTTTAACTTGCTAGCGTCTTAGGTGCTATAGCAAGTGAATGTTATCATTAAACAATTTATTACTGTGGTCACTGGAGTTATTCTATCTATGCAAATAGGAAGATGCATTTTACTTCTATATTACTTAATTTTTGGGGAGGGAACATCCTCCTACTCGGGAATCTCTGCTGGTCAAAACATTAGCACATTGCAAACTTGGTATTATGATGTACAGCTTTGTAATTTATTACTACAAATTACAACTAAACTTATGTGCCTACTTTTATATTAACTATTTCTCACTTTTAGAGGCTTGGAGGGTTGTCCTACAATGGAAAACTGAGCATATCACTTGAAATGACATCTAGAACAAAACTTTTCCTGAAGGACAAAAATACAGCTGTGCATGAATCCCTATTAGCATATGGAGCTGTACTTATTATTTATGAACAAAACAACAGAGATTGAGGAAAAATAGTTGACAAAGCTACTTGTGGTAATGTGAATTTGAGGTATACTAGAGGGAGAGGTGGTGGTGTAAAACTTGCACTTTTTAAAGCACAGCGATGTTGGTGGAAAGGCTTCAACTCACCCTATGGCTTCAAGTATTTGACTCTAGTTACATGACTGGTAGTGAGGAAAAGAACCTGATTTAAATTGTCTGTTTTGTACTGAACTGAACAATCTGTCAACTATGTGACGCTCTCCTCTTCCCATGCTGGACATGAACAAAATGAGAACATAGTAAATCAAAATAAAAACAATTTTTATCTTAACAGTATTTTCTTGAATGAGACCCAGAAACTCCAGTCTGCGCCTATGATTTCTGAGTGTGGCAAATACAATATTCTTGCTTAGTACATTCCTTAAATAAGGATTAAAACCTGAATCTGGTGACAGATTTCAGTTTTGACTCTGCAGAGCTGGATTGGGTTGATGAATAATTATGTTAATAGCATAAGCTTCATGCCTTTCCTAAACAAAAGTGCAGTCTAACTTTGCCTCATTAGTTCTATTGGATGAAGCACTGTTTTTTTTACAGTTTACATGTTGCAGCTAACTTTTGGAAAAGTATCACGTTAAAGCAGGAAGTAAAAAATTTCAGAATTTCTAATTGTTCAGATTTGTGAATTCTTGTATGTCTCAATCCACTGCACTAAGTTGTCAGATGAAAATGAGCTTTTTAAGACTGAATTCAAAGACAAATCTCCCTCCCTGCCCCCCTCCCTTCTTTTTTGCAGTACTACTTTGGCAATCATAATCTACCAAGAGACAAGTTCCTAAAGGAACAGATCAAATTAGATGATGGCTGGGTGCCTTTAGAAGTAATGATCAAATTCAACAGGTAAAACAAATACAAGTAATCTGGATGGGAGGGTAACTTTCAGCTACTTATCTCTATTGGGGGCCAAATGTCTCTGGTCTGCATGCACAACTTGCATTGCTGTTTTAACATTTGGTTTCAGCTTTGCCTGTGTATTTGTAATAACCTGTGTCTGCTTACTCATAGGTTAAGTCGACTTTCAAAAGATTTTAGCGTTATTGTAGAAGCACTAAGAAAATCAAAGACTGGTCTAATGGAAATAAATGAAGACAAAACTAAAATCAGAAGATCTCCAAACAAACCTCTTCCTGAATTAAATGACCAGTATAAGGCTGCAATTAAAAACAGATCTGTATATGTTGTAAGTAAACTTCTGCCTTTGCTCTGTGCTGTTCTGCTTGACTTTGACTGAAAATCATCCAAGTAAAGCTTGAATTAACTCATACTAGATAGGTTATAATTTCTGACCGAGTGTCAGGTTTTTGCATATAATTGAAGCTTGTTGCTATTTTGCAGAAAGGCTTTCCACTAGATGCAACTCTTGATGATATCAAAGAATGGCTTGAGGATAAAGGTCCAGTTGAAAACATTCAAATGAGGAGAACATTGCAGAGAACATTTAAGGTAGCTCTTGCGATGAACAGTTAAGAGCTGGGGCAGGGATTCCCCCCCCACCTCCCCAGACAACATTCTGTTTAATTGCTCTTAACACTGAATGTCTCTTACCATTTAACAGGGCTCAATATTTGCAGTTTTTGATAGTGTTGAATCTGCTAAGAAGTTCACAGAGACCCCAAACCAAAAGTACAAAGACACAGAACTGATAATACTTTTCAAGTAAGTCCACTTAACTGATGCATGTGCTAATAATGGTCAAGAGTGGATTAGACAAGAACTTGGCTTGACCTGAGAATTCTAAGTTTTTACACTGTTGTACAGGTATTGATAGCTGTACCTTTTGGAGACTAGCATCTCAACTCTGAAAGATCATCTCAACTGTTGCTTGGCTACTGCTGTCTTATAAAAGTATTTAAATGTTACTAACTTATATTCTATTGAAGGGAGGAGTATTGTACAAAGAAGAATGAAGAAAGGAGACAAAATAAAGTAGAAGCTAAAGCAAGAGCTAAACAGTAAGTCACTATCAATTGAAGTACCTGGTTTTGCTCACTTGACCACACCTGAACCGATTCTTAACTAATTTAACTTTTCTACAGGGAAAAAGAAGAAAAACAGAAACAAGCAGCAGATGCTGAAATGGTATGGGTTTCTTAAATCTCTGTACCTGAAAACTATGCAGTGCTTGCTTTTGTATGGATTTTTCAATCCACATGTAACAAACATGCTCCAGCAGCTACATTTTGTAAAGCTACTGTGGGATATTCTGTTTGAAATTCTGTAATATGAGCACGTCCTAGAAAGTCCCTTCAGCTTTTCCAAGTAACCTACAGTAAGACTTTGTTTTGTCATGGTATTTAATCTTATTTTCAAGAGACTAATTTTGTTTATAAGGTCATATCCTAAATTTAAATTATTAGGAACATTTACCTGCTCAGAAGTGATCCTAAATGCACCATTGAAACGATCATTCTTCTGTGGTAATTAAAGGATCCAGTAAGGATTTAATCAGTATTATATAGATTTTCAAACTGAGATGTCATCCTGCAGAAAACTGTTGTGTAGAATTTAGAGTGTAACTCTCTTACGGGAAAGGAGTCCCAAGTTCCACATGAATGAATCATAGTGAGTAAATAAAACTTCTAAAAGGAAAAAAAAAAAGGAGGGGGGGACACACCATGCAAGACTTGGACATCAGCATAAATCAGCTATGTAGCCAGAACACTTGGGTTATGGATGGTGCTAAGGGGGGTGACTTCAACTGCTTATTTAACACTAGCATCTTGTAATAATCTTAGGATTGAGAGGAAAAAAAAAATGAATATTCAAGCTTGATTCTTCAACAAAAATGTGGGGTTTTTTTATTTCATTTAGAAGTCTCTGGAAGAAAAGACAGGATGTCTTCTGAAGTTTTCTGGTGATCTAGATGATCAAACATGCAGAGAAGATCTCCATGATGTATTTTCTGATCACGGAGAAATCAAATGGATACACTTTGTCAGAGGTGCAAAGGAGGTCGGTAGAACCTTAGACAAGGAGTTAAGATCTCTGTATTGAAGTCTGAAACAGAAAGATCAAATGCTTGTTCTCTTACATAATCAAATAAATTATTTATTTGACTTGTGGAATTGCAGAATATTTAGAGAATTTATTCTAGAGAAATTATTCCCTTAAATTCTTTCAAAAGAGTTCTCAGTTGTGAAGTTCAAATCTGAGACTGTGACAATGTTTTGTTAGGACAGCCTGTGGGGGTTTTGCTTCAGTCTAGGCACGTTTTACGTCATGCAAGAGTAATGAACTTCCTGAGGTATCTAACAGGGTATGTTGTTCATAATTGTAGCTGAATGTTTTCACAGTAAGATTCAAATGCTAATGCCACTCTTCTTTTCAAGGGAATTATCCTATTTAAGGATATTGCAAAAGAAGCTCTGGAAAAAGCCAAAGAAGCACATAATGGAAACTTACAGCTTCGGAACAAGGACGTTACGTGGGAATTGCTAGAAGGAGATGCAGAGAAAGAAGCTCTGAAAAAAATATTGGAAGATCAGCAAGAATTGCTGAAACAGAAAACAAAAGGTTCTCCTTTTATTGGTTTAAGCATTTATAATATCCTAGAGGTAGAATGGTGTGAAAGTAACTGTAAATAGTGAATACATACTTAACACTAACTGTGAAGCATTCTTTTGAGTTTGCCAGTTAAAAGACAAATTATACAAAGTTCCTGACATCTTGTATCCCCACAGGACGCAAAATTAAAGGAAAAGGAAGAGGGGGAAAGATACCTCAAGGTGCACACAAAGGGAAAGTACAGTTTCAGGGCAAGAAAACAAAGTTTGAGAATGAAGAAGGTGGTGGTGAAGATGATACTAAAACAGGTATGTCCTTCTGTGCGCTGGATGCAGCTTCTTCAGTACATTCTTCAGTACTTTCTGGAGAAGTACTCATGTTTCTTGCAAGTGTTTCAGATTTGGCCTTATGTTGTAGTATTTCTGTCCTCTGTCAGTATCAGTAAAGTAACATTATGGATCTTCTGCTTGGTGATTCCTTCCAGAACTGTCCAAAAAGCGTATTAAAATAACTATTAGATAGCTGAGGCTGTACTACAGGGCTGTTCAAAGCATTCTGCATTGAAAGATGCTGGTGTTCTACACAACTGTAAAGACCCAGTCTCTTGAGTGGTGATTTTTTTTTTCCGCCCCTTGAGGATACGAGAAGACATACTGCTATCTAGCTTGGAGAAGCTGTCGAGCTAAGCCTTCTGCTCATTAGATATGGCACCTGCTTAAACAAAACCCAGTGAAACCCACTCCTGTTACATTATATTCCATCATCTTCTTACCTGCCCACAGTAATAAGTAAACCCTCTAGCATAGCAGTGGCTATGGATAAACTAGGAGTCATCCTCAAACTTAAATGGTAGGAAGGGTTTGTTTTTTCAGAATATTTCAGGTAATACTGAAATGCTTTCCTTTACTATAAATGACTACATGTTCCATCTTGCAGAACCAGCAAGTCCCAAGAAGAGACCACTAGAGGAAACAGAAAAAGAAGAACCTGCACCAAAACAACTGAAAACAGAAAATGGAGATGGAGACCAGTAATACTAAAATAATAATTAAAAAAGTCATTGTTTTTATTCTTCCATTTTCAATAGGTTTTAAAGACATGCCTCAGTTCAGGAGTTTCTTGGCAGAAAATCTAATGAAGTCCACTTCAATGTCAACCTACAATGAGAGGAAAGCTTCATTTTGTTGGGTTACAGCTTTTTTTTGTTTTTTTAAGAAGCATGCTTACTCTTAACATACCACCCTGGAAAACTCTTTTATATTTATAGTTTTGTTTATACTGTCAGATCCTGTCAACTTCTCCAGCACCTCATTCCAATGTAAAAGATTCTGGAGTTTGTAATCTTGCAGTTAATGTTAAAGAGCAGCTGCCAATAAATTCAGAACTTAAAACTGCTTACTACTGAAGCCTGGATGTTAATGTAGTATAAAGCTGTAACTGTGAAGTAGCAAAGCTGAAGGACAGACTTCCATCATTTAAGGTCAAGTCACCAAGGGAATAGGTACAGCTGAGTAAAACTTCTAGTCTTTGGTACTCAACATACCTAACAATCTAAATCTTGCTTGATCTGTTCCAGGATTCTCTCTACTTCCCCTATGGTAATGGGATAAATATCTTCTAGGCCAGCATTCAGCACCCAGGGACTTGCCTGTGGGTTCAAGCTTCCATATTCTACCATTCTGACTAGATCATCTGTTGAGGGATGAAGTGCACAGCTTCCTCCTGCACCCTCTTAAGATGGTTCTATGAGGGATTTCACTGGCTGTAACTATTTGCAGTACAGAGCACAAACACTGAAATAATGCTACAGCTGTAAAATCCTAGTTACTCTGGCCTTCATTACATAATTCAGTCCAAGTTCCAGTTGCAGATGGGATCAAGCAAATAACTATTACAAGTTGAGTCAAGGAGTCTACCCTTAGGTTTTTTACGTCTAGTTGCAGTGCTGGCTTTAATCTTTGTATACAGCTTTGACTTGCATTACAATGATTCTTTTCCCTGTTAGTAACAGCAATGGAGCTTGATGCCATGATAGTGAACTTCCCTCAAGTGCTGTGAGCATTCCTCATACACTGCATAAGGCCCCAGAAATAAAATCTTCCCAAGTAGAATTGATTTACCTACCTAATAAGACAGCATTCTCCCAGTTATGTTAGGTTTTATACTTACTGATTTTTTCTTATGGAACTTGTACGATGCTGGTAGGTCGTATCTAAGTTCTGTGAATAGCACAATGAATACTTGTTACACTAGAATGATTATTAGTAGTGTTCTTCTATTATTTCTATTGCCCACCTCTGAATGGATAACTGTTTTGACCTGTGGACTAGATGATGACTGAATGTACAAGCCAACCATATCAGACAGTATAAGTGGCTGGCTGAAATGCAGTTGTGTTTCAAGCACTTGTGAAACTTCCATGTTTCAAGTTGTAAGACTGTATAAAGCATCTAGCTGATGATATTTAAGACTTAGGAAGATACTGGAACAACTGTGAGAAAAATATTTAGGTGACCCTAAGTACAGGATGCTTTTATGTGTGAGAACTGACCTGCACTTTGTTTTTGTTAGTCAGCAACAATCTTCTGAAGCAGGAAGGTAGGTAACTTCTGCTTTAAGGCTAAATCTAGTCCAGGAAGAAATCCAATTCCAATTCTACACAGAATATGTATTACTTGCAGCTTTATTAACTGCCTGCTTATATTCTAGCCAGGCAGCAAAAAAAAAAAAA
>VZSC01012351.1:93847-129278 GCA_013398225.1 Steatornis caripensis | reverse complement strand
GTCGGGCGGCGAGCCGTGGGACAGCTTCGTGCAAGCCGTGCGGGCCTACGACCCGGCCACGCTGTGCGGCCTGGTGTGGACGGCCAACTTCGTGGCCTACCGGTGCCGGACGTGCGGGATCTCGCCCTGCATGAGCCTGTGCGCCGAGTGCTTCCACCAGGGCGAGCACTCCGGGCACGACTACAACATGTTCCGGAGCCAGGCGGGGGGCGCCTGCGACTGTGGCGACAGCAACGTCATGCGGGAGGCCGGGTGAGCGCTGGGCGGCCTCGGCGGGGCGGGCAGCTGCCGGCGGGGGCGACTCCCCCCCGCACCTCCCGGGCGAAGCGACCTCCCCGCTGGGTGGCCGAGGTGTGTCCGGAGCGCTGGGGCGGGGGGGTGAATGGGGCACCTGCGTCCGTGTGGGTCTCCTCCCTCCCTGGCTGCGGGTCAGACCCTCGAGGCTCTGGAAAACGGCGCTCGGGCCGGGCCTAGCGGGGGAGTCGGCCCCACCTTCGCGGCCACTGGCCCCGGCGGGGCTCCGGCGAGGTGGCGTTCTTCTTTGTTGATGTGAACGTGGCTTTTTTTAGGACATTTATGCAAATCTCGGTGCCCTTGCACCGAGTGGCTGCCTTCAAGGAAGCTGATATGGTGGAGTGGATGGGAGGCAGTACCTGTCAGCTGCCAGCCAGCTGCCTTGGCCTAGCAGAGCTAAGCGTGAGCTGTGTCCAAATACTTTGGACTTCAGAGTGAGGAAATACGCTGAAATGAACAGACTGAGTAAGGGGGAGCAATTTCTGTGTGTTTTCCCAGTCTGCAGTTGATCTTGCCTTCTGGTTTTGGTATTCTTAGCTTTAAATCGAGGAATTCGGTAGCGCTTGGATAGGTACAACAGGGCAGGGTTTTGGGCAAGTGAAATTGTCTTTCGTATTCTGTAAGCGCGCAGACCTACTGGAGACAAGACTCAAGCACCTGGTCAGAAGAAGAGGAATGTGGTATCCTATTATACGCTCCTTTGTTCTCTTTGTACTCAATGGTAAAAAGAAAGATCAGTCAACCACTTGCTGGGTGGAGGTGATACCTGGGCAGTAAATGTCAAATTTCACAACTGGATGTCTTTTTGGAGTTCCGCGTGCTGCTGTTCGTACACCAGAGAGCTAAAGACTCTGCCAGAAGACAGTTTGGAGTGCTTGAGTGAGGCTTCTTTTCTGACTAGCTTTCTAGAATAGTCTCTGTCTTGGTTGTCTTAGCCTTGGCAAGATGGCATGTTCTCATAAGAGCCGTCTCATATCTTTCTAATAAATCCTGAGTTGTGGCATACCTACCAGAAAATGCTAGGAACATACAGAAATACTGAAACATTTTCCTTGTTTCTTTTTGTGTTTTTAACATTTACAGTGTATAATTCTGCATCGTTCACTCCGCATCTTAAGATTCCTTCTCTTTTTGCGTTTCTACTTGGAGATTTCACTAATTCTACTTCTTTCTGTTGGCCGCCTTGGCTCTGATTCTTTGTGTCTGCAGTCCCTATTCTCCTGCTCTAGGCCTTGAGGTAGCTCGATTCTTTATTTCTTGTTATGTTTGTTTCCCCTTTCTTGCTATCTGCCTTCGTCATTTCTTCATTCTTCATTTTTGGTGGAATCTTTTCTCATTGGTAGACTCCCTCCAGTTGAAGAATTTTTTCCTCCCTTTGTTTTCATTGATCTTCAGTTGTTTCAAGGGGCTGCTCCTGAAGTGATTCTTTTTCAGCTCTTGTTCAAATTCTGGTGATTCAGCTTTCCTCTGTATCATTAAAGTAACAGTTCCCCTTGATCTTGAGAAATAAGAAAAAAAATTTAATGTCACTTCTGCCAGTGCTCAGTGTAGGATAGATTTAGGGCTCCTCTTAGTGGTAGGATTTTAATAGAGCACAGACAAATTGATCTACTATAGATAAATATTATAATTACTTCTGATACTGCTCTCATCCCAGAGTTTATATCTTTCACAATTGTCTCTTCGTATTTTAAATAGTTTTCTTCTTGAAGAAAGCTGTCTTAATAAAGAAGAAATAAAAAATACTGTTAAATTTGCAGTGTAAGCAGATGCAAACCCTGAGGGAGTAAGAATATTCTCATTTCTCTGTTATATTTACCCTACTTATGACTTTTAATAGTAGAATTAAAAACTAAATTGTCTCGGGTGTGAGGTAGGTCTCTTCAGGAGGTTTGATCATTCTAGATAAAGAATTCCATAGTATCCGTTCAGAAACAACACTCGAGCAGTAGATTTTCCAGTCCTGCTGGACATACAGAAAGACGTGACAGCATATGGGGTGCCTGCACTCAACATAAGGTCGCTCCTGTTTATATGAAGAATTGATGTTAAGCCAGTGCAATTAAGTGAACTAGAAACTTTGCTATGCAAGACACAGTAAGTTGTTTAAACCAATGTAAAAACGTTAATGTGTGCAAACACACAGTTTTGCCTGTTGACTTGAATTACTTCAGTGAAGCTTGTTTAGGTAAACTGGTTTAACTTTATGTATACAAATCAATTGCACAACTACAAAGGCAATACTTTACATATTAAAGTTAGGAGGCCTTCATGGTAGATTCAAGAAACTGGAGTGTGTCTAGCCCAATATAACCTTGGCCACCACAGCCTAGGCTTCTATTAATAGCAAGGGAATCAAATGTGAAGCCTACTTACGAACTTTATCTACCATCTGCCTGCTCACATAAAGTTTTATGTAGATACTGTATGTGGATATTATAGTAACAGTAGTTTGTTTCTGTTAGTTCTTGTTATCTGGTTTCCATGTTCGGAGTTTTTTATCTGATGCATCTCAAAAATTACTTCTGATGAAGTCTTAGTTAACTGATGTGCTGTAAAGGAAATCTCTCCAGTTTATCATCCGGAATATCTTTTCATTACTTTTAGGGTGGCTACTGTAAATCTAGAGATGGTTTGGTCTGGGATATAAGGATCTGTGTGTTAATTAGAGATTTAATTAGTAACAAAAGATTAACTTTTTAGAGATAACCAAGTGTTAATTTTTTATTTCTGATGCCTTGATATAAGAAAGCTGAAATATAGTGTAATAGATGGATGCTGATTTACTTTGGGTACATTGTGTAATTCTCATTTGTTTTAGAGAAACACGCTCTTGAACCTGTTGATTCCCATGCAAATTTCAGTGGTTTTGATGATTAAGTTAATTGCAGTTGGTCTAATCTACTAGAACATAACTTAGGCTTCAGAAAATACCCAAGTGTGTAAGTGTAGCTGCTTCTCAGAGTATTAAATACTCTAGCTGTGGCAAAGTTTAATAGATTTTAAGATCCAGTGGTATGTCAGTAGGTGAAAATAGTTTGTAGTCCTCCCCCACGTGGTATCTAGCCATGGACAAACTAAATTTTGCAGCTACATCAGAGGTAACTAATAATGCTTTGAAGAAGGCAAAATCTTCAGTTCTAAAGCATTTGTAGTAGACATATGCTCATAGTTCAGGAGATGAGTTCATCTGTTGGAGGAAAAAAACCCCATGCAATTGCACGGGGGAAATTCAGACTGGAATATTTTTTGGTTTGTAGATGATCTTGTGTTATAATGAAACTCGATCATTTATAAAATAAGCTTGACGAAAGCAATATGTCGTGTGGTTATAATAAGACTATAACTAGTCAGTAATCTGTTAAGGTGAGTACCACCTTGTTTCTGTGGCTGTCTCGTTCTTATTCCCCTTTAAGTATGTAGACAATAACCTGATACGCTAGAGAGCCTCTACACTTTGGCTGTTTCAGTCCCCCGTGTCCTGTTTCCGAGTATGCCTCACCGTGTGTTGACTTATTTGTTAAATTAATCATGTGGGAAGCAGATGTTTTAGTGCTGCATTACAGTACAAAGAGAATAGTATCTCCGTCAAGAGTTGCATATCCTGAAAGGCAAAAAGCCAGGTTAAGAATTTAATTGAAGAGGCTTTTGCATTGATGTTTGCTGTGTATTTGATGGTAGTTATGGCAACCAATGGCTCCATTGACATAGAGCATTGCCTTCTCTTATGGCTTATATCAAAGAGTTTAAGAAATTGCCGATTTCCACGTGCAGCAGTGGGCTATTTCTTTATCAGTAGGCATGTGTGAAGTAAAAAAAGCTATAATTGTAAGGAAGGTAACTGTTACAGTTTGATGTTAAATGCCATGTGTTCAAAACCACCTTCAGGTACCTGCCTCTCAGCTTTCTGCAGTCCTGTCTCTAAAGATCCATATTTATCTTTCCATTTAGCTCTGTGTTTTAGAGTGTACGTGACTGTAGGTTTCATGGAAATCCTATCTGAGCTACACACTAGATCAGACTTTCTCTTTTTTTTTTTTTCCATTATGTCTGTCTTGGGGACTGATGTATCTGTTGGTTCTACCATGATCCCTTATGAAAAAGCTGAAAAATTCTTTTTGCTTCCTCTTGCTGCCCACAAGTATGACAACATATTCTTAATTTCTGGCCTGCTAATTCTCTCCTGCTTTAATTTATTTAGAACTGGCTCTGGTTTTTTCAGTGCATGGAAATGTTTGCACCCAGTAGGTATTATTGAGTAGTTAGTTTTAGGTAAATTTGGATTTTGGACGGTAGATACCTAGTATTCATTACCTTGCTACTCTGTCCCTATATCCTTCTTTCCCTCCTTCTGACTCAATTCCTTATTATACCCCTTTTCAGATACACTTCCTTACAGGAACTCATTTCAATAGAAATGGGCTTGCTGTGTTGTTTGAGAGCTATGGAAGAATACCATCTACCAATATGTGAAAGATAGGATGAGAGGAAACAGCCTCAAGTTGTACCAGGGGAGGTTGAGATTGGATATCAGGAAAAATTTCTTCACCAAAAGGGTTGTCAGACATTGGAACAGGCTGCCCAGGGAAGTGGTGGAGTCACCATCCCTGGAGGTATTTAAAAGGTGTGTAGATGTGGCGCTTAGGGACGTGGTTTAATGGTGGGCTTGGCAGTGCTAGGTTAGCGGTTGGACTTGATTGTCAAGGTCCTTACCAACCTAAAATGGTTCTGTGGTTCTAATATATTCTATTTCCTTTACTTTCTGTTGTTAAGTAAGAGTAAAGGACCTTTTTCATATTCTAGACGTGAGAAAACTTAAATAGGATGACAATAAAAAAGCAGGCTTGCTGTTGAGAAAGCTGTTATTAATAGTTACCTCTGAATGTTACGTATTCTGTGCATGTTCATCAGGCAAGGTGTCTTGTATCATCTTGGGCTGTAGCAGCTGTGATCCATTTGAGATCAGAAAAGTCAGATCTGCCTGCGGCTGGGTTCTTGGACATCCAGGTAATAACTATTTTACTGGCATTAAGTAGGTTATGTGGTTATTTTATGGAGCGTCTTGCAATAGTGAATCACCTGTTTAGCATACATACAACATGTTGCTGCTTCAAGGCTGTCTCTTCCAGTGTGACTCTTTCAATTGTGTTTTATTTAAGAGTAGACAAGAAGGTTTCAGTTCCCAGGACCTAAGCTAGATTTGGTAATGCTGCCTCAAGGAGGTAGGAGTGCTTTTTTGGAGCTTTCTTCAAGAAGTTGCTGAAACAGATGCTTTATCAACAGGCTGAGACTCTACACAAGTTGTTCAGCCTCTGGGCATTATGAAACTACATAGAAGTGTCCTCGTGTTCAGGATTGTTGGGCTGGTACAAGTGGTGTTCTGAAGAATCTGTAGCACCACCATGCCACTTCTCAGTACTGTTTAATATCTTCATTAGTGACATAGGCTGTGGGATTGAGTGCACTTGCAGATGACACCAAGCTGAGTGGTGCAGTTGAATATGCTTGAGGGGAGGGGTGCCATCCAGAGGGACCTGGAAAAGCTTGAGAAGTGGGCCCACGTGAACCTCACAAGATTCAACAAGGTAAAGTGCAAGGTCCTGTAGCTGGGTCGGGGCAACCCCCGGTATCAATACAGGCTGGGGGACGAAGGGATTGAGAGCAGCCCTGCAGAGAAGAACTTGGAGCTGCCGGTGGATGAAAACCTGGACATGAGGCAGCAGTGTGCACTTGCAGCCCAGAAGGCCAACCATATCCTGGGCTGCATAACAAGAAGCATGGCCAGCAAGTTGAGGAAGGTGATTCTGCCCCTCTGTTCTGCTCTGGTCAGACCCCACTTGCAGTACTGTGTCCAGCTCTGGAGTCTTCAGCACAGGAAAGACATGGACCTATTGGAGAGGGTCCAGAGGAGGGCCACAAAAATGATCAGAGGGATGGAAGACCTCTCCTATGAGGAAAGGCTGAGAGTTGGGGTTGTTCAGCCTGGAGAAGAGAAGGCTCCAGGGAGACCTTATAGCAGCCTTCCAGTTCCCAAAGGGGGCTTTTAAGAAAGATGGGCACAGACTTTCCTGTAGGGCCTGTTGCGATAGGACAAGGGGTAATGGTTTTAAACTAAAAGAGCATAGATTTAGACTAGATATAAGGAAGACATTTTTTACGATGAGGATGGTGGAAATTTTTTGCAATGAGGGAACAGGTTGCCCAGAGATATGGTAGATGCCTCATCCCTGGAAATGTTCAAGTTTGGATTGGACGGGGCTCTGAGCAACCTGGTCTAGTGGAAGATGCCCCTTCTCATTGCAGGGGGGTTGGACTAGATGACCTTTAAAGGTCCCTTCCAACCCAAACTATGCTATGATTCTGTGCTTTTGAAGTCCTTTGGGCTACCAAGAATTTCCAGCTGAAGGGACTGAGAAGTCTGAGCTGTACTGCCTGTTAGCTTGACATGAGAGTCTGAATAAACCCATGGTCATGTACTTACCACAGACACTACCCATGTCACACTGGTAGGTGTGACTCTTCCGAACAAAAACTCCACTATCTGATCTGCCATATGCAAGGTACAGGAATTCATGCTGGGATTCACACTGACCACAGCTTTTCAAAGAACCACTGTTACCATGCAGTAAATAATTAATACCGTCTGCCCTCTCCCCCACCTCCCTGAGATGTTAAGCTCAGTATTTTGTATGGCTGCTTAGGATTCCACAGGAACATTCAGTAGTTTTCACAGAGTTCAGTGTTAGGTCTTATCATTGAAAAGTAAAAAAGCTGTCAGGTCACTGTGATTATGAAGTCTGTCATGACATACAATCAGCTTGCAAACCTGCCTGTCTTGATTTGTCTTAAGAATGTCTCTAATTAGGACTACATCAACCTCTAAATTAATTGCTGCAATGTTTTCCAAATGGTGAATAGCCAAGTGATAATTTTATATTACTGCTTTTAGAGCTGTGGCCTGACTAGATGCCGTGTACTTTGTATATGCCTCAGGAATAACATGCATTTGTTTTGGAGGTGTCAATAAGATACTCAAATGTGTCAGTATACATAACCATAAACATCTAGAAGCCTGAACTCTTGTTAGCCACTGAACAAACTTAAAACAGATGATGGTTCTACCCCGAAGCTTTTGCTGATAGGCCCAGTCTGGTTTAAAGAACGGAATGGTGGTCTGAAGATTGAGCTCACAAGATGTGACTGCTGTATATCTTGCTTTGTCTGAAATTGGGTTATTTGTTGTACGACTTGTCTATTGCTTTGTAATATACCTTGGTATAGATTCAGTCTAAGAAGAACTGGTGTTCTGGAGATCTGTTGAAACAGTCTTATTTAGATTTGGGCTAATCAGTGTTGATTTTCAGTCCCTTTGCTTTAATCCCACCAACTTCTAAAGCTCCTTTTATCCCTTTTGTGAAACTGTCAGCTGTCCAGGATTTTAAGTTTGCTGGGGCGGAGTGTTATTTGTCTGGTACGTATCTGATCTACATGGAACTGTTGATGAATCTGTTGGCAATGGAATAAACGTGATTTTGGGTGTATGTTTGAGGAACACACTCCTAAAGAACTTTTGTCTCTAGAACTTTCTTAGTGACAATGTAAGTTGATTCTGAGTTCAGGCTGTTCTTCCTTATCACTTGCAGAATGTCGGGAATTTTATACTTTAAAAAAATCCTGGACTGTTATCTGACAACTGCAGGTGATTTTAAAGGATAAGTATCCTAGGTGCCCTCCTCTGTGGAGGATTCTGGTAGCAAGCTTTGAAAATAATATGATTAATTTTCTTTGCGTTGAAGTAATAGCGATAGCTGTTTGGGTATTAACAATAGCAAGGTATTACAATAACAATATATAATGAACTCTGTTGCCTTCATCAAGATGCATCTCTCTCTTTCTGCACAGAACCTGCAGCAATAATAGCTCTGGCATGAACCACATGGACACTTAACTTACCAAGAAAACTTCAAATTACATATATATGCACCTTTGTCCTGGTTTGAGCTAGGACAGAACTAATTTTCTTTTAGTAACTTTACTTTTTAGTTAAGTCTCTTCTGAGAAGCTGCACTCTCTGAAATTAACTGCATGTTTTTCCAGACAGTGGCTGCTTCTAGCAGTGATAAGGCTCGGTGTTTATAGTTAGTGCTGGAACATCAGTAGGAATGGAATGCAGAAAGGCTCTTCCTTATAGTTATCCCTATGGAGACCAAGGTTGATGCTTCTGTGACTTTCTTACACACCGGAAATGAAAGAGTGGAAAAGGGGTCCCACCTGGGACCCTGCAGTAGGGAGGAGTGGGTCAGACAGGTGACCCAAAACTGACCAAAGGGAGTATTCCATCCCATACGCATCTTACTCAGTATAAAGGTAAAGGATCATGAGGGTCAAGCTCTCTCTTCTTCTATGGCCAACTTCTGAGACTTACTGAATCCAGTTCCTGTCCGGGACTTTTCTAGGACTTGTGCTGCAGTGTCTGGGTGAAGTGATCATCATCAGAGGGAGCTGGATTTTGGTTTTGTGTATATTTGTATATATTTCATTATTTTTTTCTACTATTATTATACCTTATTATTATAGTTAGGTTAAAGCTGTTTAAACTTTTCCAACCCATAAGTCTCTTTGCCTTTTCTCTTTCCCTCCCATTTGGGGAGGGAGGGGGTCAACAAAGAGTATCTGTCGTCCGTTTAATAGCCAGCCCAGCTTTAAACCATGACAACCTTGTCTGTTAGAGGCCTGACCAAAGTGGTATCTTCAGCTTAAGCTGATAGCTTTTATTAAAATCCACACATCTGATTTAAATCCTGAAGAAATGAAGGTTGTTTAGGACTGTGCAGTCACTTGAAGTGTGTCACGTGAAGTATTTGGGCCATATTATTTCATCCTGTATATTTGACCTGTTTAATTTTTCTTAGGAAAATTTTCTTAGCCTGAAAAGTACTTTTATTAACTATTTTGGAAACTTGATTTTTGTTCTTCAGATAGAAGATGTACTGTCCATGTGCTTTAAGGTAGATAATTGATGTGACTCTGAAAGCAGCTGGGCAGGGAGTCTGTATGTGAACTAATGGTCTGGGAAGAGCAAGAGCCAAGCAAAGATGGCTCTGATGAGGGCTCAGGACCAGATATTTGGTTTGCTGGTCTGCTTGTCTCTCAGACCTACTTTTGAAATCAGCTGGGAATTCTGTTTTGCGAATGCTATGTGAGGCTAAGAACTCTGAAAAATGAGTTCCTAAAAATTATGAAATGAAACATCCAGAACTAGAATATGCATTGTATCTCTATCTTTAGGTCCATATTTGGAAAAAAAATATAATAGATGATACCTATAGACTCCATGCTGCGAAAGAATTTTGAATCTACATATTTTTCTGGTGGGCTTTCTTAATGTTAAAGAAGATTGCTTTTTTGAGTTGAGTTTGAAGAGTATTCTTGACAAGGCCTTCAATACAGTGAAATACTAATAACTGCTTGTTTAAGAAGTACTGTTCCTTTTCACAACTGAAAAGGCTGCAATGCCTGTTGGACGAAATGGTTAGAGAATGTATTCATACATGCAAATGGATGAATTAAGATAGTTTCAGTAATCTTAATATTGCCATTAACAGCGTAACTGTGGCCCTTTTAATTTGCAAGGGCTTTACTTTGCAATCACTGGGATGTTTGAAAAAGCTGCACCAAAGAGAGTGAGTATTATATTTATAAGTTAGCTAGCTGTGCTCTGTTATTGTGTAAATATATTTTAAATTTTGTGTAAATTGAGGCTTTTCAGTCAAACTAGGTAAATGTAAGCTGTACTTAGATGCAATTACAGTGCAGTAATTATATCTGAGAGCATCCACCCTTTTTATAAGTACAGTCTTTTTGCAGCAGAAGATTCTGTTAGTCTTCTGAATTACTCTGTTGTCTGTCAAAATGCTCAAATTCAGCAACTTTTGTGGGTCCATTCAAACATAGGCTCAGCTTCAGTTCTACTGAGAAGTCCATTCCTTCTCATTCCCTCTGTATTTCTAAGGTCTTACAATTGAAACTGCCACATCTACTGTTTCTGATTGACAGTGGGTACTTGTGTACTAATGAAACTCATTGTAGTTTCATCTGCTATGTTTACATCTGAGGACTAACAGAGAATAATAGAAGTGCTCTTCTGCAGAGCTTCTTTGTCTGCTTTTTCTTTGAACCGGAGACCCTTGCATCACTGAAGGGCATTCAATGTAGCACTGAGCACCAAGGGAGCTTCTGGTGACTCACTGCCTCTCTTCCTGCTTCAGTTCTGCAAGGACTGGAATAACTTCTAAGGGTCTAGTCTGTGATTTCTAGCCTCTTAATCTGGCCAGACAGCTTTGTCATGAAGACTTAGAGCCTGGAAAGATGTCCTGTAAAGGTGTTTTGGAATTTTTCTTCTTGATAAGCCACTAATTCTTGTGCTGTGTTTTGTTGTCCTCTGCGATTGACTCCAGTGTCTCAACTTTGAAGATTTCCTGGTTAGAAGAGTTAGATTGACATCTTTCTGGCTGGTGTTGCTTCTTCTCAGAGTCTCTAATAGCAAAAATGCAAGCATCCAATTTTATCTCTGAAATCCTCTGTAGCTTGCAGCTTAAAGAGCAGAAGAGCTGCGATTCCTCAGGCCTTGAAGTGAGTACCACATTGATTCACTTTTGGAAGCCTGTTTTGAAGTGAAAGGAATTTAACTATTGAAATTTAGTTACTAGGGTGTGGGAGAGAAACACACAGAACTTAGTTTTCAGAGGAATAGTTAGTTTATTTCTCTGAATTTCTTCAGAGTTACCGTTGTGTTTGTTGTTGGTTAGGGACAGTGGATTTACATAAAGCAAGGCTACAATATATCAAAGCACGTTTTCCTCAAGATAATTTTCTAATCCTGACTATGCAAGTTGTATTTTGTTCTCAATTAAGATTTGTTTTAATACGTGAACTGCAAAAGCAGCAATACTGTTTACCAGTACATAAGAATGAAAAATCAGTTCACAAGAACTGAGAGACAATTGAAGAACTCAAAAAATACTTTTGCATGTTGCATCTATTTTGTAAACTCAGTATTTGCATGTTAGTTTTACAGTGGGAGCAAAATACATATTTGAAGTGTGTATTGAGCTGTTACTTACAAAATGTACTCATTTTGTTTGAGTACTTTATGAAACACTAGAAGACATTTGTAGAGGTTTTCTTTATTTGCTTAGGAAAGCAAAGATTTACAGTAGTTTTCACTTGGGTCCCAGATACTTGTCCCTAAAAGCTTCTGTTGGAGTCAGATCCTCATAGTACTCTGGTACTGTAAGATTTGTGAAAATGGGATGCCTTCTTCTGACAGCTTTATGATCCAGTTTAAAACAAATGGGAGTCAGAGGACAAAATAGAGAAGAGTGAGGGTAAAAATAGTCCCTGTGTGTATGCATGAACTTATATCAAGTTTCTGGAATGCAACTGAAACTTGAGATGCTGTGGGATGTAGTGGAAGGAAGGCTGAGCAAATGTTCAAAAACTATAAAGGTGTGGTCTGGCTGGTACTGAAGGCATTTATCAGCTGCTGTAATAACTGGGGAAGTTTAAAAATTCTCTTTTGAAGTGGAGGAGTTGGCTTCACAGCCAGCCTTCTATCTACCTGATCTGCTGGTTGGCCAGGACAGCATCCTCCTGCACTGTTGGTTTTTTTTGGATTTTGTTCTCTGTGTTTTGCCCCCTGTCAGATGAACAAGGAAAGGGATGATGGCAGGATGAGGCAGGGATTTCGGTGTGATTTTCGAGGAGGTGGGTCTGTGAGTGCTGGTGGATTTAAGCTGGCCCAATGAAATTTTTTTTTCTTTTTTTGTTTTGCTAAGTAACTTCTGCTAGCTTAGCTTCTGAGCTGGTTTAACACAGGATCGATCCAGTGCCAGGGCTGAAACTAAGAATGCTGAAGACAGAATTGTGGCAGGACTGACCTGGTTCAACTTAAGCAGTTGTGAAACTGTAGCCTAAAGAAAAGGAGTTATTTTGCCTGTAGCCACTTCTAAAATACATTTTGGAAATTCACAGTAGAATTAATAAAGATGGAAATAGTAGGAGAGAATGGAATGAATCTGGAAAGTTTAAAATGAAGGTTGCTCAGAAGATGTTAATGTTGCTTATGTTAATAATACATAGTATTCCTTACTAATGTAGATGTCAAGTGTTCTACAAATAAGATCAGTGCCACAGAAGAAATTTCAGGAATTACATTTAAAGTCATGTGAACAATATTGCTTGTTAAATTTCTGTTTTTATTTAATTGCAAGTTACTGTGTTATTCTTTCCTTTTACTGAAATTAGCTTTGTCTTTCTGTGAAAAAGCAATTTCAAAGGTAGGAAACTGGATAGAAAACAAAAAACACTTTTGCATTAGAGAAAAGAATAAGGAAAAAAGAAGATGATTTTGTCTCCTCATAGACCCGTATTTTGGTACTTCCATGTTAGATCTTCAGTGAGATAGGTCTTGAATGTCTCTGGCTAATGAATTGGCACTCTCACTGAAATACTCCAATTCTTAACGCTCATTGTAGTATAATAGCACAAATATTTACAAGGAAGACTGTATAGCACAAGGAATATGAAGTACTAAAGATTAAATAGGAGCTACAGGCTTGTTGAAAAAAGTATTTTGCAATATTGAAATCATGTAATAAAGCTTAGATAAAGGTGACCTGTCAGGCATCTAGTCAGTCTTCCTCTCCATAGTTATTTTTATTTTTGAGCTTCTTTAGAAAAAAGTGTATTTAATATCTGGTTCATATCCACCTTTCATTAACCCATGTTAGAGACTTCTGCCTGCTTCAAGTGGTAGATTTCCAAGGCTTGATGTTACCAGGAGAGATTTGGAAAATGCTCCTTTTTGTTGCCTGTTAAATCCCTGTTTTGATAGTCTCTGGACCATTTTGAAATGTACATTTATGTAGACAGACAATTCTTTAATTGATGCTGTGGTAAGGAAGCTCTTTTAGAAGTGTAAGGGACTGATAATGGAATAGCTTTGTCCGCTGTCTGTCCAGCGGACCCATTGGAGAAGTTTGTCACACGTGTCTCTTTTTGCCTGTATGGGAAGTTTCAACTTGTTTCTTCCTTGGCACAGCTTGGGGTTCTGGCTCTTTTTTAGTTAAAACAGCTATTGTTTTAACTCTGAAGAACTTTCAAGTAGTTGTCTGGTATTTTGGTCAATATTTGTAGAAGAATTGTATAGCACTCTGTAAAAACAATAGAGCTTTGAGTGGAACAGAGTATTTGTATTTCAGGATTGTGGAAATATCGTATGGTGGCAGGATTGGTTTTCTGTAATTCAGCATAAAACATAGTCCCATGGTTGAATATTATAAACTTGGACTCAGTAAGATTTCTTTAACCTGATTTGTAAATAATAAAATCTGAGCATTGGCTTTCTGGGTTGTTGTGGCTTGGATTAATTCTTGCCCTTGAAACTCAGTATGGCCAATAGTTTGGCCAGTGGCAAGTCATGTCAGTAAGAACTGTTCTGCAATCCTAACAATGTAGACGTTTCTGGCTGTTAGTGAAGAACAGCTGCAATAGTATGCTGATTTTTGAACAATACTTTAATACCACAGCCTTTGAACCATAAATATAGAATATGGCTCATCTTGTAAAATGATACTGACATTCCTACTTTAAGGTTTAAGGCCCAATACCTAGAAGTAGTTCCCTGTTGGAACTGCTGGGATTTGTGCATGTGACGGTGAAAGCACGTTTCCTTACAGTGAATCAAATTTGGGTTCTTTCTTGATTTTCCAGAAACTGTGTTAATACAGTAATAATAGCACACTTTGTAAGCCAGTAGTGCTTTCTTAGGAGTCTCAAGAGAAAACATGATTCATAACCTTCAGCTACAGAATATGTTGAATTTGGGATAATTAATCCATAGGCTGATTCACAAGTGGTATGCTGGCATGGGCTTCTTGGGGAGCAGAGCTTTTTATTTTCTGTGGAAGAAAGCCTTGTGCTTACAGAAGCTAGTATTCAAAATCAGTTTACACGTGAGTTTTGTTACCGTGCTTCTTTAGCTTGTGATTATAACCAGTGAGAACTTCTTTTGGTTGAATGCAAAATATATGAGGGGGACCAGTAAAAGATTTTAAAACATGCTGCATAGTAATTCTTTCCTTGTGTGTCTTTTAAGTCTTTGTTTACTTTTGATCTCTTCTTATAAGGATAGTGGTGAAAGGGAAACCAAGTACCTTTAAGATAATAAATGAGGTACCATATTGCAGCATAGATCAAGCCAGATTTGTGTTTTATGACAGTTCAGGTTTCTGTATGTCGATGAGACAAAAGTGAATGGCATAAATGAAAACCATCCTTTTGTGCGTTAATTAACAGGAAGTTGTCAGTCATCACTTAGCTCTTTGTCAGGCACTTTTCCTCTGTCAGGAGTGGATAGGCTGTGCATACAAACTGCAGATCATCTGGCTAGTATTGACTTTGTTTACCTTTTCTTAATAAAAAGCGTAATATCTAACACATAAGAGCAAAGGAAGAGCTCGTAGTCTTTAGTCTTGTGAAGGTGCCATCTTAATTGCTGGACTTGTATCCTCTTTTTTTGGGGTAGGGGGTGTGCGGTTTTTTGTTCCTAAATTCAGATACTTGCTTTATGGCTTTTCTTCTATTTCCTTCTTATCTTGATTTAATGGTCCTCAAAGAAGAAAGGCTTATGTTGTAGAAAGTAGCAAGCAGCTTCTGGAAAATGGTATAGCAAATATAGTGAAGACATGAATAAATTTAGAAAACAGTTTTCATATTCAGACAAAGCTGAATCCATTTCCAAATCCTCATGTTGAAAAATTACTGCTAAAATCTAGTGAATCTTTCCAGTAAAGTTTACTCTTGTATGATGTGATTTTTAGACTCTTCAGTCCTTGTTAGCTTCTTTTTTTGGCATGGGTAAATAACTCTTTGATGTTGGTAAATGTCCTTTCTAAAAATAGATTTGAAGCAGAAAAGTATTCAGGGGCTCTTGAGTCGGGCTCATGTTAAGTCAGTAGGAAATCATTCTGTCTGCTCTAAGGGGGTTTGGCTCAACCTTATGTCATTGTGCATTTGCCAAGCCTCAACTACTACTGTACAGGAATTCTCCAAGGAATAAATGTTGACTTTTCCTTTTTAAATGAAACAATTTGCACAATTTTTGCAGGGTGTTTCTATCATCCTTTGATAAGTAAATCTTAGTTGCTATACACTTGAAATAAATACTGATCCTGCAAACTCTTACGCTTTTGGAAATTATTTTTATTAATATCAAAAGACATTTTAGAAGTCATTATCTGAATGAGAACTTGAAGAATGGGGCCAGCCTCTGACTATTTCACAGGAAGGAGAGAAACTGTTTTAGTTCAGTATTTTCAATTAGCCTGTTTAAATAAATTGGGAGGTATGTCTTGACAAAGACAAATTCAGTGTTCTTCTGATTGATCAGTGGATGATACTTCTAACATATATGGGAAGAAACTTAGTGTTAGATATGTGAACTTTGAGGACGAAAAAAATTGATACCTTTATAGTTCACTGGACTCAGAAACAAAATGGGTTTGAACATAGTTGGACTTTCAGAATACTATTTCCACACCACCTTTAATGTAGAAGTACATGCTCTCTGAAAAATGGAAAAAATAATGGTTTTCTTAGTATATGTTAACTTTGCTGAGCTGTGCTTGGCTAACATTTTTCTCATCTGTTTTATAGGTTTTGTAAAAGACATCGGATTAAGTCAAATCCAAATGTTCCATGTGTCCCGAAAGACTTGTTGATGATGTCAGAATTAGTTCTTCCACAGTTCATCTTTAGTCTTATTCAGTACTTAAGAGAGGGATATAATGAGCCTGGTACGTTTTAAATTTGCATGTATCTAGCGTATCTTACCATGCTGCTATTTCTCGCTTTGCAGTCTGTGAAGAAACAGTACATAAGTACATGGATGCTATCTATAGTTTATATCATTGAATTTTGTGCATCTTTCTCTTAACAAAGTTACTGCCTGGTTAGGTTATTTCATTTTGTTCTGTGCTGAAGAGCTTCTTAAATATGTTTTTAGGGTTACCTAGCATTGCGTTGAGCTCTTCCAGAAAATGAAATCAGGATTAATTTGAAATTCATACATGTGAATTTTAGAGCATATGAATGTATAAATAAATTTCTTTTGTGGTAGTCATAGCTGTTCTGCCTTGTGAAGGTCTTGGCAAAATTACATTTACACCAAAAGTTCTTGTTATGTGGTTTTCAGCTCTTGATCTGCCATCAGAGAAAGACCTTCATAAAATCCTCCAGGTTTTGGAGCCTCATGTTTCCTTTCTAGAAGACTTGACCAAAATGGGAGGAGCAATGCGATCAGTTCTTACCCAGGTGTTGACTAGCCAACAGTTCTACAAAGATCTTAGTTCTGGTATGTTTGCGTTATTTCTAATAATTAAATTTTAAAATCATGAAGAATTTAAGGGCATAAGTTTTGTTTATCGCTTCAGTTTCTGCATGTTTTTGTTTGACTTCTCAAAACCCACAAAAATGCCAGGTTTTAAGGATTTTTTTGTTTTTGTTTTTGGTAGAAGGGGAGTGGGCCTCAGGAGCGACTGGAAACATTTGTTATTAAGACCTGTAAGAGCAAGTCTCTTATCTTCTGTGTCCCTGGTAACTGTATAAAGATACATCGTTTTGAAAGAATTTTTATAATAAATCCATTCCCTTTAAAGTGCAGTGAACATGGCAGCTTAGTACTTCTGAATGAGGTATATCAAGCTTATTCAAAGTGGAATATGTCTAACTTATTTTGGGATCTGCTCTCACAGAGGTTACTGCAGGAAACCTGAATTGCAGAAGGCCATTGTCTGTCCTGTGCTTCAGTGCAAAACCTTTTTCCTTTATTTTCCTTGAAAACACCTCTCTGCCCCAAATTACTTACTCCATCCTGTACCAAATCACAATGAACCTGAAAATGTTGGGCAGTCACTATTAGTCCAAACCACCTAGCATAAATTAACTCAGTCTTATTTTCTTGTGATTAGAAGGTGTCTTATTTTGCATACTTTCTTTGCATAGATATAGAGCAAATAGTAATTATTGTGTGTTTAAGTTGCTGTAACTGGCTCGGGCAGCAGCTAGTTGAAGAAGAGGCAATCTCCAAATCTTTATTTGAAAGGAGAAGCACTTAGGAAAGCTGTCTCAGGGACAGTTGTTTTTATTCCCTTTCTTTCCTGTTTTTCTCTCCTGTTTATAATATTTGAATGGGAGAAATTTAATTACTTCTCTTTTCCTTTATGTGATGGATTTCCTGAGGTAGAAAACTGGAGAGGGAATGACAATTAAGGCATTCTTACCTGGGCTCTTGGAATGGAGAATATGTGTGTCTGAGTAGGTATAGTTTCTGGGTAGGGAATGCAAAGACAAGGATTTTAGAGCAAAACACGGCCTTCTGAATTGGAATGCAAAAGCTAAAAAGATGCTGTCATCTTTCTCGTGTTTTGTTTTCCTTAAACACTCGACACAATTTGGTCCTCTAAATTTTATTTTTTCCTTGTATAACAAATGTGTTGGGTTTTTTTAGTTCATTTCTCTGTGAAAATTTTATATCCCAAGCACGCATATGACTTTGCTTCATTGAACAGTTGAAATGATGTTTTTATGAGTAGTCACTGTTAATTGCAGCGGTCAAAAATTGAACTTTGAAATAAAAATTCAAAATATTAGAATTTATATATGGTGTATTACCATTACTGGTTTTTTGTTGGTTTATTTTTTTTTCTTGCGGAAAATTGTAGGTCTCTGTATTTTCTGTCCAAAACCAGCTGTTTTGAGATATTAAAACAAATCATTTTTTTCAGTAGTGTTAATAGTGGCAGTGCTGGTAAAATAGACATTAAATACATCATTTGAAGAAAACACTTTGTTGGAGGGGGAAAACTGAGGTTTCTGGTCTTTTGGATTTCAGTTCATCAGTTGAAAAAGCTTTTTAGCATCTACATCTTGTAAGTGTACAGCTTATTAAAACATTGTGGACTATTTTGTAGATTGCTTGTATAGAATGTGAAGTATATGAGCCAGGTAGCTGTTGTTGTATGTTTGGGGTTTTTTTAATCTATTTTACTTATGTATTCAAGGTGTCGGGGAGAATGCATGTGCAAAGAAAAGTCATGAAAAGTACCTCATTGCTTTGAAAGGCTCTGGACTGGCATTTCCTGAGGATAAACTTGCGTGTGGTATGCAGGAACAAGGAGCTGGAACTAGCACTTTAGCAGTTCAAGGTTTGTGTAGAAAAATATTTTAAGAGAAGACTTTGTTATTGGTGGCTTTTGTATAAACTGTTTTTTTATTTTATTTTAAAAAAACCCAAATCTTAATGAGACTTAAGGAATTACCTGTTATTTAGTGCACCACCGAAGTACAGGACTCATTTTAATACTATCAACAAAGCTAAACATATTAACTCTTTGTTGCTAATATACTAAGCATCATTTTCTAGTTGTGGAATTTGAGTAGGCAAGATGAAATTGCTCGTAGTGGAATTTTGTCACTGCAACTAAGTTAAGCCACCTATTCTTGCACAAGTGCTGTGGATTTTTTTGATTGCTGAAGGCTGGCAGAGTTTTTTTCAATTTCTGAAAAGATCAAGTCTCCGTTAACTTAGTATGTTGAAGTTCTGCATTGGAACTTACTTGCAAATCCCTAATTCTGTATTGCTTGGAAATCTTACTCCAACTTCTCAGTCCACTGCTGTGTATCTTTTAAAGAAAGTTAATGTAGTGTTTCATTTCATACTGGCTCATTAAATATCGTAAAATACTCTCTTTCAGTATAAGACTTATGAAAGGAATCTCTGAATTTTTTTATTTCAAAAGGTTTAGCAGGTGCTACGGCAACATCAGGACAAGGGGATTCTTCAGATGAGGTGAGACTGTTTCTAAAGACTACAGTGAACTGCAATGGAATATTAAATGGAGAGAATGCTTGCAGCCAAATCCCATAAACCTTAACTCTTCTATCTACCACATATTATCTCCATTTTAATAATTAGAAATAATGGAGATATAAAGGAATTCATCTCATGCCTTTGATTTACTAAGGACCTCTTGAAAAATCCTTATTTTTTCTAATACTATTTCACTTTAATTTATGTGTGTAATGTAGAAGAAACTTGTGTAGGTAGTTTAAAAGTCACTATCAAGTAAATTGTGTTTGATTAAAGCAAACTTCAGGCATGTGATGCTGTGAGTGGTGGTAGCAGTTTTTGGCACTTGAGAATCCAGCTGAACTGGTGATAGCAGCAGTGAGAATTTCTCTGTAGGTAAATTCCCATGTGTAGACTTGACCTTA
Source organism: Steatornis caripensis (assembly GCA_013398225.1). NCBI lineage: Eukaryota > Metazoa > Chordata > Aves > Caprimulgiformes > Steatornithidae > Steatornis > Steatornis caripensis. The sequence continues at coordinate 109,649 of VZSC01012351.1, read as the reverse complement.
TTTACCAAACACATTGAGTGGGAGTAAAAAGGAGGTAATCTTTTAGCTTGAGCTGTAATAAATAAGTGGAATTTAATAAGGAAAGTTAAATTCTGCTAGTGTTACTTTATCAATTTATTCTCTCTTCCCCCAGTTCCCCTACTTCTTAAAACCTGATTTAACTAGTAGGCCTTAGCAACCATTCCGGTAGGGTAGCGTAAGAAACTTTAAATAATACAAAGTATAGTTTTTCGTAGGATTTTTGCTTACACTGAATTCTATGTGAACAAATATTGACCTAAAATCAATTGTTCCTGTATGTCTAAAACAGTTGTATGACATGTTTGCCTCTGTCATGAGCACAACAGCATCTGTTAGGCTTTCAGTAGTGCTATTTGTAATTTGGTATGTTTCAAAGTATTGCTTGTTGGTTTTTCACCATCGCTCAACAAACAGACAAAAAAAATCTGTGAAAGACTGCCGACTGTATCACTTTTTAGGCCCCTGAAAGAAAGAAGCAATTCAAGCTAATGTTAATAACCTCAAGCAGTATTTTCAAATAAACTTAAAATGGCTCAGCATGCTTCTTTCTCTTTTATTCCTCCATGTAAATGAAGAGGAGAGGGGGCTAAACTGAAGTTAAGAGTCTGAAGAGAGATTGGATATCGCTGACATTTCTTTTAGGAAAGAAGTCCAAGATGGGAGTAGAGACAGAGATGTATTTTAGGGAGAAGGAATTTTTTACCAGGAGAGGTAATTTTTTCAAGGAAAAGATATTTTATGAATAAATAAGGGAGGAATTACCCCAACTGCATTGTAGCTTGCTAGCTAGATACCTGTTTTCTAGAGAGATTTCTTTCTGATCTCCAGGATATAAATAGACGTGTAGGTATTTTATTATGTTACCACAGATAGGATTTTTCTAAATTGAAATTCTGTGTGTAGTCACATACCTGGAATACACTTTAAGATGTTAATTACATTATTAAGATACCTTGTAAAAAAAACCCACAGGACCGTGTTTTGAAATCTGTATTTAGAAAATTTTAAAAAAGAACGAGGAAGTAACATGCAGATAAAACAGTAAGCACTCAAAATTTACATGTTCTTTAGTATATATTTTCACTTCTGAATTTTCTTTTCATGTCTTTAATAAAATCACATTAATATAATATGGGATGCAATTAAAAATAATGTTAAAGGTTTCTTGAATTTGTTTTTTAAGCGAAAAACCGCTTCAGTTAGCAGTATTTCCAAAGAAAGTTGATTTTTTTATTAATCATGGTCTGCTTGACAAATATGAATTGCTGAAAAAAAGTCCCATCCTTGCATCCAAAAGCAAAGCCAGAACTGTGCAGCTGGAAGGCTGAAATCCTTATTAGAAAAATATTACTAGAGAAATGAGGAAGAAGTTGTCTTGTTTTATGACTTCTCTTCCTCTACCCTACCCTCCTCCATAATTTACAAAGGGCATCTGCAGCTTTTTTATTAGGCTTTCTTATAGCAGATTAAAACTATGTTCTAATTAAGAAATATTAAGAAATGTGGCAAGAGTACACTTTTAACTAGATTTTCTTCCTCAGATATTTAAGATGAATCTAGAAAGGTTTATGTTTGTTTTTACCAAGCGAGTCTTAAAGGTAGTGTTGTTTCACAGGTGAAAGGCTAGATTACAAAATTTACGGAGGGTACAAATTAGAGCAGTGCTTCTAGAGGGAACTAAATAGCTTGGAAAGTTTTGCATAGTTTAGTATTTACTTTACTTTTACTTCTACAGCAGTAGATGGTTCTAAGCTAAAAATGAATCTGAAGGATGGATGTATCCTGAGATATATGTTGTGGGTTGGTTGGGTTTTTTTTGCTTTCCAACCCCACAACAGTATAGGCTCACTTGTGCTTTACTTTTCAAATGGTTTGTGTTCCATCCTGTGGTATTTTTGAGAGAACTCACCATTAGTTTCCTTTACTAGCTTTTCTTCCTCATGTTTTCCTTTGTGCAAAAAGAGGAAAAAAAGGCCTTCTCTAAACCTGTCCTCCTATTTAAGAAGTTTTTTTGATCCAAGGAATCAAATAAAACCAGGTTCATGAACGCTTTTGCCAGATTGATGAATAAACCTTTTTGTATTGAATATCTCTATTTGGCTGCCCTTGTAGTTTATTGAGCACTGAATGCCTTATTACTCAGTTATATAGTTATTGACTCCAATTGCCATTTAATGTAATCATACAAAAATCTATGCATACTATCTAATCCGACATAAAGTTTATTATCTGAATTTACAACAGATGTGGCACACCTTAGGCGTGTTGCTAAATATTCTATTATGTAAAGTAAATCTACTTTTTAAAGTAAATATACTTGGGTATATTTATACAGCATTATCAAATAGGTAAAAATCAGGTATTCTACATTTGCTTACTTACTCTCTTACTCTTTAGCCCGGGGCTTGGCAGACACCATAGGACCTAGCAGTCACTATCTCAAGGCTGTTAAAACTCCTGCACCTGACATTAAGATTTAATCTTACCTTACTGAAGCAATGGAAACCAACTGGATTAACATTGCTAAAGAAAAAAAGAGCTTTCAAGAAAGCGTTTCTCATAGGTGGCTCAATTTTTCTTCTTTTTAGTGAAATCACTTCAAAAATTGCAATAAGACTGTTACATGTTTAATTTTTTATCATACTGTAGAAGGGGAAGTGTGTTTTGTTTGGCAGAGCAGTGGTGTTGGAGGCTAGAATCCAACACATTAATCACAATTTCTATACCTAAATGCATTCTTTTCTGGGTAAGGCCCCTCTAGCACTCTCTGGGTTAACTGAGACTGCTGAAGAGGTCTTGAGACCTCCAGCTATCAACTTCCTAGCTACAGGAATTCAGATTCCTTTTCTTCAGGGCAGGAGACTTAAATTGCAGAGTACTGCAGTTCATAGTGGTATCTCAGGAGGTCTGATTTTTGCTTTACGGTACTTGGACCCTCTGATGGGGGACTGGGCAGTGGCAATGTCCTGAGTACCGACTGGCTCACAGTTGAAGTACAAAAGTAGCGTGTGTTCACAAAGACCACAGGACACCTAAGAGTTCAAATGTGTGTCCATCTTAAAATGAATCTTCAAATGGAGATACTGAAAGGATAGGAAAATGCATAACTTTCACTAATATGATACTTTTGGTCAGTCCTTAGATATAAAATATGAATAATCTTTCTCCCTGTGGAAGGACAGACACTTCTTGAGTACCAGGTTCTTTATCATTCCAGTGAAATTTGGAAGTAAAATACGGCATTTGCTTAGAGAAGGTTGTTGATTACTTGTTTTTAACAGCAGATCTATGCATTAATTCTCTTATTTTACTAGATCCAGTAGGAATCTTTCTTTTTTTCCCACTGTTTCATTAGGACTACCATTGTTATTAAATATCCATGCAGCATTTAATATAGTCCTGTAATGTCCCATTCTTTTTTAACACTCTGTGTTAGATTTTGTAAAGTGGTGGTGATGTTTTTAAATTGCATTGCATTTTGGAACCTTTGCTGGTTTTTTTGCAGAGTGCCTTGAAAGCTTCAGATGACCTGCATAAAGTGTTTCCATTATTCTGTAGGGAACAAGCAATTACAATTGGTCTCTAAAGGTGTCAAAAATACTTTATTCTTGGATCAAAACTTTATATCGATTAGAAAATGTCCAGCTAATTGTCTGAGTTTCCATATTTAATAGCCAGTATGTTGTCTGGTATTTTTTTCGGAAACAAAAAAACCCAAACCCTACAGATTAATGTGGTGAAACCTTGGATGTGCAACAGTTAGAAATTTTGTAGTGTTAAACATTTTTTATAGCAATCAGTTTTAGAAATCAAAGCAGGTAACGTTACACAGATATTTAAATTAAATAGATGAAGATATCTGAACTTGCAGATGATAATGTTGCTTGTTGGGGGGGGGGGAGGCAATTTAAAAAATTGTGTTTTTTCTAATGAGTTGCAGAGAGTCTGTAGTTCCTGTAAACAGCAAAAATATTTTTCTGGTAAGAGAGTATATTCAGGACTCTTGTGTTTTTTCTTGATAGTTAAACCAGAATTTTGAGACCATAAAGTCTCTGGGCAGTAAAATTCTAAATATGCGATTATCGATTTTTTTAAACTCTTCCCCTACCCCAGGAGGACCAGGATGGTAGCCAAGGTGTGGGCAAGCGCAAGAGGGTGAAACTAAGCAGCACCACCAAAGGTATTTATAAAGTACTGATTTCAGTTTACCATATTTGCTTTATGTCTATCTTAAAAATTATATAGGGATATTCATTCACTTCCCAAGCATTATAGTGCTGCATGTGACAGATATTAAACGTAGCAAGGTCTAAAAAAGAATAGCAAGTAAAATTGTGGTAATTAGCAACTTTAATTTCCTTTGAGTGAGTACCACTGTCTGGGACTCTGACCAATCATTTTGTCACTTTCATGTTGTGAGTTGACTCTAAAAATTCATTCCATTTTCACTGGCTGGCAAACAAGTTTTTTATGTATTTGTTCTTAACAATTTTTTTTCATTATGCCACTGTACAGTATAGTTGTGTTCTCAGGCAGGCAAGAATGGCTCCCTCTGTTTCTGGTTGGTCTTTCTGTGCTCTTCTAGTAATGTTAAAGAAAAGGTATTTGAATGAAGTCTCCTTTGAAACCACTTCATTATTTTCTTAGATTGAAATTAGTCCACTGTGCGGTTTCTAGTCCACCATGAGCAGCACTCACATTGAGATCAGTTCAAGTTTGAATTCAGTAATGACCACAGGCTAGAGACAAGGTAGCCCTATCCTGAGCTTGTCCTCGACATGTTTTTGTGCTAGAAATATTTAAATAATAATCTTTAAACTCTTATTATTAAATAAAGAACACTTTTTTGTTGTTTTTTTAATATAAGTATGAGGAGACAGACATAGGAAGCACAAAGAAATTGCAAGCTCCGAGAAAAGAACATTTGGGTGAAAAACTGGTGAAAGTTTGAATAAAATTTCTGGAAAGGCTTTAGAGTGAAGGTTTGGAACTTGAATTTGAAATGCAAGTGTTTATGAAGTCAGTAAAAAGCTGTGAAGGTGTTGTGAGGAGTATGGGAAAGTAAGATTGATTGCTTCTAATGGTTTCAGATTGAAGGAAAAAGATAGGAACCTGGAAAAGCAGAGAGCTAAATGTTTTTGCAATGGTGTTGTTAAGAGGTGATCTTAGAAATGGTGTGTGAAAGATTGTGGAAGAGCTGGTAGTTTTGGAGACATGCAGGAAACTTACAGACATCCAAGGAATGCTCTTGTACTTGAATTTTAGAGGCTATTAGCTTGTCTAAAAGATTAGTTAGTCGGGTAATGCAAGAAAAAATGTTGGTTTTCCGATACATAATAACTGATCATGGGAAATAGGCAGGGAGGAAGCTTGGGTTGAGAAGTTGCCAGATCTGAAAACCAGTATCAGCAGTGGCATTTCAGGAAAAGTGATACTTTAATTCAACATTTCGTTTCCCCCCAGGATTTGTAGTCTTCCCCCTCTGAGGCATCCCAACATGGACTGTGCTTATGATGTTGATAGCTTCTAATATCAGCCCCAGAGGAGGGAGTCTGCCAATGGGGGAAGGGTAAGTATCTGTTTTTATTAAATATTGAATAGTTTTCTGAAGTTTTCAGTATTCATATTTTATGTCCAATAGGGTATAAAATAAGAGTATGAAAAGAAAATTTTAGAAAACTGAGTATTGAATAAAAACAGATTTACCTTTTCCATATAAGCAGACTCCTTGTCCTATCCTAGGTTTTTAGTGGTACTGTCTTCATAGAGAGTTATTTGTGTACTGGGGGTATCTTGGAATGCTAAGACTCATATTCCAGAGAGATGTTTACAACATTCTGTGGAGTGTTTTGTGGCACTAGGAAAGAATAATGGGTTTCTTTAGAGAAAATACAGGTTTTGTGCCGAGGTTCACTGATACAGGTATGGGACTGAGTACTGAGAGAATTTTTATTTTTACTGTGTTTTAAAACCTGCATCCTGCATCCATCTGAAATACCTGATGTTTTAAGACAATCTTAAACCCACAGGCACTCTTTTTTTTTTTTTTAATTAGTTGAAAGAAATTTAAAGTCATATGGTGCTTTTCACAAGAGTGGGAACATTAGTCCCAGTGTTCCTGACAAAGTTTCCAAGTTGGGCAAGAGCATTCTGCCTACTTAAATTCTGTAGCAGGTATTAAGTGCATATATATTCTTCCATCCCTGCCTGAAATTCCTGTATAAAGAATTTAATATGCACTGTTCAAATGTGATACGTGCCAGAGAAAGCTGCACATCAGTGACATATAAGGTGTTGTGTCACTTGTCGTCATGCCCGATGTTCACACTCAGGGGCATTTGGCATGTACTTAAACCTGTGCTGTCTGTTCTGTGGACAGAGGACTTCAGTCTGCATGGCTACTGAGCTTTCATGGGCAATAAAATCACATACGCAATTTCTTAGCAAGAGACGAGGAAGACAACATAAGTGATCATGATATGTTTACTGCAGTAGGTGATGTGTAATGCTTTACAAAATATTTTAATATTAAAATGTCTTTCATGACTCTGTGAAGATAATTTTTTATTTCAATGCTTGTAGAATGTATTGAATAAAACATATGCTTGTCTTTGTATAGCTTAATGAAGTCTTGAGGAGATCCCTAAAATTTAAATTATTTGTTATTTCTCATGATCTTTTGCAATTCCTGAGATGTTTGGGGCCGATTGGTCACTTGGCTGGGGAACTCTGACCTTTGGTAATGGTGGAAAATGGAGCTAATTCTTGCTTAGGAAAAGTACAAATTACTATCCAGCTTAGAATAGGCAGAAAGCTATCAAGTGCACTCCCTAAAGCTGTCACACTTCAGTGAAGAGGTGAGTCTTCAAGGCCAGAAGATGTTCAACTTAAAGTGTGTTTGAACCTGTGCTGATTGGAGCACTTCATACAGTCCCATTGGAATATGGGATTTTCTAGGGGGAGGGGGGGTATATCCTCACATCTAGTTGATTTCTAGGTATAAAGGAGCATTATTATTATATTATTTAGTCCTTATCTGTTACAGAAGTGAACAATGCCTGTTGTAGGTTTAAGTCATAAATGATCAACCTCTTGAAGAATGATGATAAAGAGTCTTTATATTTTAGTAATTTTTTAAAATAGGGTTAATATGTTCTGTATACTGTCAAGCCATAGCTTCATGAGCAGTTTATTCTAGCAGACGTCAGTTTATGCAGCTTTGCAGTCACAAAACTGATCTGCTTGAAAACACAGCTGACAGAATGGAAAGATGATTTGATTCCTATGTAGGTGCACCACAGGGATGTACTGTCAGTGTGGGTAAGGGGGCAGAGTGAATGGCCTGGAGTGGAATGGGGGAAGATGAGACTATCTCTTCTGGTACCATCAGGAGCTAGTGCCTGATTATCTGATTATGGTAATTTTTATATTACAAAAACCAACCAAACAAACAAAAACTTTGTGGTTGTTTGATCAGTACACATATTGCTTTAAAAATAACTGATACATTATTGCCTCTCTTTGGCTTGTTTAGAGATTTGTAAACAGAACACAAGTGTTCTTAGGTGATAGAAATCATCACTTAATCATAAATTGTATTTTGTTGTTTTTCTGTTCTAACTTCAGCTAAGTAGTAGTCTACGTTAACAGTTTCCCTCTATTAAGTGGCTGTGCAAATATTGTGCAAATTGCCATCGGTGGAGCTATTACAGTAAGGTGATATAATTCAATGCCATTAATGAACACTGGACTCTGTGTGGTAGAATTGCACTGAAAACTTTCATTGGCTTCTCTGGAGGTCCTTCGTATTGTTACAGACTGATGCTGTGCAGTGTTGGTCATGTTCATTTTCCAAGTGTTTCTGAAAAAATTGTTTACAGAGCACACTAAGATGTTCTTAAATTTTTGTTACTGAATTTATATAAGACAATGCAACTGCACTGTTGTTGTTTTTAGTTTTAATAATTATTCCATCACACATCCCTTCCTCCAACCTTTTATGCAGATCAATCTATTATGGATGTTTTGAAGCATAAATGTTTTCTAGAAGAGTTACTATTTTGGACTATAAAATATGAGTTTCCGCAGAAGATGGTGACTTTCTTGCTCAACATGCTGCCAGATCAAGACTATAAGGTAATTGCCTTATTTTGTTCAACTTAAATGTCTTTTCTTATTCACGTATTTAGTGTCTATTTTGCCTTGCATGAGACCAGATATGTTAGTATTTGAATAATAAGCAGTAAAATAATTCAGATATTTTACTTTGAGTATTTTATTGGAAGATCTAAAGTGTATAGTATTTTTGGAGAGAGATGTGGACAAAGCAAAATGGATAATTCTGGAGCAGCGGTATTAATTTTATTCTCATGGTTTGTTTTTTACCTTTTTGTCTGTTAGTGCATATTTGCATGTGTTGGATTTTGTTTTGTTTTATTTTACTTTGTAAGTTGGATTTTTATCAGTTAAAAGATATGGATCAGCACTAAATGATTCTGTATTGTGGTATGACTGGTAAATAATTGCGGTGACTTCATTCCTCTTTTAACTGTTGTAGTAGGCAGTGGTTTCTCCACATAGGCCATTACAATGTGAGTGTTCTTGCTGCAGCTATTTTGGCAGCCTTCCAGCTGCTTCCTTACAGACTTTTGCAGTTGTCCATACCAAGTGTCTCCTGGCTTCAAGTCATGGAGACTCGATGTAATCTTCCTGTTTTAAATCTTGGTGTGCAGCCAGGTTTGGTTGTTTGCTCTGCATATTCTAAGAGCTAGTATACATAGCAGTCAGGCTTAACATTTTGCTCTGATCATGTCATACCTTTGAGCCATGCAAATATTTTGGACCTTCTCAATCCCTGCTGAGAGGCAAAGATCAAGAAATCCTGAAGTCCAGGCATAGGAGTCTTCAGAAATGTCTGTTTATAATGGAACAGTCCTGTATTCATGCCCACTTAAAACCTTGTTGTGTGAAAGCAAAGGATATGAAGATATCTTGCAAGGAAGAAAAAGATAAGATACGGGCCTTCAGCAATACTCTGTCCATGTGAAGACAGCATTTCGATTTGGGTTACCAGCATAGATTCATCTTGGTCTCAGATTCAGCTAATACATGAGGACTTCTTAACTAATGATTCCTTGCCATGAAGCTTGAATTCTTCTTGATATTTGGGAGACCCACATGGACATCGGGTTTTCCTGATCCATTGACAGCTAAGCTCCTGGCTGTAAAAACACCCAACTGCTAGCAGCGTGCAGAGGGATCTGGTAAGTGTGTTGCTATGTTTACCTTTTCACTATACGGTGTAATAACCACAACTTTTAATGATCATTGGATCTTTTTTCCTTTGACAACAAGCCACGGTCTTCAGTGGCTTTCTTCATTGTGTTCATAATCTTTCTTCACTATGTACTGAGACTGGATACCATGGTGTATTTGGTTTCTCTCCTGGCTGCCACCTTTATCTGGAAATAGTCCATCTTCCACCCACCAATACTGATGTTCAGACGAAAGATTATTTAAACATTACTTTTTTGTTGTTTTGTTTTGTTACCAATTTCATGTTGTGTTTGATTAAACAGTAAATTCCTGTGTACAAACTTTATTAATAGCACAAATCCTAAGTATCTTTTACAAATCGTAAGAATATTTTAGAATCTCTGTTTAATTTCTGTGATTTGTCTAAAAGGGATTTTTCAGTAGTAAGGAAACTCAGAGCAGGAAATGTATTACACATCAATACTAGGGAGGCAGTAACACTGTTTTTTCCCAAGGTACCTGTGCTTTTTTGCAAAAATGTGTCAGTGATGCATAATTTTTAAACATGTCTATAAGGATTGTGACTAATTCACAAGGAGCGGCTCTGCCTTTTACTTGTGTACAGAAAGAACATACCATTTGGGGATGAATCAGAGGAATGTTTTATCTCTCAAGCTTCCATGTAGCTTTCATGAAGGAAAAGCTTGTTTGCTGTTTAATCATGTTGCATTCTCAAACAGTAGGAACACCTGTAGGCATATAAACTGTTCCGAGTGATCTCTCAGCTTTCTGTTGCTTTCTCCCATCCCATCTACACCACATGTACTGTCTTGATTTTTTTCTGTCTCTACTGTTGTGCAATTTGTCTGATTCTTCATGAGCTGATTTAGCTCACTAAATGAGCGGAGTTCTGGTAGATTGATTTTCTGATAAACTGAGCTGGCCAGACACACGGCACAGATCTCGCTGTCTGTGCGTGCTCTGAAATTGTTGAGATCTCTGACCTCCAGCATAAATGTAGTAGAGCTGACTGAATCCACCATATCCTGTGCAGCAGTCAGTGAGCCACCAGCAATCTCTGTTGCACAGATTTATTTTTAAACAAGAAAACAAACTTCTCTTTTTAGAATTCCCGGTATCGAAAAGAGGTGTTGAAAGGGGTGGGATAAAACCCTGGGTTATCTAGGTCTTCTCCTCCTCCCTCATTTTGCATATGAGAGAGAGAGCACAACAAACAGTGTGGTCTTTGCCTTACAGGATTTGTGCCTGAGACACCACTTCCAGCAGTTTCTGACATTTGAAGCTTGTAAGACTTAGAAATGAAGAAAAAGAAAACAGAAGAGAAATTTACCATAGCTTCCAAGAAATTAGAGGTGTTGTGGTATGGACAAGGTTTCTGCAAGAGGAAAAACAAAGGGCCATAGAAATAGGACTGACCTTCACGTGACCAAGGAGAAGACAAAGAAGGGGTTGAAATAAACAAGAAGCTGATGGAAGAGTGAAAGTCATCCAAGAGCAGAGCGTTGCTGAAGTCTGGAATACTGGAAGCAGAGAAATGCAAAAGCATCTGGTAGAGATAATGAATCAACAAACATAATTATCAGAAATGCTGTGCCTCATCAGACACTTCCCGTAGTGAAAGTTGAGGCAGTTACTACAGCAATAGGTCTTCCCTAACGCCTGAATATGCTTTTCTACAAATTCTGTAGAACAATTTTTCTATTGCAAACTTAATTTTATCACAGCTTTCACCTGGCAGAACCATCTTTCTCTTTGCATTGCAAACATAAACATGGGACATGCAAGTTCTAACTGAAATATGGGGTTGATGTTAAGCTCCAAAAAGTTCTAGGATTGTTGCGTGGCCACCAAGATGAAGCACCAGATGAAAAAGTTAACTTTGTTTTTTGCATAGGCTAGAAATGTAGAAGCTGCACAAGATCATAGAGAATAAGTCAGTGAAGGTAATTAAATATACAGAAAACCTGTCTGTCTTAGGAAGCTACTTCTTGCAAATGCTTGGAAGCTGAGTAAGTTTTTGGAAAGACGTGTTATGTCAGTATCTGCATTCTTGCTCCATTCTATATTTTTCCTTAGTTGTGTATACAGCTTTGGCCATTCAAAGACTGAATACTGAGCTGGATGGACTGGTTTGACCTACTATGGCCGTTTTTACATACGGACTGCAGTTTACCACAGTATTTCAGCATTTTAACTTCTGGAAATGAGTTTAGTTTCTTCTTCTCAAAATTGGAAAGGATTATATTTGTTTGTTTAACTTCCAAGTAAGAGTAAAGCTGATGTCTTTTCTTTATTTAAGTGTATTACAGAATATCTATCATTACACTATACTGATGGTGAATCTACAGTACTTTCAGAAATTCGTTATGATATATGGGTGAGGCACAAAAAGTTTTAATGAGCGCTGATTTAAAATAACTAAATCCAAAATTTGGCCCTAGAAGATGACCATGTTTTGCAATCAACTTGAACTGAGTGCTGCGTAAAACAAGTAAAATGTAGTTCCTACATCACAGAACCTGAGAAACCTATTTAAATGTAATACAATGTGAAGTAATATGTAAATAAAGTATACGTTTTTACTAGCAGCATTAGTATACTAACTTCTTAAAATACCAGGTGCATCATTTGTGTGAGGCGTAACATAAATAGTATAAACATCTTAATGTTTAAGTGTCATTGCCATTGACTAAGTTGTATCAGGCTTTAATTTAAAGGAAATTGTATGATAGATCGTTTTGCCTTGGAATACCAGAATGATGTGGTATTAATTCTGCACAAGTATTACGAATGTGGTGTTCTGAAAGGCTTTAGCTGAAAACAATTACCATTGTGGTGGGCACTGTATGTAGAAAACGCTTTCAATTATTATACAGGTTTCCATTGTTGTGAACCAGGTAAAGGAAGGCAAGTTAAGCAGTGTTGTAGTGTTTCCTGCAGTGACATCCCCATCCGCATCCTGGTCCATTTTTTTGCATCAGCAACTCTATTTTTGAGGATATTTACTGGAAGAAGCAGTCTTTTCCCAACAGCAGTGTTATGGCATTACGATATTTGTAGAAGTATTTTCTAAATGAGAATAACATGGTAGTGCTATAATGAAAATATGGGAGCACTGATTCTGAGGCAGGTAAAATGCAGTGGTGATTTGCATACAGTCTGGTGAAAACACAGCTGCCCAAGGGTGCTTTTAAAATTTCTAATTTTACGCTTATGAAAGATTAGTACTTCCAGAAGGAATAGACAGGCAATTTTAGACTTTGAGCTGAACATTTTCATCACTACGCAGATTGTATTACCTCTTCCTATTAAGCCAAAGAAGTACAGATGGTGTTAATTTGGAACTTAAAGTACTGAATGAGAAATTATTTCAAAGCTGGCAGATATGCACACATGTATATGTAGCGGAAAAGGTTGGTTTCCAATACAATTTGAGGCTAAAGGAGTGAGACAAGAAATTATACTAAAACTTAGATGTATCAATACATTTAAATACTGATCTGATTTTTTAAAAAAACCAGTTGTGTGAAGAATAGTAAAGCTTGCTAATGACTTTAATTATTTAGGACAAAGCACTAAAGATTTATTAAAAAAAATACAGGATGTTATGATAGCAGATGAAATTAAATGTTGAAATGTCATCGTTGACAGCTAAATGAAAACCTTACTCCATGGGTAGACTAGTGCAAGTGGTAAGTTAAGGCAGCTTTGTTAAGAACCACTAGTCTCATTGTTCATAGCATATCATTTTGGGACATTAGTCCCTGGTGTATGATGTAAAAAACTTAGGATAAGTTAATTATTAGAGCTTTATTGCTTTCACAGGTACACTGAGACCTTACATTCCTTATTTCAACATTTCTGGGGTTTTTTAGTGTGGAAAGTATAGAATGAGAAAATCAGATTTTCGTATAAGGTAATAAAATTGAAGGCATAAGTTACCCCTCTCTGTAGATAGGTCTTTTCGTGTGGACTGGTTCTAGAAACTAGACGTGGGATAGTTATACTATCAGTTTTGGTTTGTTACGGCGGTTGGTGTTTCCTAGGATATATTGATTGTACTTTTGTAAAGAAATATTTTATAATGAAAGAAAGCTGTAATTTCTGCTTGTTAACATAAAAATTTCTTTATAATTTGCAGATTGCTTTTACCAAAACTTTTGTTCAGCATTATGCTTTTATTATGAAAACACTGAAGAAAAGCCATGAATCAGACACAATGTCGAACAGAATTGTGCATATCAGTGTTCAGTTGTTCAGCAATGAAGAACTAGCGCGCCAAGTAACAGAAGAATGTCAGCTGCTGGATATTATGGTCACTGTTCTGTTATATATGATGGAAAGTTGCCTTATTAAAAGTGAATTGCAAGGTAGGTTTGTTTGCTTACTTGCTTGTTTCCACGGATAATAGATTGGTTATAGAAGAAATTTTAATCTCTTTGGTAGTCAGTCTACCCCACAACCATTCCCAAAAATGCACAGGACCTGGTAATATGTGGTAGAGGCTGAGTCTCAAAATATTGTAGAAATGTAAAGACAGTTTATCAAGAGTGATATTGATGTTTTATCCTTTGGTTTGTAAGGTTTTCTTTTGCAGGAATGTTACATAGTTTAAGTACAGACTATTATCTTGCAGGTGCTTCGTTTATTGGGTAAAGTGCGTAAACACTATTTGTGAAGCTCATTTGAATGAGAAATTGTGTATGAAATGTCTTTATTATTTTACAAAGATTTTCAAAGTATTTCACAAGCTATTCGAAGTATTTTAAATTGTTTTCATTTTTCTCACCTGTGATTGCCTTAATAAAGCTTGATATAATTAGAGAAGAATGATTTAATACTTTGTAAATATAATTTGATCAAGCTTTTGGTTTGACAGAGTGGCAATTTGAATTTGAACTAGTGTACACTGTGTAAATTTTCCAGTCCTATTTCTACTCTTCTTGTTTTACCTGTCCTTATCTGAAAATAGTGGCACAGTGCATCTTGCTGACTTCTGTTTTTCGTGCTTTTGTGTACCTAACAGATCGCAGAGCTCTCAGCCCTCTTTATCCTAGTTTGAATTTGAAAATACTCTTTAGATAGGCTGACTGCTGCTGCCAAATAAGTATGATCAGCTTCTGCATGAAATTGTAATTTTTCTTGTCTGAAGTGTCCTTTGTCTCAGAGTTCACTGTATGTATAGCCTGATACAGAATGACTGTACTGAAACGGGAAATCCTCATTTAGCTATAAAGAGTGCCCTTATTCAGCTGCACTTCAACATGAGAAATTTTTCTGTTGCCCTACATAGATTGCTTTATAATACTGAAGAAAAATGTTGAATCTTGAACAGTTTATATATCAAGTTACTTTTGCTAAACTAATGCCATATTGGTGGAATGTAATTTAAAACTACTTCTAAGTAGTTGTTTGTACTTGTTGGTCAGTATGGGATGTTGCTAGCATGGTGGTAAGGTTCTGTAATGGATCAGAATTTGCAGCCAAGCAGACAACAGCTGTGACTGTGATTAGACATTCTCTGAAGAAACTTCCTGGTAATTAATGATGTAAGCTGGAGCAGGCAAGTTAAATAATATCCGATATATTTGTGATAGATTTGTGAGAAAAGACTTATCCCTGGAGCAGCTATCCCAAGACGTGAAGTTGACTGTTTCCTTTCCCCAGTGCAAGTGATTTCTCTTAGCCAAGACTCCATCATGCAATCTGTACGGTGCTTTTCACTGTTTTTGCAACATTTCCTCCTTACTGCTTTATACATGAGGGGTTGGTTGGCAATACTGTAAATTGACAGAAAAATTTTAATAAAATACTTTATTGGGATTTTTCCCTCTCATATTCTCATGGGCCTTCTTTTGCAGTTCTCTGGACTTCTTGTGTTTAATTCAAGGTATCTCTTACGATGCTGGAAATACTGTCAAGTCTGTTAGAAGTCTGTGCTCTGAGTTAAATTGAGAAGAATTCTGTTTTTGCAGCTGGTGCAAACAAGTAGGTTGTTTAGTATATGAATGAGACAAAATTTACAAATCCAGCTAATGGATAGATGGAGAAAACATTTTGGAGAGGAGCAAGGAGAACATGGAGCAGGAATTGTATCTGCTAAGGCATGTTTAGTTTGCATTGCTCACAGATCCTAATTGTGGTTTTGGACCACTGACACCTGTGTGGCTAGGCCACTCTCTATCATCTTTGAAAAGTCGTGGAGAACAGGAGAGGTGCTTGAGGATTGGAGGAAAGCCAGTGTTACTCCAATCTTCAAAAAGGGCAAGAAGGAGGACCCGGGAAACTACAGGCCAGTCAGTCTCACCTCCGTCTCTGGTAAGGTGATGGAACGGCTCGTTTTGGAAGTCATTTCTAAGCACATGGAGGAGGAGAAGACTATCAGGAGTAGTCAACATGGATTCACCAAGGGAAAATCCTGCTTGACCAATCTATAGCCTTCTATGATGGCATGACTGGCTGGGTGGACGAGGGGAGAGCAGTGGATGTTGTCTACCTTGACTTC
>VZSC01012351.1:79296-92730 GCA_013398225.1 Steatornis caripensis | reverse complement strand
GACGTTGTGGAGTCTCCTTCTCTGGAGATATTCAAAAACCCGCCTGGATGCGTTCCTGTGCAACCTGCTCTAGGCTAACCTGCTTTAGCAGGGGGGTTGGACTAGATGATCTCTAGAGGTCCCTTCCAACCCCTACCATTCTGTGATTCTGTGATTAAAAGTATACAGTCATTAATGGTATGTGTGGATGCCAGGTGACAAACTGTGTTCCTGGAACAAAGTAGGAGCTGTTGATACCAGCTGCGAAAGTGTTACTAGTTCAGCTTACCATCTCACACATGGTGTGAAAGGATGAGGAGGTGAAATCTAGGTGCAGGTGATAAAATTGGCTCCCTGGGAAGATTTATGTCCCTATGCTCTTAAGAGATTTTTTTTTTCCTCTCTATCAGCACTTTCCTCCTACTGAACTTTTCATGGGAGAAGAATTTATACCTCAAGGAAAAAGTTTTGGTAATGGTTTATCCTTTAAAAAAAGCACCTCTTTTCCATTGACTGACCTTACATTAACCCTAGCTTGCACGGTACTCTGAATAAGAGGCAACGCCACTGCCAATTTGAAGTAATTCTCAATTTGTTGAATCTATACTGGGGCAGAGAATCAGCAACATGTGACTATTGGCTCTTTGCGAGGTTCTTCAGTGAGTTCAGGCAGAGACAACGCAGATGTTACACTGTTCTTGGATAGGTTGTGTGAGCACACGGGAACAGGCAGCTGGGCGACAAGACTAGTTTCCTTTTTTTTTGCAGATGTACCAGATAATTACAGAGATTAAAGAGTATTTGATCAACTGTGGCAGACAAGTTTGAGAAGCTGCACAGAGTGCTTCTGGCTTCCAGGTCCTTCCAATGCTTCAGTGCAATAGATAGAAGTCAGTCTTAAGAAATTGAGCTCTGTATTACTTTATGGTAACAAGAAGGTACCTGTTCATAGTTGTGTGCAACTCAAGCAGTGTATTTTTCAGGATGAAATCTGATTATTTTTTCTGACTGTGCTGTGTTCTTGGGAAGCAAAACTTGTCAAGATCAAAATACTGTATGACTTCGAGTTAGAAAACCTGTTGACATAACAGGCAAGAGAATAATTTTTTTTCCTCGTAGCAATAAACCAACAAAATAAACCACCTCAGAGTAAAAAAAAAAAAATCTTCAGTAGTTACAACAGAGGGGAGGAAAAATGCTTATATACATACCGAAGGAAACCACTCCATATACAGATGTGCCTCATCAGCCAGAGACTGGAGTATCTTAATAGCAGTGTCTTTTTAGCTGTGACTGTGCTGTACTGCTTATGACCCTTTCGCTGTTTAAAGGGCAACTACAAGGGTCCTTAGTGCATTTGAACTGGACAAGAGCCATCCCCAAGGCTGATCATCACATGCAAGATTTTCTTTCTTGTGTTTCCTTGAAATAGAATCGCAACTGACAGATGGGGGCTGGAAGTTATTTCCCTTGGATTGTGAATCCAGGACCCATCCTGTTTCCCTTCTGTTCTTTCCGGGGGTCCCTCTAATGAAAATGTAATAGATATTTGACAGCGATAGAGAAGAGTTCTATGCGCACACACACCCCACCCCCACACTCCTCCCCTTCTTTTGGGAACTGTCTCCTGCCCTAGTCTCAGGAAGGCTGCATAAACCCGCTCTGTGACCCAGATTCGGAGTGGAAATGCTTTTCTCTGCTGTCCTTCTCAGACTCAATGTGCCAGTGTAGGTTTTGATCACCAGACTCCTGTTTGCATGTTGTAAGGTGGCTTGCTCACTGGAAGTGTGTAAAATTCAAAATAGACTTTATGTATTCATAATAGGAATTGTAGTGTTTGATCTTTTTATACTTCTTGAGAGTATTAAAAAAGGCATGGCTGTGACGTTTTTACTAATGCACTGCTTTTCAAAGGTTGTGATACTGTTCTAAGTATATGTCTCCTGCTAGAGTGGGATCTATGTTGATGAGTCCATGATAAGAAGACACCCTCAGGTACCACAAAATAACTGTTGTTCTTTTCTGCAGTTTTCTCTGTGTGTGTGATTACAACATTATAGTAAATCCTGATTGGTATTTTTGCATTATCTTGTAACTTTATGTAAAAATTACAGCAAGAAGGAAAAAAAAGTACTACTTCATTTTTTTTCTTTTTTAAATCTAGATGAAGAAAATAGTTTACATGTTGTGGTGAATTGTGGGGAAGCACTACTGAAGAATAATACTTACTGGCCCCTGGTTAGTGATTTTATAAACATACTTTCACATCAAAGTGTGGCAAAGAAATTTTTGGAAGATCATGGTCTTTTGGTAACATGGATGAATTTTGTGTCATTCTTTCAAGGTATGTGAGTTTTATAATTGGTTCTAATACAAGGATGTTATGACAACTTAATGTTTGCTGTAGCAAAATCCTTACACTGCTGTATGTAAATATTTAATTCGTTAGTATTCTCATTAGTCTCTGTTCCTGGAAGGGAACAGTATATTCTAGAAAACAGGTAGATTTGAAAATGATCTAATGGATCTCTGGCTTGTGTGGACTAGTTAAAGAGCAATTACATCACACTTGATAGAGATTCATGGTGCCAGAATTCTCAGGTTGGACTTGAAATACAAATCACAACTTGTGCTAGAAGCGTTTTACTGGTGAAGTTCTAAATTTAAGTATCAGGTAAACTAATCTCATAAATCTGTATGTTTTTCTAAGTGCTGCTGTGAAGAAACGTTTAAAAAATGTTTAAAAATCATGAACTTTTCAATACTGATAAATGTTCTGCCTAAAAAGAAGACCAGATTTTTTCCATCCAAATGTTCCCATTGACTAAGTGAAGTTCCAAGTAGAAGGACTACTGTCCATGTTAACGTCGCCTGAACAATGACTGCAGTTACTAACCAATCTAGAGCTATTGTTCTGTTCTGGTCTACTTCTGTTCAAAATTGATGCTTGTTCTTGTGTTTTATGTATTATTCTGCTGCTGGAAAAGATAGATTGTTACACTTTGTGCTACTTTGTCTTAATGGGTGTGTGAACGCATAGCACTAAAAATACTGCATTCCACTTAGCCCTAGTTAAATATTTGGTTGTATAACTCTGCTTAAATCTTTGCAGGTATGAATTTAAATAAACGAGAATTAAATGAGCACGTGGAGTTTGAATCGCAGACGTACTATGCTGCTTTTGCTGCTGAGCTGGAAGCCTGTGCCCAGCCAATGTGGGGTCTTCTGTCACACTGCAAAGTTAGGGTAAGACTAACATTTCTCTGTCATTAGTCTTGGTTTCATTCATGGTTTATTTTAGAGTTCTCAAATCGGAAAGGTCTGTCTCGTTTGTCTTTGAAAAGACTTGAGTTTCTCTGTCTTTGTCTACCAAATATAAAACTGTGATCAACTCATATTCTGCGTGTGAGTATAGAATTCATGCTTGTACCTAATTTATTGTCTCCAGATCTGGGACTACAAATTTGGGGTGTGTACAGTCATTCCATATGACTGTACATATGGACTAATTTCTAATCTGATGAAGAACTTGATAAATGTCTGAGTCATTCTGTCTTTATTCTGTGGGAAAGGAGATACATCAGTCATCCCTAATGTGGTGATAATGTTGATTGTGTCTGCGAATAGATAATTGATTATGATGGGGGGTGGAGTAATTTATGGCTTTGTGTTGTTTTACTAACAACCTGAGGTGAAAGCCTCTGAGGTTCTGTCGTCTCTTGGTCTCCTAACTAGAGCAAAGAGTTGTTACTAGATTGTAAATTATATTGTTATAGTAAAAATTGACTCCATCAGCTTGTAGTAATACTTAAATGTGAAAAAGCTTTTAATTGTGAATTTATGGTTATTTTTTATGAAATACTTATCTTTGAAATTAGTTTATTAAGATGTGTAATAGCATCGCTGAGATGGTAATACCTGAATTAACCGTGCAGTGAAAAAATGTACACGAGCATACCATGCAGTTTTGAAAGAATTTAAATCAAACAGTTGCAAAAGCCTTCCCATGATCTAAGTTACACTGATACATTATGAATATATCAATTTGTTAGTCTAAATGATCTTTTGAAAACTGAGTTACAACTTCTGGCTTTTTGCAGTATTCCTTTCTTCTTAGCTTAGAGATGGGGAAGGTCTGCCTTTTGTTTAAGGCCTGTGTGATTCCTTGCCACGCCTGTCGGCATGTCCGTCATGTTTTCACCCCTGTGTTCGAGCCCATTGGTTGCTCTCAGTAAATCTGAAAGAGTTCTAGAAATCTCATAGCTTAACTCTTGTACTTGCTTCGTGAAACCTGATGAGTGGGGAGAGATTCCAGGTCGTGTCCCACAGGAGAGGGAAAGCGGGCAGAGCCTGGCCGCCATAGAGGGTGGAGCAGCAGGATGGGAGCGTGGCTGTTGTGTTTCCTGATGAGAAAAGATGTCTGACTGAGCCAGTCAGCACTTGCACTGCTGGCTTTTGCATGAGAAGTGTGTCATAGATATCTTAAGAGTGTGAGGCAGGTCCGGAGTCTGTGTTTAAGGGGAAGGTAATATTAAAGGAAAAGTCTGTAAGAAATGAGGCTTTGTAAGTTCAGCTGGTCACAGAGCAATTTGATTTAGCTCCCCTCCTGCCTGCCTTTGCGCATCACTGCTTTGCTCCTGGACAGCTGTACAGCTCTAGTCTTGAAATGCGTTATTTAATCTGAAAAATATTATCATTTTAGGGCATTGTTACAGAGTTATATCATACAATCGTAACAAGGTTTGCTTATTGTTAAAATCTATGCAGTATTGTGTTATTGCATTTCAGGTGCATTGTGTTAGCAAACTGTAAGGACTTTTCTATAGATAAAACTTACAGGACATTAGCTGTTCCTTTTGATTGCATCGGAAAACTTTTTTTTTTATACTTACGTTTCTAAATTTTTGGTAGAAATAAATGGATAAATTAAACAACAGTAGGCACTAGGACCAGCTGAGCATTCTGAAGGTCCCTTAATTCTCACAATCGAAATGACCACCTTTTAGAGTAACAGTGAGATTGTCCTAATACTTACTGATTTTCATATGATGAGGGCATAAATTATGTACCGTAAAACTATTCTTGAAATAATCATATTTATTCGTAGTAGGAAAACAATGACACTTACTTAAAACTGTTCTGGCTCGTGTAGTACGCTGTTTTTTCTTACTGCAGGAAACGCAGGAATACACACGAAATGTTGTCAGATACTGCCTTGAAGCGCTTCAGGACTGGTTTGATGCTATCAACTTTGTAGATGAGGTAAACATCCTTAGTGAATTTAAGCAAAGTACTGTGAAAATCTGATTAAATGTCAAAGATTATACACTCTCCCCACCCTGCCCCCTTAAATTATCATTCTAGGTACTGATTGAAGAAGGATTACCTTGCTGAAATTAGAGTTTGTAGTTAATAGTTGCAACGTTCTGTCGTAGGATCCTTTCTTTATACAGTCTTGATGGTTTAGATTTGCTGGTGCAAGCTTAAGCTGTGTGAATCTTAAAAGCAGTGCCATTGATGTACTGCTGTTGTGTTGAATGAAGAGCTGAAGCAACGGCAAAACAGGAAGTTTGATTATGTTATGTATGAATATGTTATTGGGGAGCAGCTTTGCTGCCTTAGCAAGCAATACTCTCAGTCAGTTCAAAGTCTCATTAGCTGCTGGGGGCTTAGGAAGAGACTAACTACAGCAGTCTGAATAAGGGAAATTTCTGAGTCATTGAAAAGTGCAGGGGAATTAAGTAATACTAGGTTAGTGGAAAGTAAGTCCATCAAATGAAGACATGCAAGATACTGTTCTTGGTGATTGTGACAAAGACATTTGTAGGTTTGGTTTTTTAATGTATGATATTAAAATATCTTTATTTTACTTTCAGCCAGCTCCTAATCAAGTTACCTTTCATTTGCCGCTGCACCGTTACTTTGCCATGTTTTTAAGTAAGGTAAGCACATGTTTTAGTCACACAGAAGGTAGAAATTCCCTCTCAAGTGTGATTGTTCAGTACAGCATTTACTTGCTTTTGTTTCTAGGCTGTCAAATGCCAAGAACTAGATCTGGATACTATCTTGCCAGATCAGGAGATGCTGATGAAACTAATGATTCACCCGCTTCAGATTCAGGTACGGGCAGACTTCTGACTTTGATGCAGATGTAGAGATACACACCAAAAAAAAGGTTCCTGTCTGAGTCTTTTAACACCAGTCGTTTAAATATATTTAGAAGTATTTAACAAGGGGAAGTATGTCTTAATTGTGGAATATCAAAATAAACAATATGTGACAATAATAACTAGAATATACTGAGTAGTTAGGATAAACTCCTTTTATTTCCTCTTATTTCCAAAATTAAATATGTAGTATTAGTTATCATACTCTGAGAAGTATGGTAATAGTGTTCAGTATAGCACTTTCAAAAGGGTAGGAGGAGCCAGCCCTTTGAAAACATGGAATTGCATGTTCATAGAATAGCTATTAATGGAGTGCAAGTCGGGACGAAACCTGGATCTGAAAATTTAGTATTTTAAGTTGAGAATGAGTTCTAGAATGGATGCACCCTGCAAGATAGTTTTTATTTACAAATTTGTCTTTATTTGCATGTAAGTGTTAGTCAGCAGTATTTGTAATCGCTGCTTTCATATCTAACTTTGTTTTAGCCATGATGCTTTCATCTTTGTAGTACTTTTCAAGATTTTAGTAAATAAGTACATAAATAAGTCACTTCATTGGCTTTGATCACTTTTGTTGTCTGAAATATGCTGTCATGTGAAAGTATGGTATCTGTTTCATAAAATTGGAGCGGTTCCTTTTGACCCCTCAGTCCCCAGGCGAAGTAAATTACTATTAAAAAGTATACTTTTATATAAAAGGTGTAGTGTGTATCTATGTATATGTGTGGTAATACATTGATGATCTGCTAACTTTAACTGAATATCCTGGAAATGTTTGTAAGTTTTTATTTTATTTTATCGGAACAGGCAAGTCTTTCTGAAATTCACAGCAACATGTGGGTTAGAAATGGTCTACAAATTAAAGGACAGGCCATGACTTATGTGCAGTCTCATTTCTGCAATTCCATGATTGATCCTGACATCTATCTGCTGCAAGTAAGTTATGTTTTGTGAGAAGCCAAGTCAATGTTTGTTTACAAACAAACAAACTACTGAATAAAATTAATTTATTGTCTTTCCACAGGTCTGTGCCTCTAGGCTGGACCCAGATTACTTTATTTCATCTGTTTTTGAAAGGTAGGGTTAAAAGATGAATGCTCTTGTTCAATGTTGTGCTACCTGTTGACTAATTTATGCACCGGTTCTCTCACATGGCATATCTGATATACATCTTCAGTGGTACAGCTCTGCCTAGCCAAAAGTAACACTTACTTAAGGGCTCTACTGAAAGAGGTGTATCAAGGTATATAGTTGATTTTATATGGGATTGGCTTTTGATTTACAGTGCAGTACTGAACCTTCATACATTTGTTGTCTGAGCATCTTCAGGTTTTTTAAAGTTTCGCACATGTTCATGTGCAAGCTTTCTGGATATGCTAACCTTAAGAAGTAGATAGAGCTGCAGTGGTGAGACACAGAAAGGATGTCTGCTTTTCTGGATAGAATAAAATCAGGATTTGAAAACAGATTCATTGGCATTAGCTTTCATATATTCATAAATGTAAGGTGTTTTCATGTAGAGTAAATATTATTATACCACATTCTATAGGTGGTTAAATAAAAATCCAAATTTAAAAATAAAAGGGTTTTCATGTATGTTTGCTTATTACTGTGTTATATGCATTTTATTCTGTATTCATTTTGATTTGTTGTGAATAGTATCCTGAGTTTATCAGTACGTTTCACATTGGCATTTTAATGTTGCAGAATGATGTTTCTAACTTGACTCTTTGCTTTGTAGATTTAAGGTGGTAGATTTGTTAACAATGGCATCACAGCATCAAAATACAGTTCTTGATTCAGAGCATGAAAGGTCCATGTTGGAAGGAGCCTTAACATTTTTGGTCCTTCTGTTAAGCCTTCGTTTACATTTAGGTAAGAATCACTGCTTTAGGAATACTTTTATGTAAATAACACGCCTGTTCATTTATATTCAACATTTAGTAGCTACCATAAAGCTGATTAGCCGTATGGTAACTTGGTTTAATTTTTGCCAGTTACTGAATTTTAATCCGTTATGAATTAGAAATAGAAAAAATACATAGAAATGGAGAAAAATTACTTTAGTGGAAGTGGCTGATTTGTGTATGGGATCACAGGAAGATTCTGTATCTTTGTCAGAAAGACAACAGTTTTAGTTTGTACCTGTCCTTTCTGACTGAGTTTGTCTCACAACATTTGTGCCTCCTCCCTCTTTTCTTTTGCTGTATTTTTATAGCACTGTATCAT
The DNA here is from genome assembly GCA_013398225.1 of Steatornis caripensis. Taxonomy (NCBI): domain Eukaryota; kingdom Metazoa; phylum Chordata; class Aves; order Caprimulgiformes; family Steatornithidae; genus Steatornis; species Steatornis caripensis. The sequence goes on along the minus strand of VZSC01012351.1, from coordinate 84,355 downwards.
TAATATTAATGTTTGTATCAAGTTTAACTTGTGTTTAATGATAAATGTATGCTGATTATGTGTTTTTAAATTACGCTATTTTAATAGCTTTTAAAATGTTACTGTTCTAGGAATGACAGATGATGAGATCCTCAGAGCAGAGATGGTAGCCCAACTCTGTATGAATGACCGGACACACAGTTCATTATTAGATCTCATATCCTTGGAATATATTAACTAATGTGCGTGAATGAGAATGATAGATACCTCGATAGTAGTGGGATTTTGGAGCTTGAACAACATGTTTTCAGCTTACATAATTATATCAAATTGTGTGAAGGTATGTTTGCATATGCTTCCTAGCAAAGGCATTTGCTACAGGTTTGGTTTTTCTTAGAAAATATGCAATACTTTGTAATAGTTTAAAATTAATTTTGTTAAGAAGTGCTTAGCTGCTCTTTTTTTAACACTACAAAAGTCTTTAAGGTGTGAGGTGAAAAGTCTGTTTTCCAGTGACATTGTAGAAGGTTTAGCCAAGCATCACCTTTATTTGCATTTAGAGCCTTTGATTATTGCTGGTTTTCTGCCGGTATAAAAATAAGCCACTGTAGCAAAAGCCAATACAGCGTATCAATAGCTGAAAATGCAAATAATAGCAATTCTGAATGCTGCTTTGAAATTAGAGTGAAATGCATGTGTTATAGGGGGGAGTGTCTTTCTTGAAGAATAACAAACTCTAGGCAGTCTTTCTGCACAGTGATATGGCTCATGTCCCCAAACAGCTGAATACAAATACGCAAGTTTTACTGCTATCAGTGTGTTAAACTGTATAGGCAAATTAAATAGCTTGTGGTGGTTGCCCCAAAGAGCTTGCAATCCAAGGATAGGCATTGAGCAAAAACATTAGGAATTCATAAAGATGGGAAAGTAGGAGGTTGAGAGTTACAACTATGTAATAAGAATTACTATTACGATATGACCTCGTAACTTAATCACTTAAGTGAATAGCTTATTTTATATACTTAAGTGAATTACTTAACTATGTAAAATAAGTGAATCATTTATACAAGCAATCACTTACCATTAAGCAGAAATTTCCTTATTTGTAATTGTTACTTGTGATTTGGGATAATGTCAGTAGGTCAGTTAAGTTTCGCTAGCAAAAGTGAGAAATAGCCAATCCAAGATGGAGACTTACTTCTTGTGGTTATGGATCCCAAGCTATTTAATTGCTTTTTCTGCACTTAGCTATAAATGCAAAATGTTCTTGCGATGTAGAGAAAAGAAGGGTTTGTAAATAAAGGCAAGTACAAAAGCTTTATGTACACTACAGATAGTAGTTTTTATTTCTTGTTTAATACTTAACCTCTTCAGCCAAGCATGTAGCAATTGGCTTGCTTTAAAAAGTTTAACGTCCTAGCTGGGAGGCTTTAATTCACTTCAGTAATCGTTAATATTCCATAGCAGCTGGAGCATATAGACCTCTTGTGGTAAACGCAGAGCACTGCTGAAGTGCTCTGAAATGAGAGAGTGAAAGTGCCAAGAGGGAAGTAAAATGCTGTGTCCTGCAACTAAGTTAACTTTGCTTTCCTTAACACAACCATTACATTCCAGAAAACCCCAATCCTAAAAGCGGTATTGTTCCAGGAAGCTTAAGCTTTGAATCAGTCTTGTCAGCAGTTGCTGACTTTAAAGCTCCTGTTTTTGAACCTGGAGGTTCCATGCAACAAGGAATGTATACACCTAAAGGTACGGTAATCAGCGTCCTCTTATAACATACTCAGTGGTAAGATGCTTGACCAGAGGGTTTTTCTTTTTTAAAAAATAAACCCAACAAAAATCAACCCGCCAAACGACAACAACACCACCCTCCCTAAAATTCCCAAATCCCCACAAAACTCCGTAAACTACCACCACAAAAAACCCCACAAAACTTCTTTGACTTTTTCATTATTGTTTATTGCTTATATTTAAGAGCATTGCTAAAGACCGTTAATAGTTTTTAATAAATTCATTTTCATCTAGAGTGAAAATGAGCTTCTCTTATTAATCAGGTATCCTTAGAAAGCAAGGGAAAAATGGAGAACTGAAAAATGATTTTTGTATTTCACTGGTCTGCGTACTTAGTAATTTATGTGATTTTAAAAAAAAACTGATGTAAGTTCGGTAGAGTTTAGAACTGTTTATACTACTGAAGTGTCAGTTGCAAAGATTTTTTTTCTCCACATTTTGATTATTAAAGATACCACGATACATAGTTTTTCTTTTATATTGCTTAACTCTCTTAGTAGCCTATAACGTTTTTCCCACTCAATAGTGAGAGTCTAGAACAAAATTCAGACTAAACTGGTTATAGAATATTGTTTTATAATTCTACAGTGCGTACAGCGCAAAAATGACAAGTTTCTTCCCCTGACCAGCTTGTCATCTGAATTGGACTCAACATAGTGTTGGTATATCAAAGGAGCGGAAGAATTTAAGAACTCAGTGTTCCATTACTATTTCCTGTACCGGAGCAGATAAGCCTGTAGGAGTCCGAAATGTTCCGAGTGCTCTGGTTGTGCTTCAGCTCACGGCAAAGCTGAAGAGACATTAACCTCTTCCTACTCTGGGTACCTCCTGCCTTGAGAACTGTCAGGGTTGGGGTTGGACAGTTTTGAAACCATTTGGTTTGTAGGCTATGTTATTTTTGTGGGGTTTTTTGTTGTTGTTAATGTAGGAACTAATACTGTACTAACTTGTTGCCAGTTTTTGCACTGGGAGATTGATGAGGCAGTGAAGCTCTTACTTTTATACAAATTAACAAGCAGTGAAGTAACTCTTGTCAAACCAAAGTCCAGGAATTGATTCGTTCTGGTTCTTTGATGTGTAGTTAGATGGCTTAACACCTGTGTATTTAAAATAACTGCATTTTAATGTTCCGTAAACTGCATGTCCTTATGTCGTCTCTGGTTTCTGGAGCTTGTAACGTGCTGGTCTTTTTCGTAACACAGTGTGAAGGAAAAAAAAATGATGGATTATGGTATTTTTAATTGTAACACTTTAGGGACTCTGATGCTAGATTATAGTGGTTTGGATTTTTTTGGTGTTTGGTTTTTTTAAATATAGTTTACCTCTGGAACAGATTATCTTAATAAAGTCTTTTTTTAAGTATCTCATCTATAGCAACGAATGCTGAAGTAATTTGTAACACTATGTAGAATCTCTATTTCTTAAAGTATTAAAAAACTGAAAGCTTCTGCAGGAATTAAAGCCACTATAGTTTTCCTGTGTACTATAGCTATTTAAGTGTTTATAATCTTTATAAGACTACATAGGTTCTCAGAAAGAATGATGACATTCCAGTTGCTTTTTAAGTNTTTTAAGTATCTCATCTATAGCAACGAATGCTGAAGTAATTTGTAACACTATGTAGAATCTCTATTTCTTAAAGTATTCAAAAACTGAAAGCTTCTGCAGGAATTAAAGCCACTATAGTTTTCCTGTGTACTATAGCTTTTTAAGTGTTTATAATCTTTATAAGACTATATAGGTTCTCAGAAAGAATGATAACATTCCAGTTGCTTTTTAAGAATTGTAGTTTGTGGCCTGTCACAGTTTAAGTCGTGTTGAGATCTATTCCCCCTAATCCCTTGTTGCCCTAAATTTAGAGTAAACAAAAGTGTCTACTTTATGATGGCAGAAGCCCCAGATTTTGTTTCCATTAACCATCAGTTAAAAAACCGTCAGCTTCCAGAAAAAGGTCATAGTTCTTCCTGTTCTCTGTGGATTTGTGTGCTGAAGATGAGCTGTACGTGCATTTCTAATATTCCCCATATGGCTTCCTCACCAAGTCCCTTTTCTTCCTTGTGCATTAGCAGCCCAGACAAGCTTGGTCTGCATTTCAGGCTGCAATAGTAAACTGTCCAGAAAAAATGGATTTTTTGGCAAGCTAAGTTTGATAATCTTTCATACATAGTAGAAACTGTGCTAAGTGTTCTAGCTCAGCAGCATATGAGGGTACCTGTAGAACTGTTAACATTAGCAGGGGTTAATAGGAGCGTAGACCACTTGTCTTTCTGCTCAGGGGAAATTAATCTCAAAAGCAATAAAGCTGTGAAAAGTTTAAAGAATGTTGTAAGCACTTGTGTTGTGATATGCCCACTGGTGGAGTTAAAATTCTGTATCCATTGGTTTTCTTCTTCCTTTGATGGAGTTATTGAATCTTGCCTTCGTATTGCTGTGTTATGGGAGGGAGCTAAGTACTTCCGAACAAGCAATAGATTGAACAGCTTCATTTGGATTTAGGTTGGAAACTGAGTTTTATTCTTTAATGATTTGTAAATAGAAAAAAAAGTAGCAGGTAAATGGGATATCTTTATTTATAGTCTAAAACTTTTTTGTTTGTAATTGCCCTGAAAAGCCATTCTGGATGTTACTTCAGAGCTACTAAAATAGACAGAGATAACTAAGATTTTAATGCCAAAATAATGCACAGATATTAGTTATAAAACAAAGGCAGGATTGATCACAAATATTGCTTCATAAGAAACTTGGCTATTCTTGAGACTGAACAAAAAAAATATGTGGTGTTGTAGTCATTTGGCTCACTGCACTTGATATCACCTACCTGCTAACTGCTCTGCAGTCTTCCTGTCTTCAAGATGGTTTGTGCTTATCAAGTACTAAGCGAAAAATAATTAAAACATTTCCTTATGTGTACTTGGATATTAAAAAGAGCAAAACAAGATGCGTACGGAAAAGTGGTTTTGGGGCTGCCTTCGTATACTTACAGTTGGATAAATAAATTTACTTAGATTTGAAAATTAATTTGGAATTTTTTTGAGAAAAACTTTCCTCAGCATGTTTCAACTGTTCTTTTACAAGAAATATGTGGGTTTTTTTCTTTTTGTCTTGTATCTCACATTGTAAATTATTACGTAGCAGAAAAGACAGCTAGAAGACACTAAAAAAGCTTGTTAATAGAAAAGATCTGTTACCTTAATAGATTGCTAATTTTTTTTATTTGGAACTAATAAAAATATTTTTGGTGAAATTTTGGTATCTTGATAAGTAGTAGTAATTATTAGTATAGTAAGTG